>CADDXX010000138.1:961350-1235281 GCA_902810485.1 Alauda arvensis | reverse complement strand
GCCGTGGCCGGGGCGCTCGGGCCGCGCCGCCGGCAGCGCCTGGGCTCTGTCCCGCCCTGGGCTCTGTCCCGCTGTGGGCTCTGTCCCGCTCTGCGGGCTGTCCCGCTTGGGGGCTGTCCCGCTGCTTCGCCTTCCTCGTCGCAGATCCCGGTCCGCGATCCAGCGTGTTGGGCTAAGGCGCTGCGCGGTGGCCTCCTGCCACAGCAGCGGAGAGGTCTGCGCTCTTCTCTTTGCTCTTCTGCGTAAAGCGGGCTGGAAATTCACCTTTGTAAATTCARACACAGAGAAACAGTGCTTGTGTTGAAGTTTAATTATTCTTATTTCTTTTAACKTAGCTCCGTCTTGGCCACGTTTTATTAAAATTATTTTGGTGGCATTTCTCTTGMATGTTTTCTGATGTGGAAAAACAAATCAAAACCCACTTATCACATGAATCATTGTTAAAGTCAGCAGTAGTCCTCTGTGTAAAATCTGCCAGTAAAAGCCGGGAGGATGGGGATTAAACCTGGAGCACATTAAATTAGTTCCAGTCTATCCCAAGCAGGCTCTGCATTGCTTGCTTAGGCAGGCAAAACRGAAACAGGCAGTTTATAACGAGGCTGGTTTAAAAACCGTGGGGTTCATTTGAAAAAGATTTATATCCCTCACTTATATAAACATTACAAACGTGGGCTGCAAGCAGGAGGCAAATCTTTATCAAAATCTCTTAAAGAGCTTTTGCRTTGTGAGTAAAATGGACAGCGTGTACTCTTGTTTGAAGATTCGCCAATATTTGTACACTGATCTTTCCTCAGTGCTCTTACTAATTAAAATATGACTCAGGGTAGAACAGTGAGACCACCAAGCAGTGGTTTGCTGGGGTTTGACAGAAGTGGCGATGACTGAGGTGGCAGAGGGACATTATTTGGAGGCAGGAGAAAAGATTGTCCTGAGACTAGTTGAGGTTTTTTGTAGTGGTTGGAAAAAAAGGTGAAATTTTAAAGAGAAAACAACTGTGTCTAGATTTATCTCCACCCACCCCCTTCCCAAGCTGGTGTTCTTAAAGAGTAGCAGAGACATTTTGTGGRGTATGTSATCTTTGCTAGGGCCTGTAGCACTGTCTGCTGGGAAAATCRAAATGTTTGCTCCAGGAAAACTAGAAGTAATCTGGGATGTGAGCGTCCCAGGTGATGACTGGAGTGCTACTCCAGCTAAGTTACTTGTAACATTTCTGGGTAACTTACTTGTGATGATGWTGTTTTGAAAGGTTATTTTTAGAAGGAGTAAACATACATTAGTGCAGTAAAAAATATATTTTTAGTAATAGCACAGTTATTTCTAGCTGTTGCARTACCATTTTACTGTATTTAGGGTAYATTACAAGACTTGTTCAGATCCTRGATTTAACAGAAAGTGCTTTTCATATTTCATTTTGATGTTAATAAACAGTGTCTGAAAGAGCTTTGTAATAATAGTCTGCCTTCCAAAATATGATCCAAGAGTCAGATAAATGATGTAAAGTATTTTGTACATTATAATATATAACGGAGGTCCTCTGGATTCTCTCATCTAACTGGAGTGTCTCATACCTCCTTTTTTTTGATGCCATGGTGTCTCCATAGGGAATATCACTTATGATTCGAAAGTCTGATAGTCATGTCCTGCGAGCATACTGACAGGTGTTAGAAAAGTGAAAGCTTTCTGTGCTGTGAAATGAGTTAAGAATTTTCTAGTAGTTCTTTCAGAAGAAGTTTGGATTTTTCTGCTGTTATAGTGSTATGAGTATGCTACAGTGGTAAAGATTGGAAGCACTTCCTTCCTGAAGTGTGGGGAGCCAGATRAGAAGAAAGAAATTACATCAAAATKCTATATTTTCTCTCTTGTGAGAGCTTTGCAAGAGAGACTGTGAGATACATAGACATAGTCATACTGGCTTTTGAAAAAAGGAGCAAGTTGGTGGTGAGCTCCATCTTCTGACAGCTYGATGGCTATTGAGGCTCACACTAAATAGGTTACAGGGGTGACCTTTAACCTATTTAGTTATTTAACTCAAGTGTGCCTCTGTTGTATTGGCATCAGCATACATTGACTCACAGTGTAGGTGGGGGCTGTAAAGGGAATTTTAGCTACACTGAATGTTATTTCTCATATCCAGGCCTCAGCATCAGGCTATCAGAGCACTCAAATTAATGTTTGGTAGCATGGGAAGCTATCACTGATTAYTGGTGAAGAAGAGCAGGAAGCTCACGTTTGGACTTGGAGCTGAGTGTTGGTCTCCAGAGAATCAGTCTAGTGCTGACCACTGGGCCAGGACTCCTTTCTCTGCTACCAAAAAATCTGTGGGTATGTGGGTAACTAACAGAAAAACATCTTGGAACCTCACCTCACCATATACAGCTGAATTTGTGGGGTTTTTCTTTTTTTGTTGGATAGATTTGGGGCTTTTTTTACATTGCATATAATAACCACCTTTTTTTGCCTGTTAATGGAATCTGGATTGTGTTGTATTTTGTGACATATTGATACTCTCCTAAAACAGCTTTTTTAAAAAATAATCAACAGATAAGTAGATTAATGCAGATCTGGTCTTACCTTTAAAGTGGGGTTTTTTTTCCTGGTTAAAATGAGGTGGAATATACATTTGTCCCCATCTTTAGKGTGAAACTTGGAACATGAKAAATRCTTTCTGCATGAAGCAACTAGGAAATATATATGAAAATAACTGAAAACTTCTGAAGTCCTTAAATGTTTGGAATGACATGCATGATTTAAGTGTTTTCAGATATTGGGACCAGATGTCCTGTGCTCCAGTCGTCTCCCTKTGCGCAAATGGGATGTGAGGGATAGCTGTGCTGACTCAGGCRTTTGGCTGAGTGGGAGGGAAATCCCAGGGGGACAAAAAGCAGGATTGTTTTTCTAGTTGTAGCTCATGCTGGACAAATGGATGGGGAGGAGGTGTGGCAGGAGCAATCCCTGGCAGCGAGGATGCCCTCACATGGCCCTTGCAGCCAGCAGTGGGAAAGCAGTCTGATGTCTTTTTCACCCAGAGCAAAGAGCCAACAGCAAAGCACTGCTAGTGCCACCCAGCTGGCCTGGCTGAGGGGAGGACTTGCCACAAGCCAACCAAAAAAAGGACACATGGGCCAAGAGGCAAAGAACATCAAGTCTGACAAGCAGGTGTTGCGTGTACTGTCTAATAATGAGCATCCCAAAAATTGCCATACCCACACACAGGCATGCCCAGCCCTGGCTGTGCAGTCAGGTCACCACTGCAGGTGATTCCTGCCCAGTTAGGGAGCTGAAGAAACAGATTGTGGGTAGTTGAGTTAAACTGTGCTTGAAAAGAGAACTGTTAGTTCTAGAGCAGGGCATGATTTCCAAGATGGGATGAGGAGTTTAAAAGAGTGGGATTTCAATAATGTTTCACCATAATTGTCTATTTTGCCTTTGCCTGTATTTCACTTGATGTTTAATATTAGATAGATGCTGAGTAGTTGTTGCTGCAATTCACACATTTATAGGGAAGAAAATGTCCTTTTCTTAGAAGTATCATTCTTCTGCCATCTGCTGCACTGTGAAAGATGGTAACCTGATTCGTTTTTCATGGTAGTAGAAAACTGGACAGGAAAATTAAGGTTTTAACCTGATACATTATATAGGATGGAATGAGATGTGGTTGTGTAATTAACTTTATTTTATTCTCCCCAACCTGAAGAGAGGAAAAAAATGTCCTTCCTTGTGCAAATCATGCTGCAGTGAGCATCCTCCAATGAAGATGTCCTTCGAATGGAAGATTCCTTCCACATGCAAAAATGAACCAGGCATTCCTAAGTTATAAACTTACTTATATATATATGACATCTGCCTTAAATCACCATGAAAGCCTGAATCCTGCTTGAAGCATAGTGAGCCCTGTACAAGGGCTAGAAACATCAGTACTGTGTTGTGATAATATTTACTGTACTGATTAACAGCCATGGTGCTTTGCAGTGGACTGATAATCTGCCCTCATGTGTCTTTGTGCTGCCTTTGTGTCTCCTTCCTGTGGYTCCAGCTGGGGCTGTGGACAGAGCAGTGGGATCTCCTCTGCAAACCTCCCATATCCATTATATTTTTATGTCTTTTTTATCTGCAAACCAAGGTGTAAAGTATTTCAAATACAATGCAATACATTTTCAAATTAACTACTGTTTAAATTCCTATAACAACATGATCTGGCATCTAGTCTCATACAACCATCTCATGCAAACTGATGTTTTAAATGTCTTTCAAATTTCTTGATGTGTAGGAGTTTCAGTTACTAGTACTTCAGTAAATTCCTACGGTTTTTGCTAGGTGTGTTTGTCTTAGTGGTAGATTTTCACCAAGTTTCTTGGCTACTTTATTAAAAATAAAGGAGCAAAATAGAAGGCATAGAGAGAGTGAATGCTGCTTTGTTCAGATCTGTATCCATTTCCATTGAAATAGCCAACAGAAAGTTGAGTCTCAGGAATACTGCAAAATGGGGTATATTTTTGGTCAAGATAGCACCCTTCTTCTGCATGTTTTATGTAATAGTATGATCTCTAAGCATCACTAAAAGATATYAGGTATTTGTTTGGCCTAACCTTAGTTGAAATCATGATTTGACTGATGCTTTGGTGCAAACTGGCATTGTGGCATTGTATGATTGATATCCTGGTTGTCCGTTAATGTCAAACTTGTAGGGGCAGAAGTGTAGTGGATTTATTTTTAAAAGTCTGWTGGGAAGATAACACACTTAAACACRAAAGGCCAAATARSACTTAGAAAAYKAATGTCTTTTAAATGGATTCAAACAATCACGCAGACTCTGAACTCCTTTTGTTTTTCTCTTGATATGACCAGTTTTGCCATTTAACCCCTTCCCAGAGCCCTCATTTTTCATTTCTGGTACCAGTGTCCACCATGGTCTGACCCATCACCAAAAGTCTGGAGATTTTCCTGCAGCCCTGAGGAGTTTCTGGAACATCTGATATTAGATTAACATAGCAGTGAAGGACAATGCATAAAATGAAGTTTTGAGGGAAAAGAGATGATAGAAAAGGCAAGAATGTGAAGGAAAAGCACAAGATGGGCTTGTTTTKACTGTCAGTCTCCTTTTATGATTCACTGCTTACAGCCTTCGCAGCATGTATTGCCTTCATCCTTCCTGCTGTTTCTGAAGTATTTTTCCCTCACAGTTCACAATTTCTTCCACTGCAATCAAGAACCATGCTAAACAGTTTATAGTTTTATTCAGCAGATGTATTTAATGCACAGTATTCTATTCCATGAGAGCACTGAGTCTGTGCTTTCTGCTTGTTTTCTGCCCTTTCACCCTCAAAAGTCTTTATGAAATGTGCACACCACTGAGAAAATCCTCACCAACCGGAGAACTGGAAAAATCATRGTTTCAACTTCCCTTGTTCCTCATGTGCCTTTCTTGACTAGATTCAAGAGCTGTCTCATACKCTGAAATTCTCATCTGTCCAGAGACATACATAAACTGTTATTCTTCCTTTTGACAGTTCCTTAACTGTCTCCCACTATGAAGAAATTTACCCTTTCAATTGTTTTATAACTCCTTTCAATGTTATCTCTATAGTTTTTCACATCTTCTTAGAAGTATGGACTCTAGGACTCAGCACAATACATAGGAATTAATCCTGACAGTGCCACATACTGCAGTAAGCCTGTTTCCTACTTCTGTCCCATGGATACTGTATTTTATAGTTACATTGGTCCTTTGGCCATGGCCTTGATATAAGTATGTTTATGGACTGGATCAAAAATGCAGCTGAGCTAGTTTGTTTAACAAAAAAAGTTCACTTCTGCTCAAAAGCAGCTGCCTACAGAAGATTAAGAGAAGAGGCTAAGGTTATATGATATTCTCCCTGTTGCGACCATTATGAGTTCTGTAACAGTTGTGGTTTCTGTGTATTTACTAATATTTGGTGGAATTTTTTCCCCTGTGAGATTTCCCATCATCTTTGTGAGCCCAAGTAAGAATTTAGCAGCACAACAACATTTGGCAAGAAGTTCCACAGCTGAGCAAATTGCATGAGGAAATAAATACCKCCATTTAATTTGCTCTTTAAACTGGCTCCTTACCAGCTTTGTGTATTGCCTCTGTTGTTGTGGTGAGACAGAGTGAGCAGTCRTTCCCTACCTGCCTTCTCTAGTCCACTCATGATTTTTTAGACCTTTTCTCTCTACTGGGTCATCTGTTTTTCTAACCTGAATGATTATAGCTAGCCATCTAAGCAGGAATTCTTTTCTTGGTCCTGAGCATCTCCCAAATCTTTTTCAGTAATTATCTCCTGGGACAGATTCCCCTCCTTCTGCAGACGTGGTCTGCACTGTTGAATAAACAAATCAGTTCTATTTTTTTTTAACCCCTTTGATTTGTTTTCTAACCCTCTGGATTCTTACCCCTTGCTTTGTAGTGGTTGAATGCTTTCCCATTGTTTCCCTCAAAGTTGATACGAGTTTTAACTTCATAGGATACTATGTTATCCCYGTGCCCTATTYTCAGTTTTGAACCCCTACCATCTTCTGGCAATTTTCTCAGTATTCCAACACTTACAGAAACAAACAGCCTCAAAAGCCACACACARAAAATCCTGACATACATAGCACCAAGATCTTTTTCTGATACAGTTTTTATCTTGACTGTGTGTGCATTCCTTTTTCATTCTTCTGACACTGTTTTTGCTGTGCTCATTCACGTTTGTATCAAGCATGTCTGTGGAAGSTATCACAGCTAAAAAAGCTTTGACTGAGTTGGTTGGAAGTATTCCCTTTTTAACCTGCTGCTGAGTCTCTTATGTCAGACATGAAGTGATTTAAGTAAAATTCTCCTTATTGTTGCAGAGCTTCCTCTAATAAAATCCAGACTTATTAAATATCCTTTTTTCAGTACATTGTTGTTTCTGAGGCCCCATTAACCCATTAAAATATCTTAACACCGCTGTATGTGTAGATGATCTCCAAAGAAAGGGAGGGAAAACTGGACCATACCATGTAATGATACAATTATTGTATCATATTGTTGCCCAACAGCATAACTCACTATGATGAGGTGATTCTGGTGCTGTGGAAGAAGAAGAGATATCAGTGGGCAAAATGTGTAATTCTTGCAGTACTGACATAGTGATAGAATCTGCTTGTTGTAGCAGAAGAAACAAAAATAACTGAAGTTGTAAGATGATTAAAACCAGGAAATTGTTGTCATCAACTGTGGTGCTCAATGAAGAGTGGAGAAATGTGTTAAGAAATCTTAATTATGTTGTTCAAAATATAATTTCTTTTATTTCCTAAGGATATTAGTTAAAGAAAAATACTGGAATATATTACTTTGGCTGTGGGATTCAGATGGAATCCAATTGCTTAGGTCATGATCATAGGCTAGGGAGTTATTGGCAGAAAGAACTGTCCTGGGCTTTGCTTTTGTTTTGGTTTTAGAAATGATAGGGCTTGAAGTGCTTGTTTTAAATACTTGTGTTGTTATCACATATTAGCTGTTAAGTGTCAGTGCTGTGTTTTTGGAATTATGCAAGACACGTCAAAAAAATTATCTCTGACCAGAAGAGCTTACAAATGTTGCACTTTTTAAAAGTTTTATGTTGTCAGTAATTTTTTCTTGCCTTTAACTTGTCGCTATGTTCTGTAGTAACTTCTAACATCATGGATATTCATCAGGTACATGAAAGGGCTGTTGATGTCTGTTGTGTCGACTGATAGATACCAATTAAGCATCTGGCTATATGACAGTCTATTGAAGAAGTCATCTAACGAGCAGGTGGTTATTTCTATAATTTTCCTATATCTCTTGGCAACCCTGAACTCTAGTTCATCTAAGCTTCAAGCCAGCACAGTTGCATAAGGAGGCAGTCCAATCTTTATCCTTCACAACTGGTGTGTTTCTGTAGCCAAGTGGTAAACCCAAGCAGAGAACCAGTATGGTTAAAATTATTTGTTTTAATGCACAGTCACAGAAACAGCCTAGCAGGTGCAGAAGGAAGAGGCTGCCGTGGTGAGTGGAAAACAAGAATGAAGTCTAATTAGGAGAGCATGGGCATAGGATGAATGTGAATCTATGTGTTTATCTTTGACAGCATGAGCCAGGTTAAAAATAGCTTCTGGAAAGTTTACTCCTTTTCTTTTATTTGTTTACAGTAAAATTTTGAGGTGCTGTTTCTCTACAAGGAGAGCCTGAAAATTGTCTCTACAGTTTTGAGAACATAGTTCCTTCAGTAATGTTCAGAGTGGATGATAAATGCAGAAAAGAGGGCAGAAGATGGATTTGGCTCTGTAGGGATATTTCATTAAAACAGGAGAATCATTAAAAGTAATAACAGAGGAGACAGATCCTAGATTCTTTTACTGTTTCCTTTGTCTCTGACTAGCAGTTTAGTTCTCCACTGTTTCTTTACATGTGTATTCTTGGTGGTTTTCTGTATCGTTTATCAAGTGAATAGACAGAGGCTGCCATTAAAGAGAGGAATATGCAGTTTCATGGTGCTGGCAGGGGCAAGTCATAAAGCTGTTTTGGTCTCCAACAAAAGGCAATTGATGTCTCTCCTGATCTTTATTGGCTTACACTTTTTTTTTTAACTGGAGGCAGCCATTTACTGCCAATGTCTTACACCTCCACTCTCAATCTGCTGTGAGTTCACTCAATGCTTTGTCTGCTTTCCCCAATGGCCAAAGTTTGTTCATTCTCCCTGCAAGGAGAGGCTCTGTCAGCCCCTCCCCAGCTGGAAACATAAGACTGAGACTAAAATTTTACATCATGCAAAAGGAAATATATAGACAATGGACTTTGTTTATCTAAAATCACCTGTCTGAATAACTGTATGCTCTATATTTTGACATACATGAGTTGAAGTGTTTCCTAATGATGTGAGTGTGATACTTTGAAGAACTTATTTTTTTAATGTTGTGTTCTGGGTTGCTTATTCTTGAATCATATCCTAGAGATATGTAAAGAGAAGACAAAGAAGAGGTACATTTTTATCAAAACCTGTCTAAGTCAATAATTATAATGATTTTTAGAGCTTCATATGGTGAATCATAATTTGAATGGTAAGATAATACTTAACTTATTTATTGTGTCAAATCATTAGTCACCTGTAGGCCATTTAATAAAACTTAAATACATGAGATAATTGTTTTGCAAGGAGTACAGACATCTTCCCACCCATATGGAAATTATGTGCAATCTCACATGGCCAAACAGTGTAAAACAGCAGAACTGCAGCATTTGATTTATAGGCAGCTGAGCACTGCAGGCAGCAAGGGCTCCTCCTTAGCTTGGCAKCGCCTGTTGTTTTCACTAAAATGACTATTGCTGCAGAGATCTGTTACCATCAAAGGATCTGAGCCAGTTTCACATACCCATGAGGTCCTCCTTTGGTGCCACTGTCACTTTTAGCACTTAAAATGTTCTTGCCTCTGTCTGGACAGTGGGAAAGTTACTATGCAGTGTGGCAAAATCACAAACCACAAAAAGTCAAGCCCAGGTAAAACATGAAAAATAAAATAGGGTAACATTGGAAAGCTGCTTATTCTACATCTCTTTTCCCACCTAAGTTATCAATAGAATGAGCTGTAATTAAATAGGCCAGTCCAGGAGCATGGAAGAGCAAATTACCCAATGGCTTGTGAGTTTCCACTGATTGTGCTGCTGGTTTTACTTGCAGCTGGKGTTTGGGGTTGTTTTTAGTTTTGGTTTTCCCCAATAAAATACTTCACTTGTGTAAAGCTGTGTGGTTCCCATTCCAAGAAGTTCTGTTTAACTCATGCGACCTCTGAAGGAATTAAACATGCTTTGCTTCCTGAACGGAAAGCCACTAGAATATTTACATAGTGAAGTAGTCTCTCAAGATTTATCTCCTCCTTCCTCCTGGATTTTAAAGAAAATAAATTTCACTTGGTTGAAGTTGATTTTTGCTTTAATATTTTTAATGACGAGTTGAGGACATTGGGCTGGAAGCACAGGGGTTACAGTGCTCAGTTCTCTTCTAAGTTCTGTCAGGGACACATATTAATTCAAGTAAACTCTGACCCTCCTCTTCCTCCCAAACTCACTTTGTTTTCTATTGTGTAAAATAAGTCTAATAATACATATGGCTTGAGATTCTTACAGTTTTTTTTTAATACTGAAAAGAATGCCCCTCATAGAACTGCAAAACATTTTTTCTTGGGTTATTACACTTCCTCCTAATTCCTGTAGATCCTATAAATAAGAATTTAAATAAGGTTTTGAGGCACAATGACATGCTCAGTGTTTAAACCACCCCCCCCCCCAAATATGTTTGTACTTTCTTCACTATTCTCCCATCTGCCAAAATTCAGGTCTTTTGCAAAAATCAGCAAATTGGCATCAGTTTATTTATCCTTAGGGACATCAAATTATTACACTGCTTAAGTTCTAAAAATAAATAACTAAAGAGGGTGGAGGAAAGAGACAGAAAACAACAAAAATCTGTCACAAACTCTCCCTGAATTCTGGAGAATATATGATTAGAGCATTAAAATGTCCAAACAATGCAACCAAGCAGAAAGTGTTCAAGCTTGGGTCTTTTAGCTGGCTCTGCATTAAGCAGCACTAATGTTTTCATACAGTCTTTGGAAAGCTCAGAATTGACCTGTTTTTATTATTTTTATTGGCTCCCTTGATGATAGACAAATGGGGCTAACTTGAGGCCAACACAACCAGCAGGAAATTTGGGTCATGGGTAGTTACATTTTTAAAACTTGTGTTCTAGGGCTGTTCAATCAGGGTAATTGATTGATTGTTAGGTGGTGCAGAGAGCCCCTAAATCACTGGAGGTGGCCAGATAATGACAATCTGCCAGTGGATTTTGTTTGAGAGAAATTTCCCAGCTCCCTGTGGAGCCATGCTCTGCAGTGAGCTTGTGAGTCCCCCTTTTTTTCATGCACAGTCCAGTCCAACTGGCCTGTTTGGACAAAATAGCCTCTGAAACTTGGAAGTTCCATTTGAAGTCCTCTGCGGTGCCATTTCCCAAGAGATAAGGGGAGAAACATTCCAGAGAAGTTCATACCCCAGAAAGACCCTACGTGCATTCTGAAGTTAATGGTTTATTGCAGCTCTTTAATTTTTTTTCCTCTTTCATTTTTACTTTGAAGATAAGAGGTGGCAATTGTTACTTGAAGTTGTTGAGTTTTAGCCTGTCCTACAGTAAATCACCCTGAAAGTTTAGACATTTTTTTTTAATCATGTATGTTTGAAAGTTTGCCAAAGATGCTGTACATGTGTATTTGCAGGAGCTATGATCCTCAAGCAGGAGCTGTTTGCTCTGCTGTTCCATACAACCATGTGCATCCTCAGTGCTCCTTGCCTGTGGATAATCCGTGCATGCAAAATACAGCTTTTTCAAGAACTCMTCTTCAGTGGTGTAGCAGCATGCTCTGGCATGTTCAGAGATGGAGTGAAGTAGAGTTTGTGTATTGGGGGGGGAGGAGGGGAATAGATGATGCACCAGTAGATAGTAGATGATGTTCAATAATACCTGGCAGAGGTCTTGCCTCTTTTTAAAAATGAATTCAGGTTAATATCGACTAAAGTTTGTAATCTATTCTAGAATAACTCCACATGGAGATTTATCTTGAGTTCTTAGATTTTTAGGGCTGATTAGGCTTTTATTCGTTGCAGATGGCTTCTTTATGATAGATGCATACCTCTGAATTCCTTGAAGCTTTGTGTTTTCCCATCTTAGGATCTGAAACGTCTGTTATTTATTGTACTGGCATCTAGATGAGAATTTATTTGTGTCACTTTTCCAGAAGAGAAGAGGTAATTTTGAACTGAGGCAGGGCTGAGTTGAAGTCCAGGAATCAAACAGCCTTGTCCTGAGGATGGCCCAGCTACCAGCACATGCCAGACTACTGCCTAACACCATAGATTTGCTTCCTGGGTGGAGCAGTGCTTGGACTTACTATGTATGTGATGTAGCACTCCCTGCTCAAACACAGAGGGTGCCAACCCCTCGTGGATTTTAGAATGTTCCTTCTTGGCTGCCTTTTGTAGGGCTTCTGACCACTACAGCTTTGTAATTTACTGTGGTAAGATAGATAAAGATAGTGTGGGGAGATGCTGCTATCATGAATCCCTTAAGAAAAAACTGTAGACAACTAATAAATTTGCTGTCTGAGCAGCAAATAAATCACATGACCATCTTCTGACTATTGAAAGTGTTTGAATATTGAATGATACCAGGATATGTTTGGTCCTAACTTACAAACACTGTGGAGKCAATCTGACACAATCTTCCTTCTGTTTTTCAGACTATTGGCGAGTCAGAAACACCTAGTGTTCTGAAACAGTTATTGCCAATGATCAAGTCTCACAATGAAAGGACAAAAGATGATTATGCCTGTGAGGACTTCCTTGTTTTGCTGATATACATATATTCTGTGATTGGAGAAATCAAATGTGGCAAAGAGCTGGACACAGCTGAAGAAGAGGTGAAAAAGGCCCTTGTCAAGGCAATTTGTGATGAACCAGAGCTGTCTCCTTTGTTGCAGAAAATTACAGGTAAGATTCTGCTTGTGTGGTGAGAAATTGGATGTCTGGGAATTTGTGAACTGGGAGAAATGTGTAAAAATGGCTTGACTTGTCTGTGGTGCTGAGAGTACATGAGTAAGCACAAGGATTTCCTGTAGATTTGTTCCATCTCCTGTGTTCATATATGCCAAATGCTGACAGGCTGTCCTTGAAGAGTGCTGAGTCTGATGAAAGCTCTACAAGTTGTTCTTTTTGTTAAAGGTTGGCTAAGTTTGTGTGTTTTYATAAGGTAATCTTTTCCACAATTTCTTTCATTGATTGGTATAAAGTTGACCCTGGGAAGTCAGAATTAATCCTGGAAACATGTTCAGTGAACCACAGTTGCTTTGTGAATATGAGGAGCTGGCTTGTCTGGTATAAAAGAAGAAATGTGTCTAAAACCAACATTGAGCTTTTTGCTGAAACAACATGAACATTAGCCTTTAAAAATAGCATGCTAAGCCTTTTTTTAGGTGAGCACTCATAGAGTAGGAAAGCCCTAACCTCTTCTTGTTGGTATCACATTTTAGAAAAAAAGATAGTTAAAAATTTAATTTTAAATGAATGAGCTGTGGCTCAGGGGTGGCCTAGCATGGCAGAGGGGATCTCACTTTCTGCTATCAGTTTTCTCAGTATTTAGTAATACTGAGTAGGTCATTGACCAGGTCATCTTTGAGGTGGGGAGCATATGAGCATAAATCAGGATGTTGAGAGGAGCTTACAATTGAAAGTGTTTGCCAAGAATGGGCCTAAGTGGGGAGTCTCAAGGGAAGTGGACTAATACTGCTGTTGGTTATTCTGATACTATTCCCTGTGGACACTTCTAATTCAAAATACAGATGTGGTTTCACTGTCTGCTGTTACCTTTGAGTGTAAAATACTGTAATAATTAAAAGACTTAGGGTAGAAATGGGGTCACACAGTCATATTTGCACTGTGGTATTATTTTAATACTCCTGGCCACAGTGCCCACAGTGTTCCAGGCTTCTTGTAGGCTATTGCCTTCCTGTTTTTCAATATGYACTGCACATCTTGTTCACCAAATGGTGCTTCCCTCACAACTTCAGTGGGTGTCTTCTAGAGGATGGGGTTTAGCAATTTCTAAATCTGTCTTCATATTTTTCCCTTTCTCCAATAATCAAAAAAGTTTTAAATCAGTTTTGTCAGTTTCTCTTCATTGTGCTTAATGTAAGTAATGAAGATTTTAAGTCWCTAAAACTTCAGCCAAGTACCAAASAGAAGCTGAGGAGAAACCCRGTACCAAGGGTTTTTGGGCTTTTAGACCAAGCCCATCATTATGGGATGAAATTGCATAACACAAAGCCAGTCTTTGCATCCTTATATTTCTGTATCTCTGTTTTACCACAACCATGTCTGTGCAATYTGCACAAGTAGATGATAGTATTGTATACTTTTTGCATACTTATTGCTTGATACTTTTTTGGTTCTTCAGCATTTTTTGGTTTTACATCTTATTGATTTTGAGTTATTAATGAGAGAAGGCAAAGGAAAATAATCTCTGTTGTCATAACCAGAAATTAACATTGTATTGGCAGCAAAGAATCACATTAAATTTCTAGGACTATTCCTAGGTAGTTTTCAAGCCTTTATCCAACCATTTCCTTTGTCAGTGCTTTTGCAATTTGCTGAATATGCAGTTTGCTGTATTTGCAGTACAGATGAATTTGAAAGACTTAAAATTTGACCAGCCTTAGACCTACTCCTCCTTGATATCTATTTTGCCAAGCCTGTGTTCTGCAGCCTATTGCCCACTGAACCTTAGGTAGCAGGCTTGCTACTTGAGAGACAAAGCAAGTCAGAACTGTAGGATCCTGCACAAGTTTTCCTTCAGAGGCACAGCAGGACTCCATACCAGGGCTGAAAGTCAGGGAATAGAGAGCAGTGACGGTTTCTCCTTTTTGGACAGTCATAGATATAATGCCAAGACATATTCTGCTACCAGCAGAACACCAATGAGCAACAGATTGACTCTTCCTTTTGGCAGATGCAGGTTGGCATGTTTTCACAAAGTCAACAGAGCTCTGTAAATGAGCAAYAGCCACGAGTCTGGACAGCCCATGTTCCAGACCTACAGTGTTCTGCTCCCATTTTACTTTTAAGGCAGAACAAGAAGACCTTTTTTTGTTCTTGATGGGCCACAGAAGTTAATTAAACTAAAATAAATTTCAATAAGGCTTTGAGTTATTCATTCATGATCAGAACAAAGTAAAATGCTCATGGTCTTTTATTTTCAGCTGTCCATTAAGGTAAGTAATAGGAAGAATGTTAAATGGGATGTACCAGGAATRAAAGCTATGCCAGTTATTGGGTGGATTTGAGTGACTCTGCTTGCTGGCTTATTCCTCACTGCCATGTTGAAGATTCAAGCCCTGCTGGCAATCCATGATTGGACAGCTTGAGTTATGGCAAGACATAGCAAAATTGCCTGTAAAAACAAAAAATAAAAAATACACAGAAGTAATAATACATAGGCTGCAAATCCAAGCACTCCCAAGTTGAGAAATGCTAGTAAATAATTTTCCCAGTAACCATAATCTGACTCCTGTGTRCATTGTAGCACAGTCTTCAATTTCATGATTGTATGATGCATTTTCATGGTTGACTTCACTGTATGGCCTGAACACCACAGAGAAGGAGAACAGTATAGCTTCAGTTATTCTTCACATGAGGAAGAAGTATTAATAAAGTACATGAGACTCTTATGACATTCAGCAAGTAACTTTCTCTGGCTCTCAGTTTGCAGTGGAAGTGGACTGGTGCTCTCAGCTTTGTGACTCATTTTGRAACTTGAAGCAGAAAGTCATTAAATTACATTTTGAGGTATTATGTCTTTGAACAGAGGGGGCTTTGTGCTCTGCTTCCTGATACACCTGGTGTCTGATGTTTTTAGCTTGGGCCCAACACTATACTAAGGCTCATTGGTTGATTTAAATTGAAATTAAAAGCCATATCTTAGTTGTGGCTCTGAATTGCTGCCTCAGCTTTTGCTTTCTTCTTTTCTGCAAAGCATGGAAGTTGTGCAGTCTTGACAAGTACACATTTTTCTTGGTTTTTTTCTTTTGTTCTCATAGTCACTTGAGAAATACAATGCAAAATGTTTTAAAACTTTTAGAAGACTTGTTTTTAAGATCAAATTATCAGTCAAAGTAATAGTCAGGTTTATGTGAGTTATTTTTTATTCCTATTATGCTTGTTAAATGTAAACTTAGTGATGTTTGTGTGAGTCTATGCCTATAGGAAATCTCCATTTATGTGGAGAGCTAGTGCAAATCTCCCCCAAAAGAGGCAGCCCACAGGTGCACAAGGGATATTTGTGCTATTTGGTGTTACCTAGTGAAACTGGAGTAGTATTTGCAGCAGTGGAAAGAGAGCAGTTGTCAAACAGGGCCTGTCTGTCCCATTGGCCACACTAGGTTTCCCTAAGGCACTCTAGGTTACAGCCCTCTGCAGAATACGTTGAAGATGCAGCACTTGCACAAGCTTACATGGTGTAAGAAGCATAAGCCCTTCCAATTTCCTGGCTGTTGAGTGTTAGGATACTCAACCTTACTCTTGCCTGAACATATGTTTTCCCAAATATTTGTACAATACCATTCTCCATTTATGTAACACCTTATTTCATTGAAGGACTAAAAAGTATCCTGGAACTGTTAAGTAAAATGAAAATGTAGTATATTAATCAAACACTGAGTTTTAAGAAATACGATACTAATTTTTGCATCCATAATAATATAAAAAATACATTAGCAGTGTCTTGCTTGATGGAACTGTTAAATAATAAGTGTAGTGCTAGAGTATTCTAATGCCTGGGGTAATAAAAYTGAATGTAACAGTTCCAAGATTTCTCCTGGGTGTAATTTACCTCAAACATATGTTCTTCATCATGGATTCCATGTCCAGCAGAATGACACAAACTGGAGGGGGAAAAGAATAGACCAGGGCATAATGGAAAATGATGCTTTTTCCAGAATGCTAGGTTTGGGAGCTTTAGGGGTGGGGCTTTTTGGCAGTTGTTAGAAAAAAAAAAAAAAACCCACTGCAAAATAGCATATTTATTTTATTGTTTTATCTGTTCATCTAGTTTTCTGAATGTCTGTGTAGAGCTGTGTGCAAATGCAAACGTCTGCAAAAGTAATGCTAATAGAGCCACAAAGCAATAAAAAAATCTGTTTTTTCAGCTGTGCCATTCTCTCTTTTTCATCTGCAAGTCTCTGTGGGAGCTTTGTAGAACAGATCTGCTTTCCATGGTGTGCTCTGTGGACCYCCAGCCTGGGCAGCTGGCTTTGCTGCCCATATGCAGTATCTTTCACCTGGTAGGGCTGTATCAGTTGCATCCTCTTGAGCACAGGTGTAATAGTAATTCTTTTGTGCCAGGAACTGCTGGAATTTTTAATCACAAAATGGATTTCTGGACTTTTCTCTTGTTTTTTCTAAATTTGGTGTGTTCTATAATGGGGGGCGGGGGRAAGCAAACTGAGAAATCTTTAAGTGAAGACCAAGTGGAAATGTAGAGTTCTTTTACTGTCTAGAGTCTTGCATGAAGACCTATCTGAAGTCTGTATTGCACCCTTTTTGACCTGTGCATAAATCTAGGGACTGGGAATCATAAGTCTCTATCTTTTTATTTGTCTGGAGAGACATCTGAATCTTTGGTTGTGGGGGGAGAGATTGGATACTGTTTCTTCCTCTTTTCTCATAAATTTGGGTTAAATTTAAAAGAACAGATTAAAGGTGATGGGCCAGTGGAGGATTCCTTGCCCATGGCAGAGGAGTTGGAACTRGAGGGTCYCTTCCAGCTCAAATCATTCTGTGATTCTGTGGAGTGTAGGTATTGCCATATTGGATTAGACACTTYTTGACTGATTCTGCTTTTTGGGGGAGGTGTTTCATATTAATGAAGTTACATGCTAATACCAGTGTGGCCTAAGTATCATTAATCCTAAAATAACTCCTGGTTTTGCAATAAACGTTTGCATTTCTAGGCAGAGACAGCCTGCTCTCTCAGAGGACAGACTTACACACTTTATTTGGTTATGGTCTTCACTGCTGGTTTGGAGCAATGATTTCCCAAACCTGGCTATATTATGAGTGGGTAGGTATGAAATTGGCTGAAGTTATACTGTATCCCCTTTAGACTAAATGTACCCCTTGTTTTGAGTAGGAGAGAATTTTCCCAGCTTAACAGTAGAGGTATAGCTCAGGTATCTGGTAGTGATTATTTATTCATACAGAAAAACAAACCATTGTTTAAAACATAAAATCCAAKAGTGAATTCTGATTTTAAAGTTTCCATGTGTTTATAGAAAAGTGTTTTCTGCAAAGTTTGCACTAGTTCAGTGGAAGGCTAACCCACCCCCTTCTTGCACACTAGCTTATTTCCAAGTAATCTGTGAGTTTTGCAGCAGAATTGATGGGAAAAAATAGTCTGACTTGAAAAAAAAGGAACACATTAATGGCAACATCTAGACTCGTGTTGGAATGAGTCCATGCAACCATGCAGGCATTGTTATTGTAGCTAGAGAAAATCCAGATCACTTTCTTCCCAATTCTGAARTGAAAGTTGGATGTTCAGGAAGCTTTTTTTCCTGTTGCCCCAGCTGATTTTAYAGACAACTAAAATACCCCTATCTGACTGTGTGCCAAATGACCTCCTGGTATCTCTATTTCTCAGTTTGTTTTGGATATGATCCAGGGGAAAGCACTTGTGGTCCAGCAGTCCCAGATGGTGGTGGATGTGATGTTCACCCTGCCAGGAGCACTGGAAGACATGAGCACAGCCTCTGTCTGGCCAGCAGTRTGGGGCAGATTAGGGGGCACCTGCAGTTTAATTCATCCTGAGATGCTGCCACTGCTGCACCACTTTGCCCTTTGCCTCATGGTAACAGAGCCATTGGGCAAAAAAGGTCACTTCATATGTCCCATGGTGTTTATCTGATTTACACAGCAGTCAGAAGGATTCATGGGAATTTTTGTGATTGCTGCAAAAACAAGGAGAACTTTGGTATGCACTGAAGCAATGACCTGCTCTTCTTTAGCCACTGACTTTGTAGATGCATGTATCCTAAATTTTATCAGCTCTCCAAGACCACAGTACCTTTCTGCTGTGACCTTTCTAAAAGGTTTTCCCATTTCTTTTCAAAATCTATGAATGACAGGTGGAAGATGAGTGAGCCAAATCAATTGACTGCARACTTTGTGTCACTGCTTGGGTGGGTTCCTGTCCTATTTTTCAGCTGGGAAAGATGGAAGGGTTTATAGTGAATTGTTTGAAAGACAAATTGCAGTAGTTTTCTGAATTCATTTATAGCTAAGTTTGCATAGGCATTTTTTTAGGTTTAAAAAATGTCAGACATAACTTAAATATCAGTGTTAAAAAGCTGTGGTCCTAAACATGAGAAAATCTGATTGCTTTCTACACATGCAGATATATTTTGTATGGATTTTGTGATGTGCATTAAAATCTATGGTAGAAGACAATCCCAATAGAGGGCCGGTGGCATTGGGGATTTTTTTATTAACCTTTCGTATGTTGTCTGTTTATTTTGTCTTCAACACCTGCTCTCAGTTGGTTCCAAACTGGATAGTAATTTTCATTGAAGTGTTTATAACATGAAGTATTTTTTTCTTTTTTTAACATGAGACATATGCCTGCAGCTCTGCAGGCCACTGTCTCTCTGCCAACTTAGCAGACAGCCAACTGCAACAGGAAACTGATACCCTACAATTTTCATTAATGATTTATATTCTTTTTTAGCATGCAATTTCAATAGCATATAGAAGATGCTTCTAATATCAAATATATATTTGCTTCAAGCATAAAATGAAAAAAGGAGTGTCTTTAGAATGAAACAACTTTTTAAAGGTATTTTGTATGTATGTGGCATGGTTATATAATTTTTTTTCTTTTCATATAAGTTACTTCCTTGTGAAATCTTCAAGTTTTGATGTCCTGTTATAAAATTATGAGTCAATTCTTGCTGTTTTGCAGAGCACACCCAGCCTGGGAAACYAAAAATTGTGAAGTATTAAATAACTGTCAAAACAAAAAGAAAGATTTGTTAGTCATCACTCACGTGACAGAAAACTAGCTAGATAATTTGAGTTGTTTTTCTTTTGTATACAGACACATGTTAAGGTATTTGCTGTAGATTGTGGAATTTCACTTGGTTCATTTGAGTGCTTTCTTGTCTATTCTAATTCTTGTCAATTTGGTGTCTGTTTTAAATGCATGATGTGTGCTGGATCTGATGGCACAGGACAGACAGCCTTGTGTCTGCAAAGGCAAGGAGAAATAATTGCAGTCTTTACATATTTCTAGTTGTCTTGTTCAGCTCAGTGGTGGTGGTAATTCTCTTGAAACCATGAGATTTCATCAGAGCGGAATGCTGATCTTTGAATTTTGGACAGTCAATCTATGTCATGTTAACAATCTCCACATTTTTTAATGATAATGCAATATGTTTAAATTCAGTATTTCAAGAAGGAGTCAAGCCCACACGTAAAATGGAGTTACACAGTTTTGCAATACCACAGTGTTGAACTAAAGAAATCTTTTTGAATAATGGACAATAACCAAGCAATCTTTTATCTTGCAACACYGTTGCTGTGTTGGTCATCTTACCATCTCAACAGAAGAACCAGGGCTATAAAACTCATATTCAAAAGGATTTCTAGAATTTAATAAATAGCTCAGGGATTTATGGCTTAAACATGCATCAGTTGCTCATGCAGTTTGCTCAGTCAGCATACCTTGATTTTCCTCTCTTCATCTCAAGATTTTGAAGACTCATAGATTCTGGCTCTGGACATCTGTTCAACTGTTCATTTTAGTCMAGATAATTTACTTTCTTACATACTTTCACATATACACAATATTTTAGGTGTTAGGGTCTGCTTCTGTACAAATTGGTGTGAAAACATAGTTCTCCCTGTGTTTGCAACAGTCCTAAGATCCAGTTCAAGGGGTGAATCAAACTGTTTTGGTGTTGTTTATGGATCAGTTCTGACTTAAGGGSATAAGCAGGATTAAATATTTTCATTGATCTGTCAACCTTGCCTAATGCAACTTTTTTCCCACATAAGAATTAAATACCTTCTTTAGAAATGTTGTAATGCTGCTACCATTTGTGTTTTCAATAATGTCCAAATATTGTCCTGTATTACAGAAATTCAAAACCTCTACCTTATTAAATCAGTACTTTCTCTCAAATCTCTTCATGTGTACTCMAGGTSTAGTAAAAGAGAACTAGGAAGYAGRTCTTTCATGTTCTTGAGTTTTAAATCAACATGGGAAAGGCACTCTTATAGTCCTTTCTTCCTATTTGTTCTTGTTTAGTTTTAAATTTTACAGTCGAGTAAGTGTCACCTCTGGTGGTTAAAGTTCAGGTCAAGTTACATTTTGCTGTGACCCTTCTGCTCTCTTTTGCAGACACTGGGACTGTGGTCTGTCAAGACAGGAAAGCTCACAGATCATAGCCTAAGGCCCCCTCCCCTTTCTCAGATATCATTTTAGCAGGCAAGGAAAGTAATGTTTGTAAAACTGGGTTGAGGAAACTTTGTTAATTGAGAGTTTTCAATAACAGAATGTTTGTGTTGCACACAATTTTTAAAAGCCAAATGCATCAGTAAGGCTAGTTTAATACCAGATGTCTTATTCTCTCTTGCTTTCCCACTTTATTCATTAAAATAAACATTGTGGAAGTGGCTTGCCTGATGGGAGGTGGCAACAGCCAGTCACAACCAATTAGACAAATTTACCTAGGGAAAAACAATACAAATAAGGAATTTGACTTGCCTGGGTTTGTGTTAAACTGGGGAATGTATGGATATGTGTGAATGTTCCTTGTTGATTCAAATCTCCTTCAGGCTTTTGTTTCTGATGCTGTCTGCACATATTTGTTTTWCAGATCTGTGTATGCCATGTGTATTGATGTAGCTACCAGCACCTTAAAAAAATAGCAGATAAAGAGAGGTAGAATTAAAGTTATAAAACAGTCTTTGGGGACTGCTTATAGCCACAGAGGTACTGCTGCTGGTTCACCAAGCTGTGCTTCCTAGATGACATCTTCTTTCCCAGGATGTTACTGACTATCAGCATGCCTGTACCAGAAGGCTCCCCTGAGATATGCCAGGATCCCAGAGAGAATTCTTCCTTCTCTTAGAATGTTGAGCAATTGGAGAATATATAGAAATGGCAGAAGCACTCTTGTGTTACCTCAAACGAGGTATCTGGCATTATCTTTATTAGATCAGAGGCTGCAAAAGAGAAAAACCTAAGAAAAATTTGGAAGAAGCCATGCCTCCAGTAGCCTTGCCTAAGTAGCAGGTGAAAACTGGGAGTCAGAGGAAGTGGAACAAGTTCTTCAATTTCTTCATCTTTTGCACCTTTCTATCATCTTCTCCATACTCTGCCTGCATTCTTGAAAATCCTGTGCACTAAGAAGAAGTGGCAGAAGWAGTAGGGACTGATTGCTTTTGCATCTTGATGTTGTTCATACTGAGGAGCTGTGGTTCTGGCATTTGTTAAGTTTTGAGCCCTTGCCTTCATTAACTCACWTGTTCCTTTGGTGCTTTCAACATGATTTCTGAAGTAAGCAAACCAAATGCTTAAAAGCTGAAACAACATTTCARCTGTAGAGAATGAAACTTATTTTATTGGCAAGTTCAAATAATTTGCCTGTACATCATAGCTGTCTGCTGCTTGCGCTAGTGAAGTGGTCAATGCAACAGCAGGTTGTTTTCCTTGTCTTCCAAATGGACCAAATGTTTACCAGCATGTAAATATAYCACCTAGGCTTTGCAGGTATTTGAYAGCAACAGMGTCTAGAGGYTTACAAAGAATTAATTCAATYTGAGATTTTCTGCTTGTATTCTTTTTGCTTCTTTTGTGTCTTCCTGCCACAACTCTTTTCCTCCACCATCCATCTCATTCCTCCCTGTCCATCTGGTTTTACATCTGCCCSCATTTCCAGTCTCTGTCTCTCAATCACCCACATGTATCCTTAGCTCCTTGCTCCACTTTTTTGTTTACCTTCTCCTGAAGCCTGCCTTTGGTTTCCCTAGACTCCCACCTGTCATCTGTCTTGTACCTTTGCTGCATTTGTGGAGGTGAAGTATCTTCTTACTCTTTGTTATTCCTAGTTTCAGGTCAGGTATTTGAGAGTCACCAGTTGCTATCTGCAGGTGAAAATGCCATGCCCTTAGTGTCCCACACTTAGTTCCCCAGAAYAAGCTACTTAGGACAGTTCCATCCACAAATTTTTAAATTATKAAATTAATTTTTAAAAGGGAAAAAATAAGGAAAATAAAACAAATGTGTGCTTTTTTTTTTTATATAGCTCTGTCCTACATTAGGCCACCAAAATATTTAGTTGTATTGATTAGGGATAAAAGTGAAGAATGTTGGGTTTGTACTTGTCACCCTACTTTCAGGAAGGTTTAAAACAGGAACTTAGTCTTCCTTTTCACAGCACACAGAAAGAGCTTTTTGTGAGGGTGTGACTCATYTTGTTTAGTTAGGTGTCTTGAACCAGATTTAGGGAATACCTGTCCCTCCATTTCCAAGGAAGAGCTGTGAGAACCATGCTTCACCTAGGTGGTTTTTGTACTTAGAAGAACAGACATCCCTGCCTGGTTTATGGTTTGTCTGCCAGGGGCCACGGCAGGATGGTGACAGTGAGTGCCTGGTCTGTTTCTGGGAGCTTTTATCAACAAAGGTCAGCTTGCAAAGTTTGATTGTTGCTYTGTTTCTCTTAATTATTAATTTGTGCCTTTTTCTTTCCCTTACATTCTGTAAAATCTTTTTTCTTCAGAAGTACTCTTCTAATTGGAAGTTCATCTTATACTGGAATCTCCTTTCACCAACATTGTCCTTGTCCAAAAGTCAGGATACTTTACTTTGAGTTTATGGTACTTAAGTTATGTTTGTGATGATTCCTCCTCAGTTCTTTGGCTTAGACGGGAAATACTCATTTGTCTGGCATATATTTGAGAAAGAAATGTATGTGTGGTAATATATACTCATTTACAAGTTTTATGATACTTTTTTGTTACTTTTGCTTTTATTTGTCATGCCAGTTTACCATCTTCTCCCTCAACACAGTGTTTCTGGCATATAGACAGGAACTGGAAGTGCATCATGCCTTTGATTTTGTAGTGAGTGGGKTTTTCTGCATTTTTCAATGCACATATCCCTTCCTTAATGAACTCTTTYGATGGCCCTGAGTTTAAGGTGCCATCTTGGGTGTTGCCTTTGCAAAGAAGTTCTTCCAGTCTCTTATTTATAGTGGTGGATGGACTGGTTTGATTTGTTTTTCCTTGTAGCAGCTGTGATAGTTGGATTTCATATCTATTTGATTCTAGTATATTTTGCTAGTATCTCCTTCCTGGTTTTCTGGAGATAAACTGCAATGAGTCATAAAGCACTTATTCCCAGAGATAGCTTCAGCAATTGAAGGGAAACCATGAATACTTCAGGCAAAAGAACTAGATATTAAGCATAGATGGTATGAAGGTCACTGGTTTTTGTTATTTTTTCCCCCTCCCTAAGTAGATGGAGTTCTCTTCAAACAGACTGCAGAAATACCAATTAGTGTGCTTCATTCTGAAATGTAATCAAATTTAAAATGTAAAAAATCCCTTTTGGCTACGGTATAATCAGGCCCCTAATTATGAAAGGCATATGTTCCCCTCTGTCTTTCTTCCCTCCACCCAAGTAGATAATTGTCCTTCTTGAATTATTTCTTCTTTGCAGAAATCTTTATGGTGTTCAACTTTGGGTTTGCTCAGAGCAATGCTGTTATCTGGTGCATTATGTTTGTGTTGTTGGATTCTCACAAGATAATATTCAATAAAGTTACACTGATTACTTGTTATTTCATCTGTCATCTGTGTTTTGGACTATCTCAAAGCTTGTCAGTCTTCCGCTGGGGATTACATCATTTTGGGGGTCTCGCGCGTTCTGRAACAAAAGCATACTTCAGCGCTAAAATATGTACGCCCCGACAGCTGGCAGGCTTTCAAGGCCTCAGAGCTGACACAGAGTTAATCTCAGAGAAATACCCCCAACCCCCCTGCTTTTTTAACTTCCCTTTCTTAATGTAGGGATTTCTTTATGGGTAGTAAATAGTGGCATATTGTACATTTGCTTTTTTCACAGCAGTTGCAGGATTTATTC
The DNA here is from genome assembly GCA_902810485.1 of Alauda arvensis. Taxonomy (NCBI): domain Eukaryota; kingdom Metazoa; phylum Chordata; class Aves; order Passeriformes; family Alaudidae; genus Alauda; species Alauda arvensis. Next base: position 1,210,535 of record CADDXX010000138.1, on the reverse strand, counting down.
TGGTGGTGCTTTTGGGTTCTGCTTGGTCTTTTGACTGTTTTGACAATGATCTATTCAAATTAATAACTGGTTCTTTAGTGGTAAGCCTCATCTGTTTTTGAATCATGCAAGTCTCTCAGTTATTAGTTGGCCTTTTTTTTCAGGGGCAGACTTCTGAGGAGAAAGTTGCTTGCACCTTCTRAGCTACCTTGTCCTGTATTCACTTCCAGCAATAAATTGGTCTCACAGACTGTACACTCCATAAACACCATTTGTGTTGTAAGGACTTCATAAAGGTTAAACTGGAGGACAACTGGTTGCACTAGAGGGAATTTGGTCCCAGTATCCACTGTATAAGATGGCTTGAGAGCTGTTGCAAGAAGGTGCTGAAAAAACAGCAATGCAAAATTGGACCAAGAATTTGCCATGAGCAAATTCTCCATTGTGTATAGTTAGTCTAGATTTTCATTCTATGCCTACTACTTTGTTGGGTTTAAAAGATACATGCTGCACTTAAGTTGTTCTGAGGAAAATTTATCTGCCAGGTTACCAACTCCCAGCTTTTTTTTTTGGTAGTCTGATTCCACACATGCCTTGGTGRGTCCTGTGTTGGTACCAGCTGTAAGGCTAACTCACAGAAAAACCCTGCTTTGGGAGCTGCTGCATTTAGACRCACTACCTAATTATCTCTCTCTTAGACTCACTGTGTCAGGATGTGGCCAAAATAAAATCATCTTCAGAATGTTCTCAGCTTTAACAGAGTATCTTCTTTATTTTYGTAAACTACTATTTAATAAAATATTTTTATCTCCCTAACATTAAAAATTTGCCTGTTCATTTTAGAGGATTTAGGCATAGAGTATGAGTAACCGATATGAACTAAAAATAACAAAATGTAAATGAGCTAATAATGCTAATTGGTTTTTGTGGGCATACAGCACCAATAAATAAGTTGCTATTGCTAGGGATGTAGCATGTAGTATTTGATTCACCAGAAAATTTGTGTGAGTTTCTGCTTGATTTTTTGATAGATTTTTATTGCATTTGAAAAGATTTCATAGTGGCAGAGTTTGGGAAGTAGAGAAATTACACTTTTGTTTCACATCAGATGCAGACATCTCTGGTATGACCGATAAGTTTTTCTTTATGTAGAAAAGCACTTAAATAAATTGAAAGCATATATGAAAAAGTTCTGGGAATTTTTTTTTTTAAGACTGGAACTTTACAAAATATCCCTTAATAAGATTTTCTGTCTCCTTTTAACTACCACAGATGAATGAACTCCATGTTCCTCTTAATTTTAGTGGAATTTAATTTTAATTACTTTTTTTTCTTGTCTGCAACAGCTTTCTAATATAAAGTGATTAGATGGACTTCACAATCTTTACAAGGCATACCACTGCCAAAACAGCACTTTGTAAGCAATTATGCAAGTTCTTGGTACTGTTGTTTAAATCTAAGGCAAATCTGATTTTCTGTTAGTTTTGCATGCAAATGGTGCAGTCAAGTGTCTCAGCTATGCAGGTTGTGCAAATTAAGAGTTTATTGGAGAGCATGTATAGCTAATGGCAGCTGTCCACAGGGTCCTTAACAGTGAGCTGAAAATTTATCTTTTGATTTGAATGGTTCTCACTYCTGAAAGCATTAGAAAGTCTCAAGAGCATTGCTATTTTTAACTAAATAGGGCTTATGTCTTTGAGTTTACTTAGGCATCAGCCCAAAGATCATTGAAGTCAATATGAATTCTTCACTTACATCAGCATGCTCTAGGTCATGCCCTTAATAAACTGCTGTTTGCTYGCCAAACCAGAAGAGATTACAGCATGAAAATTGGTGTGATACAAACCAATGATAGCCTGAAGTACTAATTCTATCTCCAGTCAACCCCTCAAGAAAACAGAGATAAACATCCCATGAGAAAAGCTGAACTATTTGTTGCTTGAACGTTACCTTTCACCTAACCCTGGTGAAAACATCTTGGCACTTCCACTCTGTGCCCACACCAGTGTGAGTGATGAGAGGCTGGGGTGGRCARTAAAACTCCATRTAAGATTTTGGAGCRTGAGTGTTAAATCATTAAGCAAACMCTGGCTCATCTGTGAAKTWAAAAAAGCATTTGGATCTTTGTTTTGAAAGTCTTTTGATCATGATAGGACAATTATATGTATGATGCAGATGTTTGGAAAGATGTGGTGAAGATGATAGTAACATTTAAGAAGCCCTATATCAGGAACCGTGAAAACATACTTGGATTAGAAAGTTCAATAACCTAAAAAGTAGGAATTTGGGTAAATTGTACTGTACTGTATCACAATAAGGAGAAAAAAATAAATACAAGRTAGTATGCAACATTATTCTGTTAGTGTTAGGACAAAAACATGAAATGAGGGAAAATCACATGGCTGTATTTAGCTCTTTCATGTCATTACATTATAACTGAGTAATCCTGTGTTCTTAAAAATAGCTTTATAAATAAATGAAAAGGAAGAAAAATAGCCTGAAATTAAAAATATCCCAGACAACCAATGCATTCAGGATAAAAAAGTGTGCAATAGGAAAAAAAAACCACAAACCGAATTTTGAAGCTTGGTTTTTAAGGCAAGCATCTTCATYATTTTCTCTGAAAAAGCTTAGAGAAGTAGAATATTTTCTGCATTAAATGAGGCGAAATTCTGTTCAGATATTTACTGAATTACACAGGAGGAATAGTCATAGAAGGGGAAAAACATTGTTAGATAGAAAATTGCAGTATGAATTGGTAGTTGACAAAAATACTAACATCAAACGTCCTTCAATCTTGGGTCTGAAAATGCAAACCCTTTTATTTGCTTTTGTTTAGCAAATATTTTAACCTTACTGGAAACCTTTTTTCTGTTTGAGGCTGAATTTTATCTTTGCAGCAAGAAAAATCACAACCCACTAAAATGTGATAATAGTATTAAAAGTTATTAATTTTATTTTCTTTAATTTTAATAGCTTTTTTGAGGTATGAARAGGAAATGGAAATTGATATCATTATGCTAAAATATTGTCTGCTTTCCAGTTTTGTTCCATGCTAAATTATTCCCTTGACAKATGGTTAGAAAATATTTATACATCATATTATATGATGTGTCAGCCTCTGTGTTTGTGTCTGGGTTAATAAAAAGAGATCTGCTGTTGAAGGGTGGAAATAATCATGCTGGGCTTATGCCTGTGGTCAGTGCTCCTACCTCCACTGGGTATATTTTTTCCAGCACATGTCAAATACTGTATGTAAGGTGTAGTAGTGGCTGAGGAAACAGCTGCTAAGGGACTCTTTGGGCAAAGGCTTTCACATACACTTTATACAATTCAGTAACAGAGGTGCCTTAGTGTTATTAGTGGTTAATTGTTCATATTAAAGTGCCTGAGGTTATATCTTGATAGTGGCAGAATCTCCAAAGATGTTTGTCTCTACTGGCCCAGGAGTGAAGACTGGTTATATTGGTGCTCCTCACCCCTGACAAGCAGTTCCATGTGATTTCTTCAAGCTGCTTTCTGGTCCAGCTGATGGAGTAGCTTCTTTGAACACAATCCACTGCAGCAGTGGGGGTTCAATCCACCAGCTGCTTTGAAAAGATTATCACTGAAGGCCCTTCAGTACAATTTTTAGTCACCATGGACAAAGTGCTCCCTTKCAGTCCCAGCTCAGGTAGAAATTACTTCTGATATTTTGCAGATGGATCCGGAGGGGATCTCAGCTCAGGTTTCTGGACACTTATGATAAAGCCACAAGGCCCTGGGGAGGGYATCATGCATCATTGAGAGCATCTGAAGTTCAGATTTATCTAAGAGAAGAAACTGAGCCCTGGAGTCCCTGCTTTCCCTTGTCTGGGTTGGATGGAGGCAGGGCGAGTGCTGGTGATGAAAGTGGAGAGGTGCACACCATGAATACTGGCTCTGTTTCTAAACCCTTTTATCAAAGAGGAAGGTACTTATTAGCACAGAAGTGAGAAGGGAGTGTTGCTGGCCTACAAGTCATTGTTATCAGGATTTTTGCATGGGAATAGATGGGAAGACTAAAATGTGCCTCCAAACACAGCCTTATCCACTAGCTCATTTCATAACTTCCTTCACACAATCAATTTGCATTCTCTACAAGCAGYGTCTTGCTTCTGTTTTCTCTCTACCAAGGGGAAATGGAAGTAAATGGCTCATGTTCTTTTGTCATTTTGGCATCTTCTGCACTTCATAAGAAACAGATTTTTTTCTAAAGGTAGTCTTGAATACAAGTGTTTACACRGTTTAGAATGGAAGAGGCAGGGTTTTTTTTCACTATACTTCAAATTGTGCATGAAGCTTTATAGCATATGTTCTTATTTATGAGTACAAGTATGTTTTGTTCAGATAAGGTTGCTCAGTTTATCCATGCAAACACACTATACCATGAGCAAGTGCCATTGTTTGTAAAAGCCAGCATAGAAAAAGCAAAAGGTCAACATGAAATAACCACAATGATTTATTAATTATTATAAATATTRACATGATAATGAAAAATGCTTGCTCAGTGTTCTTAAATATCTGTAAAAAAGGTATTTCCTTATGAAGGATAATTAAACAGAAAGGAGATTGTTTTCTGGCCATTAGTCTAAGGACAAGTAATGCAAAACTGTAACCCTGTAAAAAAGCAGAGACTTATAGAAGTTTACAGCATTTTTTTACAGGTAGTTGTTGGTTCTAACTTGGATTAATTCCCTGATCTGGTTCACAGTGCAGCTTGTCTATCAGCCTGTACCAGCATGGCTGAGGGACTCGGTTTGCAGTGCCAGAGGGTGCCAGGAGGGTTGCAGACTCCTGCCATTATCCTGCCTGCTGGGCAGCCTAGACAAGCATTTTTTCAGTGAACTCTGTTCCACATGATTAGCACTTAATCAGCCAAATTCATGAATTCCATAGCTTTCACCACAACATCCTCCTGCTCTTTCTGTTCAGTTTTAACCCTGGTTGTTGAATTGTTTGTGAAATAAAATAGCAGGCACTCCTCTTGGAGAGAGAAGTTGTGTCAGTCCCTCTGGTGCCCTTCAGCACATAGCTGGTGCTACCATTGTCCTGTAGCTTTTCTCTCCTCATAATAGCAGAAATGCATCCTATCAGTTATGTTGTTGGATGGGTGCTAATCCCCMTTTCCTTTTTTCCTCCCCATCCCCACAGCATTTTTCTCTAGGGCATTGATTATATCTTTATATATTCTCCTTTATTCATTTTAATCTAATCTACCTCCCTTACATCATTCTCTCCTTTTCCTGGCGGGAAGTCRTGTCGAGAGGAGCTCCCCTGCCCCCCTGAGAGTTTCAGGGAGATATCTTGTGCTGCTGAAGGTCCTGTTTTGTGCTCTGTGGAACACAGAGGTCTAGAGACAAATTCCATGTTGCCTTTCAACAACAAGGGCTATTCAGCCTGGAGAARARGAGACTTTGGAGAGGTYCAATAGCAGCCTTCTAGTACTACAGGAGAGCTGGCAAATGACTTTTTAGAAGGCATGTAGTGATTTGATGAGGGGCAATGGCTTTAAACTGGAAGAGGAWTGATTTAGATTAGATACTAGGAAACAGTTATAAGGAACAGGTTGCCCAGAGAAGTTGTGGATACCCCATCTTGGAAGTGCTCAAGGACAGGTTGGATGGAACTCTGGGTAACCTTGTCTAGTGGAAAATGTCCCTGCTCTCAGCAAGTGGGTGGAACTAGATGATCTTGGAAGGTCCCTTCCAGCCCTAACCATTCTATGATTCTCTGAAGTACTGCATTTTTAACACATACCTCCAGTAAATACAACAAAGGAGAACCAGCTAGCAATGGTCCCTTGGGGCAAGTATTCCAGTTGTCTTGGAATTTTACAGTGCCTCAGTATGGCATGTTTATATCCCCTCTCAGGAACATTGTTTCAAGGATATGGGGTTGCTATAAAGTAATACCACAGTGCTGGGAATGTGCTTGCTAAAGTCCTTGCAGTGTTTTTTCATACTTCATTTTTTCTAAACAGCTGTTTGTTTTGCTGCTYCACAAAGGAGTAATGCTTCAACACAATAGTTAGGCTTCCTTTGCTCCCCAGAAAATTGTCTTACACAGCCACATTTATTTAAGAGACTATGTACCTTAGCCTCTGTTTGCATTTTTGGATAGATTATTTTTTCCCCATAAATTGTATCAATCTCTGCCAGATGAAATGTGAAATTAAATTTTAAAACTGCAAACAGTTTTTTTTTAAATCTGTTTTATAAGGCTTCTTTAAATGTGCTGAAAGCTTTTAAAAACTGAGTAAAAAGGCATTTTGATAAATTTGAATGCAAGTTTTTCTAGTTAATAATAAAACTGACAAATCAYACTGTCCTAAAAGCTTCACATGACTGGACCTCATCCGTTGCTATCTAGTTTTTATCCGTAAATTGGAAATTGGTTCTCTGTATCTAACAAGCAAGGATTTTCTCAGCTTCAAGTGAACTAGCCTTTGAATTGAGCCACATGAATAAAGTGACTTAAATAAAATGTTCTCTCTGCAYCTGCAGAAGAAGCTGCAGCTGCCAAAAGATGAATACTTAAAAAAAATGTGGATCCCTAGGATTCAGCCAGTGATTTCTGCCAGTTTAGTACTTTGATGTTCTTTGAAAACTCAGCACCAAATGAACAGTAATGGGAGTTATTATGTATGTATAGCCCTTTAAAAAATATCATGATCTCRATTTGGAATCTTAATAAATAAAAAAATTCAATGAAGCTGATCGAGTCAATTTTTAATAGCTGTTTTTTATTCATCCTCTTGTCTCTGAAATTAGTACAGGTTTTCAATATGATCATGTCAATGCAGGTGATGGAGGTTAACTGCCAGCAGAGACAGGTATTTATTAAAAAAAAAAAAAACCAAACAAAAAAGCCAGAGAGGGAAGAATAATTTCCCTCAGTCACTAGGAGTGGAGGGAACTTTCATCCAAAGTTTCTGGAAGAATTTCAGGAAGCAGCTGACTTACAGTCATGTGTAGTTTACTGAAAACAGTTACTTCAACAAAGAAACTGGTGTGGCTGACAGCATACCTAACTTAGGAAAGTGGATATATTTTTGAACCTTACTCTCCTACCAGCACAAAGAGGGAAGTACTGAAGAGAGGAATATAAAGGCAGGAGGTGGCTGTGGAGACCTCTAAGCACAGGCAGGAAACTTCTGGGATACAGGGGAGGGCAGTGCCTGGGGCCAGGGGTTGCAGGAGATAGCAATGACCCGTGCAGGAATTCACCCCAGGTTTTAATGGCACTGCAGATAAAGTCTTGCTCCTCCTGATAGGAGGACAGCAGCCATCAGAAACCTGGATCATCAGCAATGTGCTGATGGGCCTCCCTCACATCATGATGGAAGGAGGAAGGAGCTATTCAGTGCATAGTCCTCTTCACTTTATTCTRCTTGAAAATGGGGAAATATTGTGATAATCTTATGCATCTAGAAAAAAAGTTACAGAAATYCACCGTACTCAAATGCAGGAAAGAGTATATAACTCTTTACTGGGTACAAGTCAATGAGAAATGCCATCTGATAAGGTTTTTGGSAAGTAAGAGATTAGCTATGTTTTAAGCCTGGACAGCAGTTGTCAAATAAATTCATTTATTATTAGCATTTTGAGGGGTTTTATGTTGCATAAGTTGAGATGGACACTTACAAACAAAGTTATTCTTCTCTTTATTATGTTCAGTTCTATAAATTAATAGACAGGGTAAAAATATGAAGTAATGGGAAGTGAATAGACAGAAGAGTATAGAAGGAAGCAAGGTTATCTGGGAAAGTTTGAAAAAATGTGAAAAAACCAAAAAATGTCTAAACTGAGTTTTTGTATGAAGAATTTTGTTCAGAGTTCTTATTTGCCTGTAATATGGGGATGCTGAAATTAAAATGGTAGACAGCTTAGAGGCTGTCACTGGAGGTGTTTCAGATACAGCTCTTGTGTTAATTTTCTAGTGTGAACCCTGGAGACACAGTTACATTGTGCACATATTCACCTTCATGCACTTTCATGAAGGTATGTACCCTGTAAAGTCTACCCATGGCTGGAAGAGATGAGGCAGGATCTAGTGCTRATTTCCTGTTTTGTGCTCTTGCCTGAGCAAAGTTTGCAGAATGCAGTCAYATTGCAGGGAACACATGCTGATGTTTCAGACTGTCAGGTGTCATGGTTTTAAAGTTAGCACCATTTCATCAGAAAAAAAAAGCCCTCAGATACCAGAATGATATACATATTTTTAAAAAAGATAGCTGAAATATATTGTATTAGCAGTAATGATGTGGTAGACATAAAAATAAAAATGCCATATTTCACAGTTGAACACTTCAAAGGATACTCCTCTCCCAGTAATCCTCTGATCTGCTTCATGTCATAGGTCACCTAAACAATATTTACAAAACTTTGGACTGGAGCACTCATTCAGGATTTAAGGTGTTGCAACTTTTTTTGGCATAAAGAGTTCAAGTGCACCAATATTTCTYTAAGAATTTTACATCAAAGTTAGTTTCTATATAGACTTGTGTTTATGAATATGTCTCCTTAATACCAATGTGAAACTCATCCAGCAAGGGGGAAAACTTTTTTCCTGACAGCTGTGTCATGAGGTTATGCAGTGTCTGGTAGCTGGATTGCTACTTCAAATGTGCTCAGAAAGGTGAGGACCAAAGTAGGAGGCAAAAGGCTTGATGTGCCAAACTGAGAAACTGGTGAGAACTGAGTAACTGGTTCCAGTTGCTACTGAACAAAAATATCCATRTATTCTCCACAGTGCTTTGCCTTGGAAGAGTAAAAGGCAACAACTTGTGATTGCTGCTGTAATTTTGGACGTGGGCTGGATTTGGATGTAAAGTGTCTTTTTTGGCACCAAACTCATCTTGAGAGGCTGGTGTTTACCACATGGCACTTGGGCAGCAATGGATTCTGCTGTCTCAAACTGTCTCAAGCAGGTATTGGCTTTAATTAAAGCCAATGGCCTTTCCAAATCCTCCAAGGGATGACAGTTTGGGAATTTTGTACTGAYGAGGCAGTTGCTAGTTGCATCAATTGCATAGTCCTATCTTCTACTCTTTCCACAGATTAAGCTTACTTTTACTCTGTCTTACTACTCCAATCAAATGATGTCTGAATGWAGCTGATTACTGCAAGTTCCCATGCAGTTTGTTGCAAGCCCTTGCAGAAGGAAAGCTACTTGCTAAAAGCCCCAATGTTAGGCATGTTGGCAGGTGTTTTAAGAGATTTCTTTCATATTTTTTTCCAGATCATATTAAAAATATCTTTGCCACACCAAGATGAAAGGGCCAGGTTCCCAGGGTCGCAGCTGAAATAAAACTSCTGAATATTTTACTCTCACTGAAGTAGGAATGCCTGGTTGCTTTGTCCCTGAATGATTAGAAGGAAGAAGGATATTTTTTCAAATCTGTTTAAKTAAGATGCCTCTTCAGTTCTCCCTATCCTTCATTTCAATAGGTTTTCAGAGGCTTTCAAAACAGAACTACACAGGGCTCTATTTCAAGTGTGCTGTAAAGACCTGATAATATAGCCTCTGTGGCTGGGGCACAGTATCTTCCTTATATAGCTTTTCTGAACAGGATGCGCTTGTTCTGCAACAGATCTTGYGTTGTTTATTCCTGATAACCATTCTCAAGTCAGTATAAATGACACTTCCAGATAACTTTCTTCCTCCCTGATAACAATCTGTTAGTTTATACCACTTTCCARTAGTGTATATTTCTGTTTAGTTCTTTAGGGCGCATTTGGTATGGCAAAAGCAGTAATTCTTTCAGTATCTGCCAGCTAGATCAGTTTTGARAAGAGTCTCTTCAAAGCAATGTCTGTTTAGAACTGACTTATTTATGTGCCATTTCTGTTCTACAACAAAGCAGTCAGTGAAATGGAGCATCAGTTCCTGCCTGAGAAAGAGGCCTGAGAAAGGTCCCAGAAAACAGGTATCATTTAGAAAGTAATTTGCAAAGACTGTGTGTCCTCAATAGCTGTGTACTTGTGCAAATCTCAGATATTATTTTTAAGGCTCTGTATTTTGAACAAAGTGTGATTGGATATGGAGACACCAGTGGGTTATGCAGAGAAGGAAGTGAAAGTGATGGGAATCCAGGGAGGTAAGTAGCAAAGTTCTTCTACTGTGTGCCCAGGACAGTTGTAGAGTTCCATAAATGGCTTTAGTGTATTAGAGATGTGTGCATGTAGGTTGCTGGTGACTCTAAGTTGTCAGTACAAAGGAAGGTGGGCTATCATGCAGAAAGGAACTGGGCAATGTCAAAGAACTACAAATTGGGCAGAATTTCATAGGTCAAAATAAATGTTGAGACCACTAATGAGATATGTTGTCTGGAAAGAGTGACTGTGGTATATTGCCAAGGGATCACAGACAGGTGATCCTGAACTAGAGCTTYTTGTTCGTGCATGTCAGGCAGCAAATCACAGCCAGGCAGATGTGGCATGAATGTTGCTGAATTTGGGCTAGGATGTTTCCTCTAGTTCTGTTTACTCACATGCATGAGAAGTTGCTSTAGCTGGAACAAGTTAAGAAGAGAGTTTGTTGCGTGTTAAGGAAGGAGTTTTTGGATGCTAAAGAGGAACGTTCATTTTACAGGATGGAGAATGACTAAGAATAGGGAACATCTTACATGGGGGACTAGCTGGTTTGAATTGCTTAGCATTACAGAGGCAAAGGGAGGAGATGGATGCTCTGTGTAAATATGCTTGGGAGACAAAACCCAAGCCAACAGTGATGTATGCTGCATCTCTGAGAGGACATTATTGGTGTAAAAACAAATAGCAAAAGCCTGATCATAAATAATGCAGAAAACCAGTAATAAGTATCTAACTGTGGAGTAGCACACTTGTATGTAGGTCTCAGGGCACAGAAATCCCCCTCTAACATGCTGGTCTCCAGAGCTCTGTAAATAAGTAGGACTGTATAATAGGGTGGCTCACAAAATAAGACACTAGTAACAATTGATTGATAAGTGTCAAAAAATACATTTCCAGTCCTTTTTGTTCATAGTTATAAGATATCAGAAACGTAAACACAAAATATGTAGGGGTTTATTAGCTATAGTATCTCTCTTGCYATCTCTTTCAAGCATTTTAAAGTACTTTCTGATTTTTTTTTCTGTTCGGAAATTACATTTAATAGTAGAAAAATTAAAACATAGTGCCACACTTGTGGGGGAAAAATACATTCTGTTGGATCTGACAGCCCATGACATGCAGGGCTGCTGCTGTGCCATGTCCCCAGGTTCAACCAGCAGAAAGGCTGAAGATGTATTCCCAGCAGCTACATGYACACACAGTGTATATATAGATAAATCCCTTCTTCTGAGTTCTCCACCTGCCACTGTGCCACAGCACTCCTTTGGTCATTGGTGCACTTAAACRTCTCCTGTGCTGGGCATAGGAGTAGCTGGGCAAGATATTGTYTGGGCTCCTCCTCCTGCAGTCATATCACTGTGCTCCATGGGTGTGCACATGAGATTTTGTCAAGTAACTAATGTGAACAAGCTCAGCTTGGAACGTGGCTCAAAGAGCAAGCAGCTCTAGGAGACAGGGGTCTCCATTTGGTAGCTGCACAGCGTGGATCTATGCTTAACATGAGAATTTTCACTCAATGTTCATTATATTTTCCCAGAAGATTGGTGGGGGGGAAAAAGTAAAAAAGGTGGACTGCAACATGGAAATGTCTGGAGGATAGCAAATATGTTTGTCAGATGAWMCTGGGGAAAAAAAATGAAATGCAGRTGTTYTCATCTGGGTATGCCCTGGTGATAWATATAAATACTCTGTTCATTCTGTGTTTTTGGGGAAATGTAGAATATTACTTAATTTATAGACAGAAACAGATTAACCTTTTTTCCCACAAAGTAGATCATCTCTCCTCCTGTTTTCACTTATCAAAGCTTTCTGTTTAAGTTAGTGGATACATATGGGTATTCCTGGGGGATTTTGYTTTAATTATACCTAGCTCACTCTTAGGTACCAGAGAAGCACTTCTACTTGCAGTTTTTTGAGATAAGAGATGGCTTTAATACGTTTCTGTTTACAGTAAATGATTGCTGCCCAGGTAGCTGGAATTATATTTATGCTGAGATTTTTCTCCTCCAGGAAATGTTTATACACTCCTCAGCTTGTCACTCTGTCCAAGTGGAGTGCCTTAGTGAAGTTGCTTGTGTGACATTACAGTCAGAGGAGAAGAATCGAGTAGAATCATAGAACGATGGARTTATGACCTTCAAAGATCATTTCATGCATCTAGGCATCTTTCTCAAGTTGCTCAAAGCCCTGTTTAAACTGGTGTTGAACACTTCCTGTGATGGGTAGTCCACAAATTCTTTAGACATTGCTCCGCTATCTCACTACTTTCACAATAAAAGGAAAAAAAATGTGTTCCTTACAGCCAATCTAAACCTTCTGTCTTTTAGTTTAAACTGAGTAGCAGTGCTTCAAGCTTTGCTGAACACCCACCTCTCCTTCCTGAAGGAAAGAGGTGGGTAGTCTCTGCTCATTTGAAACACTCAGGTAATGARCAGATTTCCCTTTCCTGCTCCATGCTCCTCCCCCCAGCTATTTCTAATTTTATTGAAATAATGCATTTGGAAAATTYAAAGCTTTTATTATATAATGCCTACCAAAAATTACTATCAGAGACTCCTTTTAAGAAAGTATCTTGAATAAAGATGAGAAGGGGCTCCTATTCTTTCCAGCTAAAAAAGGTCTTATATTTTACAAATTGTCATTAAAAATCCAGGAAAAAATCTTTACATTTTTAAGATGGTCAGAGCAGAATCCACTTTAATATGGGCACATTCCCTAACAGCAGATACAGATTTTCCTACTTATGTCTTGCTTTCAAACAAAAAGGCAAAGTAAGTCTTTTTTGGCTTTACAWCATCATTACATGCCAGGAATATATAGATTCAAACAGTGACTGATAGTACTTTAGCAATAGCTAGAAGCTGCTGTTTATAATGCAGTCCAAAAGATGTTCAGAGTGGTTGTAAAGTGAGATGAACCAAATAAATTAGTCTGTAGAAGAGCTGCAAATTCTGCCAAATATGCTCTATCATCTTCCATCTTCATGTTTCTGGCTTCAGCATGGATGGTGTGGCTCAGCCTCCCTTYAAGAATGGGTGCTTGGAGTGTGCCTGGGTGACTGTGATCTGTGTAATTGGGACCTCCATTCTTAAGGACTTGAAAAATTGATGACATGGAGAAAAATTTGGGGCASTAGGAAGGAGTTGCATTGTTCCATGGTGCCCTTCTCTTTTCCACCAAAGCAATAGTTGWGTAGCAGTAACCATGCAGTGCATTTATGTTGTGCATGCAGAATAGACCTGGCACATCCCCAACATATGGGTTCTCCGTGGATGGGCTGCAGGGCACATGTACAGACTGTTGCATWGCTGGCATTTCTTTTACTGAAATATGGGAGCCATGTGTGCACATGCCTGGATTATGTGCCATGACTGTGCAACATCATCTGGCCARGTCTGCTTGAACCATGCATCCACTGCAGTGATCCTGTGCCACACAAAGTGGGCTTGTTACATGCTGAAGTCAGGGAAGGGAGTGACTCCTTTCTGCAATGATGAGATTTGGGAACCCCAACACTGAAAGATTTAGAAAGTATGAGCCTTTCGTGTTTTTTTCCTTGAACTATTTTTGTCTAGGATTTTAGCTAGATTTGGCTACACATCTGTCTCTAAACTTCTGTAAGGAAAAATAGCTGTTGTAAATATAAGTGTCTTTAAAACTTCMATYTAATTGGTAATTCCACAAATCTACAGTATTTYAAAATTTATTTTTCCCATATTTAACTTCTAAGGGCACTGAAATAAAAAGGCTTTGCAGAGCGGCGTCTAAAGCGTAGCTGTTAGAATTGTGAACAGCTGTGTATGGGAATCACACAATGCACATAATGTACTGTGACAGCAGGGGAGCTAATTTGCAGAGTACTGATGCTTTTTTTTTTACTTTCAAGGTCACTTTAGACACCACTGTGCAAATCAACCCTGAAAATTATAAGCTAGAAGAAACTATTATTTTTACGAACGTAGAAGTTAATAATAAGAGTGACTTCAAAAACATTTATGTGAGCAAGAATTAAATATCATAAAAGCATTTTTATGTGAAAAAGATGAAATTTCTGAATAATCTGTAATAGTATTTAAGTCCATTGGAAGCTCAGATTAGGGTTCTTTTTGAACTGAAACAATGCATAGCAGTGTGATTAAAACTTTCATTCAAATGCACATTTGTTTGGGATTTTTTTCATTCTATAACCACAGGAGATATTAATCCATTTTCTTTCTGCTTTAAAAAAGACATATTTCAACTTTATGAAGTAGGTGTTTTCTGCAAAATGGGTGCTGATGAGAACCATGCACAGAACAGGAAGTTCAGAAGACAGGGGATGGCAGCCGAGAGCGGCTCCATCTGCTCTGGAAACTCATTGCTGTAAGCGCGGGCCAAAATAACTGACAACACAAAGTCATTATTTATGGAAAGACTCTGAACTCTGGCCGTTTGTCAAGCTGACTCAAGTAGTCTGCTGCTGGGCCTGATGAGCTAGAAAGTATCTAACATAGATTTGTGCTCTAATAAATGTCAGATACAGAGGCGTTACTGAAACAAATTGCTAAAATATCAGTAGAAAAGGAGAATGTACATCGAACAGCAAAARGCCCTAATTACTGACTGCACTAATAAGAGCTGGAAAGCATAATAATGCATTGATTTCAAAAGAAAAGTGTGGGAGAGAGCAGCACTGATGTCCCAGCCCTGAAGCCAATGGCAGAGCRCTCTCTAAGTGTTACAGAGCTGGCATTTCACCTGCTGTGTACAGTATTTAAGTGTACTTCTCCATACATTCACTTCATCCTAAGGGAACCGGGGTGGTTTGTGAAATAGTTTCCATGTCTTCCTATTTAGTAAAGGTTATGGACCCCACACCAATGAAAACTTTCCCCRTTCTCTTAAAAATGTGCATTAGCAAGGATAGTTTATATCTTTTAGACTAATAAAAAATGTTTAAGATGATGATGTGCTTTTTTAATGCTATCTTCTGTTGAAATCTGGGATTTAGAAGAAAATCTGCTGAAATAAGCATGGCAAATCTCAGAAACAATGCATAGGTTGCATTTTTCTTTGGCTGTTCTTTTGAGGGTTTCCCAAACCTTGTCATAATTCTCAAATAGATTAATTTTATTAYGTTAAAAAATGTCCAGAAGGAAGACTTCTTTCTCGAACTGCATGGTTTACMTGCTATATACACCCAACAGCTAGAAATTCATGTGCCTTCCTGCTCAGTTGCTTTAGGACCTGACTTTAATAGCAATAAGTAACTTGAGGCAGTCTTCAAAATGTGTAATGATTCTTAGTTAGTTACAGGCATTTTCCTATTGCAAAAACATTTTCTAAAATAGACACTTCTGAAAAAAATAATAAACCCAAACCTCCAAGTAGAAAGCCTGTCTAAATTCATTGCTTGGCTGCGTGACACACAGCAAGAAAGGGAGCCACATGTTCCTGTCTGGAAAGTGATCAGTTACATTATTCTAAGCATTAAAATGTGTCCATATGCGTACATGTGTACACACAGACACGCATACTTCAGATCATGCTGATAATGGCATTTCCAGTCTCAAAAGGAAAATAGATTGTGTACAAAATACTTTATCTATCAGGCATAGAATTTCATTGTGGTCTACTCCTTCAACTTTAAAAATACTCCTTTAATCTGTTACTGAATGAAAAAAGGAGTCCATTGATCTCCTACTTCATTTATCATATTTTATCTAGTGTAAATGCAGGTTATGTATATCTGTTATAGTCCTGTACATTGGATATTCTAGAGAGCTGAGAGTCTCATGATGAGTTGTAGGCATATGAGAGTCTTTTATTACATGGCTGTGACAGTCTCACCTGCATGCTGGCCATTAATCTGCTTTTCAAGAATGTGTAACTTTACTGTCCCCTGGCAATTTTTCAGTCTCCTCGCAAAGGCAAAACCTGCTACAAAACTCTGTCTATGCTATCAAAGGTAGCACTTCCTCCAGAAGTGCTCTCAGTGAGGCCTAAAATGAGCAAGGTTCAGTCTAGAAGTAGTGGCGAAGTTGTGGATTATTTGCATAATTACAAGTCTTCAAGGCCAGACTGGCCAGGGCTCTGAGCAACCTGGTCAAGTGAAAGATCCCTGCCTGTGGCAGAAGGGTTGGACTGGAAGATCTGTGGTGGTCCCTTCCAACCCAACTATTCTATGATTCTCTGAAGCAGGGCATAAATAATGAGGGGGTAGGGGGAGCAACTGTATTTCTGCTGACCTAAGAAAAGCCTCCATCACAGGTATTTCACACTGTAGAAGGGTTTGGCAAAAGTGGTGAGGTAGAAAGGAACAAAGCCATATTTCAGGYATGGGTCTCTGAGGCTATCAGCACGATTTGGAGCTGTAGATGATGAGAAAGCAGCTGAAATGACACACCTGGCCTTCAGCTTGATGCAGCCTATTTAGGAGGAACTGGAAAAGGCTTTGGGGCCTTCCAGAATTGTGCTGGTGACAGTAATAGTGTTTGTTAACAGCACTGAACCTATTATATGGGAGTTTGTCTCTGACAATGGGTGGTGTAGAGGGGCCCTCCTAGGACAAGATGCACAGCAGACCATGAAGTCAAGGTAGAAGCACCCTGAGCCATGCTGGATCATGCCTTCCCTGCACTTTTCCTATCACTATGTTCCTTACTGTCTGCTTAAAAACAGACCCTTTAGGGGCTCTGAGCAATAGGACTGATCTGCATAAACCAGTGGCAGTGGCTTTACCTCTGTTGTGTGAGGTAATACTGAATAGTTTTTATTATGTTCATTTAACTGTGTTTTTCTGTCTCCATTAGGAATTTATTTATAACAAAAGGAATTTATTTTGTCAGTTAACTTATTTACTTTGCCTTYACTGAATTGTAATTTCCAGTGCAGAAGACAAGTCTTGGTTTTGGGAAGGGGAGAAGGATCAGATATTTTACAACTGAGCAGCCAGTTTCTAAATTCTGCGCTACAAAGGTTATTGTGGATTTTTACTGCATTTGATACTCATTATGCTGTACATGATCTGTTCTTTCCATGAGGAATCCTGCAGATGTAAAGGCTCACACAATGGTTGATTTAATTAGAAATACTGTGTCAAGAAATTTGGCACCTTTTTCATTCTTTGTTCAAATAACAAACATTAAACACATGGACTCCAGTTAATTCCTGAAACAATTTAACTGATTTGAGTGGCATTACAGCAGGGGTCWTTTAGGCTATGACATTAATTTCAAATTAGCTTTTTTTATTAACTACTCTGATTAGAATTCTCATCAAAAAATTGATGGTAAAAGAGGAGTAACCTGAGATCTGGGAAAACTGGCTTCAGTCATACTTTCATTGGCAAGTCATTTCATTGAATCATAGAATCCTAGAAGGGCTTGGGTTGGAAGAGGCCTTAAAGATCATYGAGTTCCAACCCCACTACTGTGGGCAGGGAACCTTTCATTAGACCAGGTTGCTCAAAAGCTCCAAGCCAACCTGTCCTTGAACAGGGAKGAAGCATCCTCAGCTTCCCTGGGCAACCTGTTCCAGTGCCTCACCACCTTCACAGTAAAGAATTTGTTGCTAATATCCACTCTAAACTTAACCCTCCTTCAGTTTAAAGCCATTCCCCCATTGTTCCTAGCACTACATGCCCTTGTAAAAAGTCCCTTTCCAGCTTTCTTGTAGGGCCCCTTGAGGTACTGATTTGTAGGCAATTTTCTGAATGTTGTTCTGCTAAGGGCTAGCACTGAAGAGGAGAGATAGTATTAATCCTTCTTTTTCTGCTTTTGGGAGAGTGATGACTGCAGATTACTGAAGGTCCTCTTCTGTAACTAGAGTTCAGGTGTATTCTTGCAAATTGTCAGCTGAAGTAGTTTGCTGCAAGTTATTGGTGGTAATGATTGCAGAATTAGGCTCTTAAATTACAATATTGTCARAGAAGATTCAATAAGAATCTTTTAAATGTTTTAACTAATACTTGCTTTGAGAAATAGTACTTTCATATGCCTGTACTGCAAGTGTTGATTTGTATGTGTGTCCATACTCATTTCCAAGGTGCAAAATTAGCAAATGACTAGTGGACTGAATAAGTAAAACTATTGTGCTCTGTGCAGAAGTGAATAAACCAGCTATTTTAACCCCAGCCATTGCTTCCCCTCTCCTGGGCTTCCTAGCGGATCCTTTTGAGATRTATCTGTTCGCAAAATAAAGACACTTTTTATGCTTTTTAGTAGTTGCTGACTATTTGCCAAGGATTTCTATGAAGTATCTGTGAATATAGCCTGAGACAACACGACACTGCTTCCCCTGTTTCCTGTGGTGAATGGCGAGTCCCAATGATAAACTGTAACACTACTCAAGGTAGGAAGGGTGAGCTGCCAGGARCTATTTATCACTTCACTGGCTTTGTACCATGTACATCCGTCTGAAGTTAAATTGAGGTTATAAGAGGAGTTTTCTTTTTGCTCCAGCTTTGCCAGCAATAGTATAAAAATGAACATAAAAAGTTCAGTGTTCAGCCCTCAGATGTTCCCATGCAATGAAAAGAAGATGGAWGAGATGAAAAATTTAACTCAAATACCTCCAGTTTCTGACAGCTAGTGCTATAAAGTTAATCTGCCATTCGATAAGGTGAATGACTCTTTATAATGGTGGATTTCAGGATGATATTTCATGTTTTAGTATATAATATCAGGTTTCATCCTCTTGGGCTATTTTAGGAGTTTTAAAATACTYAGTCTCTGGTTCTTTCATTCTATTTGATGTTTGCTGTAGTGGATAAAAAAGTGACTTGTCTTTTGTCTGTACAACCTCATTTTAGAGATGTTAGATATTCTAAGCTAAAAATAAAACATGATATTYTAAGCAAAGCTTTGGGTAATTCTTTGCAGCTCAACTCATTATAAACCGATAAATCCACATGAAGTTAATCTTCCTGCTTTAAAATGAGTTTAAATTTTTGTGATGTTTCTCTTTTATTCAGTGTCTAGTGCCCTGACTCATGATACATAACTATTTCGTAAAATGGAAGTATTGTCCAAAGAACTCACCATGCATTCAGCAACCTAGCACTTCTCATTTTAGTGCATYCAAAGCAGACACACATCTTTATATGTGCTGGTTGTGTTTTGATGTTAACRGCTGTGCCAGGTGTTGCTTCACCTCAGAAAAAAACTGAATCAAAGAAACAAGAGACTTCACTTGTGAAAAGACTGAACTTGGTGTATAGTGATGTGATAGTGGCTGGCTGCTGATACACTGCATGCTCTTACACATCTTCCAGTAACTCACTAGTTGTAGTTGTTGCAAAATGTGGTTTTGCTAGSAGAGATTTCCAGTGATTGTATAATTCTTTTATGGTTTCCTTTTCTACTGACTGCAGTTTRTTTAAGTTTGGGCTGTTACTTTCAAGAAGTTGGCTCATGCTAGCAGGAATATTGGCRGCCTGTCTCATCAGCTCAGTGGAACAGGGTGCTGAAGCCGACCACCCTGCTGTCTGCAGAGAAGGAGCCTGAGAGCAGAGCACACCGCTTGGGAGCAGTACTGGGTGACCTCCCAGCCACTCCACACAAAGCATCTCCTTTCCCATGCTTTCTCCAGACCTTGGCAATAGCAGAGAGCTAAATGGATGAGAGGGTGTGGTGGGAGAGACAGARCTGGGGATGAAGGGAGGCAAGGAAGCCTTTATTTCTAGACTTTTAGTGGGTATGTATGAAGCCTTTATGAGTATTTTGCMTATGACCCCAAAGCTTTAAGTGAGGCATATTTTAAATAATCAAAATATATCACTGCAAAATTGTTATTTGTATAACCAAAATTCCATCATACAATCAAAATTCACCTATTCTTTAAATTTATGGTAACAGCAAACACACTTCATGCTTTTCTCAGCATGTTAAAAATGCTTAATATATCGTTTGAAAAAATGTTAGTCCAATAGCTATGTTTTCTTTTTACACCAAAATACAAAAATGCATTATAAAAATGCCATGAAGAGAAATAATTGATTGCTAGTCCATGCCATAGAGACTGACTGACTGCACAAGACCCTTAGGTAATTAAATTGCTTTAACCACAGATAACTTGGCCAGATTCCTTTATGTTATTCCCACCCCCCACCCAGGATTCATAATTTCATTTCACTTGATGTTGACCTTGCTGTAAGCTACAAACACAGAGACAATGTGTCAAATCCAACTCATAGTCTTGTTTTTGGATTATGAAAGAAGAAAATTGGGTTTGCTCCATTCTTTTAATGTTTGTGCTTAAAGAGCTTTCAAGAGGTCAGTTGCTTTCAATACTTCGATGTGTGYGGGGGCTCTTTCATAAATAAATGGGGATATTGAAGCTGCTCAACTAAAGGAGACATTTTCTGCTAAAAATCCAGTTCTCATTACTTGCTGCTTGATTTTACCATGCATTCCCCTTTGCTTTTGAAGGAAGGGTAGCTAAATAAATACAGTAGCACAGAAGCTAATGGAAAACATATGTTGTTCTTATTCAGGAATGTAGTGACTCAGGTTTTAGGAACATCTGAACTCAGCACTTTCACATATTTGTAGAATTTCTGCAGTTTAAAAATGTTGCTATAAAACATATACTTAAACAGAATACTGTAAGAAGTCTGGARATTGTGCTTGCACTTTGAAAATGCCAAACCTGAACAGGAATGAGAGGGAGGTGTTATTTTGGTTTTGTTTTCTCTTAAATGGAAATTATTCAGAATCCCAAGGAGATATGAAGAGCATACAGCAACACACTGTGGCTTAGGATGGTGCCTGTGTCTGGAATAGCCACTACAAGAAAATAAAAAATTGTGCTCTTCTCAGAGGGATCCTTCTCTGATATGCCAGTGAGTTCTTCAGCTACTGGAGCATTACAAGGTCTGCAGAGCTAGTGATGGATCTTACAGCAACAATAGCTGTGTAATGGAAAGGGGTATTCTGGGATTTATAAACTGCAAGACTAAGGGGTATTTGAAATAGATGGAAGCACAGGAGTTTTTTTAATAGAAAATGGGTAGGTATTGTGACTTAGAGAGAAAGTAACTGTGATCTAACATCTGGTTCTGATAATAGGGTAATCTGACCTGAAATATTAAGAATGCCTTTCTCAAGTTGAAAATGGCTTCTTCTGCTAGTATGGCCTATTTTTCTATCAGGGATCATTGGGGAAATCTCTTGCTGTCTCTCACTTCCTCAGACCATGAGTTCCATCTCTTCTATTTCTACAGCTTTCTGCTTCTCTGCATTTAGAGCCCCTTCAAAACTTTATTCTGTGCAACCCTCATATTTGAGACGTAAAAGTATTACCACATTGCCAGAGCTGCATGTCACTACTTTCATAAATCCTTAGTGTTCCCAGATTTTTTATCTCCACTTGCTTAGGACTATTGCCAATGTTCATTAATTGAATACCTGTTAYGTGATCTTTATTTTGGAAACTTAAGGACCCTTATTTGCACTCATCTGCCTCAGCAGCAAATTGCTGAAAGTTGGATTACACTAATTCATTTTTCATATACCAAAATGTAGCCCTTAATGGAGSTCATTTAAATTCACTTTCTTGGAAGCTAAGCACCTCTTTCCCACCAAATGCTAATGTACATTTTCTTGCAGTCATGACAGCAATGATGTCATGTCATCAGTACTTTTATGGTAATCTTCAAGAAAGGAAAAAGAACCCACAGTTTCTGCATGTTCAATCAYAGAAGGTGCTCACTTGGGAGGATCATTGAATCCCACTCCCCTGCACAGGACCATCCCCAAGAGTCACACCCTATCTGCCTGAGAGCACTGTCCACATGCTTCTTGAACTCTGTCAGGCTGTGACCACTTCCCTGAGGAGCCTGTTCCAGTGCCCAAACACCCTCTGGTGAAAAACCTTTTCCTGATAACCAACCTAAACCTGCTCATGATCTTTCCTTGGGTTCCATCACTGGTTACCAGAGAGAAGTAAAGCTAGAAAACTGTCTATAACTGCCAAAACTAAAACTGAGCTAGAAAAGTTTTTAAACTTTGTGGAAATTCAACACCTCCAAAGATATTATTTTGGTTCTAATTAGTGGATATCCAAACTATAATAAAGCACCAGATGCTGRGCACCAAAAGCTTGAAAAATTCAAGTTAGTCATACCTCCCACCTTTAAGGTATGTGTTTAAAAAAGTTGAGAGTAACACAAATATCAGCTATCAGAAAACATTTTGTGCTAATAAAAAAATTAGCTTATTAAAAGATGAAGATACTTCAGTCTGAAYTGTTGAAAAAGGCAGCGTCAGCCATGAGGTTAACAACAGATAATTATGACAGAAAGAACCTTCCTGTTTGTTGGCAGATGTTAGRTTGCAGCCAGTCCTCTGCCTTGAAGACATATACTAGTCTGGAAGATCTTGTGTAGTTTGAAACATGAAAAAGTAGGTATACCAAATTCACTGTGTTGTTTTAAGCACTGGAATACCAACATCTGATGCAGCRAATGCCAGCTCTGTTTTCTGTATCTGATTGACTACATGGGGAACAGTGCCCAGAATGAGGGTCACCCACAAAAAGAATGCATGTMTTCTGTGATTTTGCTTGCATGTGCTAATCATTGGCTTTGGTATGCATGCTATTATTTCTTAGCAAGAAGATGAAAAGGGCATTTGGCCCTGAAAATTGCTAAAAGAAAAGTGTGGGGGGTACCTTTGTAAGGTCCAGAGTGAACTGAGAATCCATTCCTCTACATTTCCCACTTAAGCAATTTCAAGTCCTCTGCTTTTCAAGGTCAGTTGAGTCAGGTCAGAACCAATTCAAAGGAGAGCTGTGTGATATGTAGTTTGAGGGTCTTACTAGTTTCAGCCTTCTCTRTTAGATCTTCAGTAGCTTGTTTTATGCCTCTGCAATGGCTCTGRCAGTTTGTATCACCTAAAAAGTCTTGTTTGCAATAGTGTTGGCAGCTGTGTCCCAGCAGCTAGGTATGTTTGTTCATGCAGGCTTTACTGTCTCTTTTGTGCCTTCTCAAATTTCCAGGATGGTCCCCCTATAAGGTTTTTARATACTGAAAATATTTGGTTTTCCTTCAGTATATTTTCATTTCTAAAAACATTTCTCTACTGTTTTCACTTCATTATGTARAAAGCTGGTGCACAAAGCCTAGGATTAGGAATGTCTTACACTATGCTGTGCTCTTATGTTTACAGATGTAATTAAACTGAAAAGAGGGGCTACAGTTTTGCTCACCTAAAATGACAACAGCAGTAGGTAGTTACTGGTCTTGGGACTTGACTCATACACAGTTTTTGCTAAGTCCCAAAGTACACGCTGCTGATGCTGTGCAAGTAGTAAGTAATGATGATGAGCTTTCAAGTAAAGAGCACAATTTCCATTTGTCTTTGGAGCTGTCATCATGGTATCTGAGGGGCTTGAAGTTGTTAACCCCTCAGGTAGATGGATATATCAATCTGGAACAACTGGCAAATTCTTAACAGGAATGAACTGGAGTRGTTCCATATAAGTATGAGCATCTGTGTTGTTTTAATCCAGCTGAGAATTTGTCCCATAATTTTCATAACCTTTGTGGGTCTGTCTATGRTAACCATCCTTAGAGAATGCTGCCATCTACCATGACCTATAAAGCACATTCAGTCTCAGTTTAGGGGCTCAATTTTTGGTTGTTCTTTTTTTTTTTTTCAAGAATTACTGAGATTGAGAACTCTCATGAGGATCATCTCCCCCTCCTAATGAGAAAACCAAAACTCCGTTCCCTACTATAAGTGATGCTCGAGCAGGAGGAGATGGCTATCTCCAACTTGAAATGAAGTATTTCAGATATCCCACCTGTGTCAAACACATCATTTTGTTAGTCCTACTCCATAACGTTGTATTTATTGGCAAAAAGGAAAGACTAGCTACTTGGTAGGAATTTTCCATCCTTCAGGTTTGCAATTTTGTGCTTCTACCTTATGTACGTGTATATGTGTGTGTGTGTGTAAATCATTGTCTCTTTGGTGGTTTGTTGGAGGTTTTTTCCCGTGACCATAGCTTTCGGTACGACAATCAAAAATCTGCATCACAAAATTCTCCAAATGAACAATAGAAATACACTGAATACAATTTTGGTCTGTAGCTCATAAGAAGCAGAAACAAAGGCAAAACGTGATGAGAAGTGACTGTGTTGAAATTGGGTACTTCTTGCATCACTTTCMTGTTCCTACTTAATGCACTGCTCTSRAAATGGGAGAGTCTTAAGAGAAACAAGCTGGGGCACAACTAATTCAATGCAGCATCCAATAGCTGCAAAAAGGGGCAGAAAGTTTTTAGCATTTCTGTGTCAGCTTCTTTTCCTGACACTATTTTCTAAATGCCAGCAGTTGTGAAAAGGTTCCTTGGAGGGCTGTGTTAYAGTAATCTGCCAGAGTTTTGTACCAGMAMRTCTTCCTTGAAAAAACAAGGAGTTGTCAGTTACCTTTGTACATCAGCCCTTTGCAKGATGCCAGGGTGAGAAAGAAGATCTCATCCTCTGTTTCATGTCTTTATTTAATAGGCTGACGCTATTCGTATCTTCCAGCCTTGTATCTCGAAATTCCATATAAAGATTGATCAATGCTTTCATCCCATCATTGTGGATGTGAAAACAGAGACTGTGAAACATTCAGGATAACAAAGGGTAGGGCCATGAAATAKAGGGTTAGAAACAAGGGTTTCCTAACTGACTGTCTAATTTTTTGAGCTATRAGTGTTTTCTTCCTTTCCAGAAGCATCTTACATGATCATATTTCTATGTCTCATATTTCATATTTCCCAGTCTCTTACTATATAATTAATTAAAATTATTTTAATTTAAATGATTTTTTCAAACTCAAGCGGGTCATCGTGGGCAGCTGAAATTGAGACAGGCAAGACAAGYATTCCTGCTATACCCCATGCTTATCAACGTGTCAGGTTGGACCAAGAACATTCTGTAAATGTTGYTCTGTGTTACAACAAATCCCCTAGCTAGATTACAGCATTGACAAATTTTTACCAGATTTTTACTGCCAAGTTCACTGGGAGCACATCTGGAACTATTCGACATTGTCGTGTCTGGCAGATCATGTTCCTGTTCAATTTAGGGCAGGTTGGTCATCATTGGGAGAATTCCTCTCTGCAATCCTATGTCCTTTCCCACCCATAACTTAAAGGGGTGCCCTGATTTYATTGTTCTCCTCTGTTTGACACAGTTAAGATCTATAAACTGAATTAAGGAGGCATAGAATCAGCATTTGCATACTGATACATCCATTAAAGTTTGTTGGGTAAGGTATTATATGTAGATATGTGTCCAGAGGGAGAGACAATCATGRTCCYRAGTCCTGGGTCTTATGCACTACAGGAGATGGAGTCTGACAGGATCTGAAACATCCCTCACTGCATCTGYCAACTCTGAGCAGGCCTAGTTCTAAACCATTCTTACTAGATGTTTCTCTGCACAGTTCTTAAAAATTGCACTCCTGAAACTTCCAGAACTTTCCCAGAGAATCAAGTCCACAACTCCTTTTACTCCAAAAGTTTCTCCTAACATCCAGTACCTTAAATCTTCCTGMAGCTGAATTCCAGCCTCACTGGCCATAGAAAAGTCTGTTAGGTAAAGTGTGATTAAGAAAAGTATTTGAAAAATGTTCCCCTGTTCCTTCCTGTCTTCTCTGCCCCAGACTAAACAAACCAAGGTCTCTTATTCTTGGTTTWGCTAGCTGTGTGATGATTTTGGGCACTTTGCTCTGGGCTGTCTCCAAGTTTTCCTTGTGCTCCCTCAAGTGCAATGGTCACAATGAGGAGCAATACTGCGAGAGAGTCATCTCTGCAGAGCAGAAGACTGGATTATTTCTTGTTTCTCCCACATGATACTTGTCTGCAATTCAGAGTGTGGGACTTGCTTCTTCTGCCATGGTGCTGCACTGTTTGCAAGAGTGGATTGTTCCTGTGCTCCCCTTCATAAAGACAGGCTCTATATTTGCCTCCTTCTGGCCTTTTGAAACTTCAGCCATTGCCTGTACCTCCTCAAAGAAAGCCTATAATGGGTCTGAGATTAGTTCACTGACTTCTTTAAATTCTCTCAGGTGCAACTCATCTGGCCCAGCTGGAATGTCTCAGCTTATCCAGTCTGATTTTTTTCTAGTCTATCCATGATTATTCTAATAATCTGATTATGCTATCTCCTAGCGAAGGCTGCAGCAAAGAGGCATCAAACCTATTAACCTTCTCAGTAATCACTGTGGATATATTTGCCTTGCATTTAATAATGGTATCTTCAGTTTTTGTTGTCATCTCTCTGAAATTCCTTCCTTTTCTGTTTTCCTCTTTGGCTTTTTCAAGTGTTTTCTTGCCATCCTTCTCAGGGGACATTAAAAGCACCTGAAACAAACATTCTGSTTTTGCCCTCAGTGCCTGTATTTCATCTGTAGTGGTCTGAGCTGAGTTGCACTTCCCATTATTTTTTGTTTCCAAAGTCAGCAAAGTCCTTATGATTTAGCAAGAGGACCTCCTTCTGTTTCTCTAGGTTTCTGCCTCATAGGGGAAATTTATGCTTATGTCTTGATTTGTGTCTTTTAGGAAACAGTAACTTTCCTGGAATCTTTTTACCTTGTAGGTTTGATTTGGTTGTAGTCTTGTATATGAAATTGCTTCGGTTTTTGTAGCCTATTTTCTTGAATATAGATCCTTTTTGTGTCCCTGTTCTTCCTTTTCCCATGCTGAACCAGGTAAACTTAGTAATTTAGCAAAAAAAAGTTTTTTGCTAGTGTMATTGTTGCCTACAATCTCAGTAAGTTTCCTGTTGTTCATAGAAGTTAAATTTAGAAAAGTCCTGCCTCTAATTACTTTTTCTATTACATGCATAAAAAAAAAAAACCAACAAGACAGCTCTACATTGAAGGACTTTACTGATTGTAGTGCAGGAGCTAAAGGTGACATAGCATATACTTGAAAAAGAACTTTTGTGCCTTGCACAATCAGTGAAAAACACTACAAAATCTCCAGGGGCGAGCTTGTATTTGTAGTGAAACCTCAAATGCACATTTGATTATGAGATAGCTTAGCATATTCCAACTGCTGGTGGTAAAGTCTGCCTGTGTCTGCATGGAGGAACCCAAGAGTTCTGAGACAAGACAGGAAAGTACAGAGCAGAGCTCTAGATTGCACAAGCCCCTTTCACAAATTTAGTAATTTAACCTGCCTGGTGGATGAGGCAGTCTCAGAAGTAGTCAGGTCTACCTGGCCAAGTGCTTTGTGTCACAGCTTGTAATGTCTTGCCATGATTCCGTGTGGTGACACTGGACAGACAAGGTGCCTGTGCACCATCCTGCAAGGGTCTGACATCTATTGCAGTGAGTCAGTCTGAGGTGYATAAGAATTACAGATGTTTGCCAGGAGTGCAGACTTGTGGATCTGTGAGCATTGGTAAACCTGTGCTTTACGGGAAAGTGTACTCCTAATCAAAGGTGAGCAGCATCTTACTAGAGGCAGTAGTTCTGTAAAGAAGTCTGTTGCAGTAGGCTGTATTGGAGTATGGAGGCTGATACAATATTCTGAATGCTGTATTTTAGGTGAACTGTGTAGACTTTTAACCATCAAGATCAAAGATTACAGAAAATAAGGTGTTTGRTTTATAGTTTTGTTTTGAACTACAAGATTATGCTACATTGCCTTGTTTTCACAGGAGGTAGGTAATAGTGCTATTTGTAGTGGTGCTGATGAATGGTGAGCTGTGGCTGATAGTTCTCTGCAGTGTTCTCCCTTCCACTTTATGAATTGCTCATTCTGTGAATTGGTAATATCTTGCACATGGTTGCACCAGATGTAAGGCTAGGATGGCAGACTTCTACATAAACATGAAGGCTGACTTTGCACATAGATACAGGCCTGAGATGAGCTCTGGGGTGTGCCAGCAGAGGAAGCTTAGCTTTGTATTGCCCTTGGGTACAATGTTGTAGCGTCTTACAGACAGGTTCAACTTGCCTGTGATTTGTTTTCTAGAAAACAATTGACACAATGTCACCTGGAATCAGGAAGCAGCCTGAGATTGACCTTCCCTGAGTGAGCACAGGGCTGAACTGGGAAGTCCTGGAGCCAGCAGCAGGGATGCAGAGTGCAGGCAGGGAGCATGGTGTGTATGGGCCTGTTGGCCTCAGGAGCTCTGCCTCATCTCCACTGCAATTCCAGGATGCTCAACAGCATTCCCGGAGGTCCAGGTTTCTTTCAAGTTTGAGAGATCAAAGATCTACAAATCTGTCTCTCTGCTTTGGTGTTAGATCATGGTTCTTGTCATGTGTGTGCTTTAGCACCTTGTGCTCCTGAAATTGCTGACTCTTTGGAGGTATGCACTCCCTGAATGGTTTGGTGGCAWCTTTTGGATAGAGGGTGCTGTATTGTTCACATACATATTCATTATGTGTGTRTATATACACAAATATATATGCACTCTTTTATATCTATGTATCTACAGATATGTATATATATATATACACAGATTTATTTATTCACAGTAATGAAAATATTCCTCATCCATAAATTTGGCCATTTTTTGTTAAACTTTGTCACTACATAGTAAACAACTTCTCTAAATTAAAAGAAATTACCATTCCTCACTGTGTCTTTGTCATGTAAGCACTGGGATGCTTACTGCCTGGGACAGGCTCTTCTTTTCTTTGCCATGGAGTAAAAGTCAACAGGGAAATTCTGCAAATTGCTCTGGTGTGCATCTTCCCAGATGAAAAAGAACTGCACGTTTATTTCTTCTTTGCATCATCCACACACARCAGCAATTTTTTCTGACCACAAAAAGGGTGTATTCTGGTATTATCCAATTTTAGAAAGAATGGTACTTCTTATAGTTGCTTCTGTAAARGTTTTGAACATCTGAGCACCAGAAGAAACTGCAGCTGAGAGCAAGTGTTGCATGATAATGCTGGAAATGCTCTTCTGAGTTCAATGACTGTTCCCATAGTGAAAATTCTGAAATTAATTAGCAAAATCTTGCAATATGAGGGAGATATATTTGCATGCATATCTGAAACTCTGATGATGTGCAAATTGGAAAAAAGGAAAGTTTAATCACTGTATGCTAACCTGAAAAAACTTAAATAGTGGTTACCATGTCTKATTTCATTATGATGGCCTTTTTTTCTTCTTCTGTGCTTTGAAAAGAAGTTCGAGGATAGAAGCAAATATGTGACAAGCAGCATATGCAAACTGTAAGGTGGAAGTGGTAAATGAGYAAGACCACATTTGGAAGAGACAGATGGTGCTTTTTCTTGATCATATGGTAGCACTGGCAGTAGAAATGTTTTAGAGTTAGAGAAATGAAGAGGCCAGACACGTTTCCTAAATGCAGGGTGATTTATTTGTAGAACATGCAGAAATGCAGGGAACAAAAACATTAAACAACCCTTGGAGACGTGCATGAACATGATACATTTATTTGTGGTTTGCTTTGAACTCCTGACCACTGACATGGGATCTGTGATTATGGATCCTTGCTTTGGCTGATAACATGTCCCAGCATTTCTTGYCCCCATTGCCAGTTTCTCCTTTTCTGGTATCTGCTTAGCTCTTGCTGCAATGTGCCTTCTTCAGACCCCATTTGGCCAAAATTGTCTTGTATCTGCCCACAGGTATTTCTGTTCTGGTTGTTTGTAGGTTAATCTTCAGTCAGCTGGACATCTGATTAACAGATACAACCATGGGCCTGATTTGGCAAAAGCCTGGTTATTGGGCTAGCTTATTATAATACTCGAAGGTATTAAGATGTCCTCTGTCAGGAGGAATGGTGCAATACAGGCATTTAAAGTGAATAAAACTCATTGTGTGCTGGGGAGATATTTTTTGTGTGTATATATAATGAAAGGGATGATTTCTAAAAATCAGTTGATTGAGGAAATCATTTTCTGCTTCTGTATGTTTTTATAATTACTTGAGCGACATCTCAAGTCTGCTATTCTGAAAATATGTAATCAAAAGGACTTTCTGAAA
Source organism: Alauda arvensis (assembly GCA_902810485.1). NCBI lineage: Eukaryota > Metazoa > Chordata > Aves > Passeriformes > Alaudidae > Alauda > Alauda arvensis. Next base: position 1,180,488 of record CADDXX010000138.1, on the reverse strand, counting down.
AATAGTGCAGCAAGAGAATAATTGAACCTTTTAATTACCATTTGTTTGTGTTGTGCAGTTTTTAGGAAACTTTTGATTTCTTTTTGCAGCTTTACCAGTAAATCTTAGATATTTTTAATAACTGAGTATGTGAGTAAATAGAACACTTCCATAGCAATACTTGGAAGATGTAGAATGCTCAAAAAACTTCTCTAGAATGTGGGAAACAAATGCTTAAATACAGTTTAAGGGTGAAAAAGGAAAAAAAAAGTTTGCAAGCAAAACCTGTATGGAAATAGCTGAAGGTACTTTTGAAAATCCMCTTGTCACCTTTTTTGTCCTGCAAAGATGATAAAACTAATGGCATTTCACACACTAATGGAAAGAAACAAAGTAGAACTTTCAGCTGACAGGATGAGAAGAATTTTGCTAAGCTTCAGTAGAAAGTGCAGAATCTAAAGCCTGGCAGGGTCAGGAGTTTAAATTGATCTGTTTGAAAATAGTGTAGTTCTGCTCACAGAGATCTGAAATCTCAACAAAAGATGGAATAGTCGGTGTTTTATACTTTCATAGCATTTAAAAATTTGTTGAAATTCAAGACATTTCTTGRCAACAAAATATTTCTTGTTTTCTTGACTAAGGGAGAATTTGTTTATTTGTACTAAATATGAATTACTGGRAGTTTTGAGAGGAGAATTATGAAGACAAAATACTTTGGAAAACTTCCAGACATTATGAACATTGCAAAAGAATGGATGCTRATTAAATGCTCCTCTGCAGACTGTGATTGTACTCATAGAGAAGACATTTAAAGATTAGTTTTGACACCTTCTGCATCATTCTTCCTTGGCACCACTCAGACATACCACAGCAGGACCTMCTCAGCCAGGCACACTGCAGTAGTGAGAATGATGTTGAAGGATGTGACTGGCTAAAAGGAACTTCTTAGGCCCCACAAGTTCTTTTCAGGGGTTGGTTTTATGATACAAAGTCACACATCTCCTGCTGAGATTTGACATATTTGAAAACATCACCTGATGTCAAAGTTTGTGAAGACAGCTTGTCCCTGGTTATTAGTGCTGTTTAAATTTATGGTTTGTGTACAGGTATAGTTGCATTAAGCTTCATTTTCAGATGGGTATGAGAGCAGTTGATATGGTCTTTTGAATCCCTCGTTTAAGTCTAGGCTTGTCCTTAATTAAAAATTAACTTCAGCTGAGCTTCAATAATTTCAAATAGTAGGAGCCCATCCACCTGCAGATTCCCTGAGGGCTGTGGTGATGCCTGTCCCTAACTCATCCCAGACCTGTCTGATGACTCAGCCCACTCTCAAAGCAATTCTCCATTGTGTTGGCTTGTCCTTAACTTCTCAATGGCAAAAAAAACATTTCCCTCTTTCCTAGATTTCCTTCAGCTGGCAGACCTTCCATTTGTTTTGCAGCCCCAGCATGAAATGATTTTATATTCAGCAGTGCATTGGCAGCGCTGTTGGCTGGACAAAGTCACTGTGATATTCCTTCCAGTGCCACACTGGATGAATGCTGGAAAGTTAATCCATTTACCTGAACTGGAAATGCTTCATTTCATTGACCTGCTCCATCATACCTGTAAAGCAGCAAATTAGAAGATTATATTTAAATTTCAGAAAGTAAGCTTAGAAACAGCCTTTATTCAAAGAGAGGTGTGTCATTTTGATCATAGTGTGAATCTGTACAATAGCTGGCCAGGCAAGCAAGCCTCCCACTGGGGGAGGCATATCCAGATTCAGCACTGAGGCTGTGCCAAGCATAATTTTATTGAGAYATGTAGGAAGAGAGGATTGTGTGGGGCAATGAAGATCAACCCTCCTTTCTTTATTCCAGGAGTGTGGAGTGTTTCAGACAAGYATTTCACTTTATCAAAGTGAAAATACTGCAGACTGCACAGTACCCTCCTACCTTTGACTTGGGTACTTGAGTTTCTATGCATTGGAGACTTTTCAGGATATGTTACTTAGCAGCTGAAATCATGGAGATTTTMGTTTACTAAGTTTTACAGATTTAGACTCTTAGTTTGCAGAGTTAAAAGATACCTCAAAATGGGTCCTTGGAGTTCTGAAGTTTATTTTTGTTTCCGCACAGCTGGTGTACATGTGTTTCTTTAAAACCATATGTTAAAAGTCTAATGAAATTCTTAAAAATACAGTGTACATRCTATGGACTTGCTTAGCAAGTCTTAGTCTCTTTATTTGTTCAGAAATTTAAAATATTATGTTACTTATTTTTTCATAATAGGTTGACCCATAATTAGTGGATTTTATTACTAAAAAGCAGTTAAGGAAGGCCTAAGAGCAGTAATKGAAATCCTGAATCTGCTGAAGCTGATGGCAAATTCTTGGGAACCAAATTTCTTAGGACTAAAATGTCTTTATTCCATGCCTGTATGAAATGCTGCTAGCCATCAGCTTCAACTGACTGCAGCGAGTTGGAACAGCATTCGTAGTGGAAACTTTGGTAGCCACTTGACTACATTAGCAGGTCATGAAAGGGAAAATCCTAAAAGGAAAGGAAAAACCAATCAATGGAAGATGTAAACAGTTATTAGCAAAGACTCCTGGCACAGGCTTAGGCAGTGCAGATGTAACTACCTGGATGTTTCCCAACAGTGGATCCTTTGGCATTATTGCCTTCAAATAAGCTTTGACTGAAGCTCATGTATGGTGTATGTGATCCATGCAGTCCTACTCTGTGAATAAGGATTTCTTGTGTGTGTGCATTTCAAAATGTTTAAGATAAGACTTGCCCTGCTTCTGAAGCTGTCTGGTAGCTATTTCTCATTACTGACTGAACAGTCAGTTTTGGTATCTCAGAGGTAAGACCTCAGATGTACAGAGATGCTTTCCTGAAAAAAACGTATTCCTTTAAATGCAGAGCTCTGTGTGTTGGTAATGCTCAGTTGTGCGCTCCATGGTCAACGTTTCAGTTTCTTGCAGTTAAATGTAAGCCAAATATTGCAGCAAGGCTGGTTTTGGAGAAATCAGAAATAATTTTGAATAATTCACATCAGGAGTTGTCTTTCATTAATTAAACAGCTTGATTGCTGATGCTCTGATGTATTGCACACCAGCTTATCCATCAGTGCTCGAAAGGCTCCCCGTAGCATCTTTGCCTTTTGCTTGACTGCTCATTAGGCACCATTTCTAGGGGAGCTTAGGCAATCACTGATTCCTAAAGCCTCAAGATWTTSTGAGAAGGGGACTCTGTCTTCCCTYTCAGTAAATGCCAACCTTGCACAGCTACTGCAATCAACTTCCAGCTGACATACCAGGCACCAGATCTTCTCATTTATCTCAGCTGTCTTGCCCTGCTCCATAAATCCCCTGATGGTTTACTAACTGTAAACTTCTCTTATTTGGGGATGCACACCATCTTTGCTTTGATAAAGCAATTAATATGTACATAAAAATATGTGTGTCTATTACTGTATATCTTCAAAACATGGAATTACCATATATGACATTTATAGTCATATATAAAATAAGGAATGCATACAGATGATTAAAAAATGAGAGACTAAAGGATAAAGAAGTTGCAGGAATGATGGAACTCTCCTCAARTCAAGGATTACACTAAATCTTACATTCAGATATTACTATCCTTGAAAGTAATCTGAACATTCAAACAGAAGCAATCTTAACTCCTTTTGTTGATAGCATGAAGTAAGAATGTGGAGCAAAAGTCCATAAAAATACGTTTACCTGGGATTGCAAATGTATCAATTTCATTTATATTTTTAATGTTTTTTAATGGGAAGTCTGCATGAACAGACTAGAACTTGTCAGTGTAGCTTAGACACAAGGCTTTCAGAAAAGAGGAGAGTATTTTCAGATTTAGCTTGCAGGTTTATTTTACAATAGAGATTGAAATTCTAGAAAATCCTTTCCATGAAAATGCAAAAACTGTTCAGTGCAATCAAATAAAATATTTTTGTTTTGGGAAAAAAGAAAATAAAAAATGAAGCAAAAATCCAAACTATTTTACTGGGTGTATTTGACATCCCCTGTGTAAAATGATCTGGTTCTGATTATGGTCATGAAATGTGAGGTCTGATTGCAACACTTCTTGACACAAACAAACAGYGCTTCTCATTTTAATTTAGCTTCGTTGTATGGTTGAGCACCACCTCCACTAGGGATTATAGCTGTGGGCTTGTTGCAAACATTCAAAGTGAAACAGCACAGCAGCAGAGCCCTTCGAAGGCATAGACCATGCTGAGTCTTTGACTGCCTTTCTCCTTATCACTTAAATCTACAATAGACAAGGCCAGGAACTTACTGTCRTTCTCAGCCTTACCAAACTGAAAARYGAGTCTGTATATGTGTTCTTAAAATAAACTTGAGTCCTTCTAAAATTACAGGCTTAAAAGTAAMTTCTTTAAGCTGTATGGACTGGAGCATGCATAAAAATTCCCTCACAAAAAAGGGAAAGCAGAATCTGCAGAGCAAAAATTATTGTGCATCCATGTCAAACACCATAAATTGCTGGTGGAATGTGATMGTTGGGACCTGCTCATGCTCCCATCCATCCCATGTGAGGGGTAGTTTTCCTTCTCTGAGAKCCTTGTTTGTCCCTCAGGAGTATCCAAGCAGTCATCCCATGTCTTAGCTGTTCCACACTTGGCTCTCAAGCAATGATTAAAGCCAGAAATTGAGATACCATTTTCCTCATTTGCCTGTTTCTCATCTTGAGTTTATATTTGATTACCCAATACCCACRTGTCCTAAAGTGTGGTCCTCTGCTTTGTTTTGTGCACAGACATTAACTCTTCCAAGTATGAGCTTATTTTTCCTGAGTTTGTACTGGGTTTTGTACCCAGAAACTTGAGAATATGTCAGCTTCCTGAAGCTGGACAAAACGTCATTTTCAGCTCTTTTCTGGGGCCCATTTTCCTTTTCTAATTTCTCAGTCTTTTCTGGCCACTTAAGCAGCAGACCCAGATGCTTAAATGTTGTTTTTAACTTCCCTGCCTGGCAGCCTCCTTTGTGCCATGCCAGCCCTCTCGTGCCTGTAAGCCACATACAAGCTCATTAGGAAGGTGATGATATTAGTCTATCCTCTCACCTGAATTCAAGATTGAACTACAGAGTTGTCCTGTCGTCATTCCCCACAGGAGCAGTCTGTTCATGACCCCAGAGTGGCAGGAATCAGGCTTTGCAACCAGCCCAAAGGCACAGTCAAAACAGCAATTCCCCCACTCCCCACTACRGGCAGGCTTTTTCTCCTAGGAGATGCCACAATTTTTTCTTTTCTTTCCATCATTTAACTAGGCCAGGAACGTATGTTTAACTAACCCACTGTCAGCATATTTGCTCTGGTAGTCTTTTTTTCTGATTTTGGGCTGTCCCTTCTCCACCTCAGCTATGCCACMTTTTCTTTGCTGTGTTCTGGTGGTTGCTCTGCAGAGCTTACACTGCCTGTACAGTTCAGTTGCAGCTGATTATGGAGTCATAGCTTTTGCCATTGTGTAATGAAAAATATAGCCCAAATCCTTCTCTTGCCCCACCTTTGGTAAATATGGCCATTTGAGAAGGTTAGGCTTGATGTTTGATTCAAAGTTCACCAAAACTAAGAGGGGCAAATTCAAGAGAATCCATGAGTAATTTGAGGAAATTGCCATTGGTATTGGAAAACCCTGAAAACAGCAGGTTCCTATCTGCAGTTGTTTATTCCATGCTATAAGTCCTTACTAAATAGCAATCTATTCCCAGGCTGTTGTATCTGAGTGCCTCATAGAAACTTAATTAGCCTAAACAATGAGCAAAACATATTTCAGGTGCTGGTGTTTTGGCAGTCAGGGTTAGTTTGTAGTCTGACTTTTCCTTGTTGGGGCRATGTGTAGGGTGGCAATGAAGGGTTTGAATTCCATCCTGCTGGTGAGTGGTTGCTGGCATCTCTCTGTCTTTCCTGCCWGGTCACTCTGGCATGGCTTCTACAGCTGCAGCCAGCTGCTCATCTTCCTCTCARTCTTCCTCTGCTCCTGATAATTGGCAGCAGCTCTTTGGGACCACCACAAGGAAGGACTGTGCAGATGAAAACCAGCATCTTGGAACTGTCGAAGGGAGAGGCTGCACAGACTGCTGCCTTTTGAGCTGATTGCTGCTCTTATTTCAGAGACCCCACTCCCTCCCACTTCCAAACTGAAATATTTCTATCCCAAACTGTCTKTGGTAAGTTTTGAATTGCTTTCCAGCAGCAAATGGTTGCCTACACATTTCCTATCTTTCAGCTTTCTCCAGTGTTTGGACTGAGACCTTACCATAARGTGATTACCTTAAAAAGTTTCTCAGAACAAAATTCCTTATCTTCAGTCTCATTGAAATCCAAGTTGTAGTTATTGAAAATGATTGCAAACGTGTCATGTCATAACAGAGGTGTGCAACACTTCGGGGTAAAACGTCTGTTTCCTGAGATAGCTACTAATTCTAAGCTTTTTTTTCTTTTTAGAATTTTTTTAAATTTTTTTTTTCTTCTTTTATTGTGAAGCACTTTCAGTCTACTTTTCTTATTTATTTTTCTCCCAGAAGACCATTGACTGTTCAGGGCCACACTACTGGGGGAATAGATCCTTTCACATTATTATCAAAACAACAAAATTATAGGAATGTCTTCAGTAGCCAGCAAAACTTCTTTTAAACCCAAAAATCCAAACTCTCATGAAGATCCTTGGTTTTTTATAGCAATGTCCTCTAAGCCTTTCATACCCTGAGATCCTGGCATTCAGTTGTTTGGATAGGATTGTCCTGCTCTGTAATGGGTTCCAGCTGCTGTCTTGGCATTGTTGCTCAGGAGGTGTTGCTCAGTTCCTATCTAGGTCTCTCTCMAGCCAAGAGCCCTTGTAGGAGAGCAGACAATCCACTGTGTCTCTTGGCAATGAGGTCTTTCTTTTAGCAATAAAGAATTGTGATGATTTACATAAAGTGAAAGAAACTGCAGTTTTGAAGGAAACAAACTGTATTGTGTGAGGTTTTTTCTATGGAAGGAGCAAAATATTACACAATGAGCATTCTTTTACTGTTCTTCTGTAAGAAATGAGAAACAAATTATGTAGCCTTTTTTTTTCCAGCTGTGCTGAATACAAGTTGAAATAGTCTGATTTTGTTGAGAGCTTCTGAGCACAGCTTTCCTCCTCAGAAGAGGTCACTGTAGATGTACTCTCTCAGTTTTTTGCTGAGAATATTGTGTTTGCACACACCTCAGTTTGCCATGTGTTCCTAATGTAAAAGCAGGCAATTAAAACAACATCCTTATCAAAACATTCATGCAGTGATGCATTGCTTTGSAAAGAAATTCCTATGTTATTCCCCAACACATGTCAAAAAGTTAAAACCCATGATTTTGAAAGGGAAATAGGTTTTGGTTTTTTTCTGTGGGTTTGGTTTTGTTCTTTTTTCTTTCCCCTTGCAACAATATTTTAAAGGTAAATGCTGAACCCGGTTATGAAAGATAGTTTTATTTYTAAAATATCCTTTGGTTTCTATTAAGGTAATTTCTAAGATAATAAAAGTAAAATCTGCATTTTCTAGTGGGATATYCTTATATGTAGAATTCACTATAATAAAAATATTAACTATAATAAACCTACTATATAGTAGGTTTATTTTGTAAAATGGAAGGTTTTCTTTTCCCTGCCAGCCAATACTGTATGTGTTGAAGGAACACCAGCTCAGCATTTGAGTGCTGTTGTTTCACCTGTATAATTTCTTCATCAACAAAGGGGCATTTTGCTTTTTTGAGGTTGGCATTCAGACTCATTGGTTACAGAGTATAATGGGACCTTATAGGAGACAGGGGATTTATCCACACCTGATGAGAACCCACCCAAATGGAAGCARTCCCATGCAAGGTTTGTCACACTTATCTGCTGGTCCTGCTGAAAGTTTTTGAAATGTCTGTTGCCCAGTGGATTTGGACAAACCTGRGGTCAGCACAGATCCCACTTGTTGGTTTACTGTCTGGGCACCAACAGTGGAGACAGCTGCTCAAAGCAAACAGGCAAACTGGGAACAACTGTGGGTGTCTCCTCAGATTAGTCTGAGTTAGTGCTCAGTGCTGCTGGTGCTCACTCAGGGCAGGGAAGGCTCTCGTTGAGTCCTGTTGTTGTGGGTTTGGGTTGGATGGAGGCTGGTCCCTTCTGCCTGACCTGACAAACATGCATCATCTTCCCTCATCAGAGGTCTTTCCTGCTTGCTCAGCAAGACAGAGTCAGTTGGGGAAGGCTTTGGAGACTGCTCTGTTTGGCCTCTGCACAGGACATCACATTCAAACAGTAATTAGCAATGGGGTGGAACTAACGCAGGCAATGTGGGAACAATGCTGTGGGACCAGCTACTAAAAAAAAGCCACTACCCTTTTAAGTTAAATCAGCATCTTGGGAAAGTTACTGACTTGTCTCCTCCTCCCCTGTCTTTGCTGTTTTGTCCCTTCCACCCCCACTGAAATATTTCTAGGCTGAGTTTCAGCAAAGGCTGTAAATAAGAGCATTTTTCTGTGATACAGGCACAATTGATTATGGATGTTCAATGGTAATTATATTAATGTAATGGAAGTGAAACATTCTAGTCCATTATCAGCTTTGTTATCAGTGATTATGATTTTTATGGGATAGTATTTTTSTACTATTAGCAGCACTGTATATGCAATTGAAAACTAGATGCAGTAAATTATGGCCAAACACCARCAGTCCAAAGATTAATTTGATAGTACAAGTACAGTCCCAGAGTTATGTATGAACATATGCTTTATGTACTTATTAATGAGCAAGGTTAGACTGGCATGAGCTGTGCTGTRTTTTCTGAGCATTCTCAAGAGTTTACATATGATCTTTGGTTCAGATAATGCAGAGTTCCGCTTCCCAGAAAGACCTATTCAAGCATWAAAAAAAAAAAAAGTAGGATGTGAATTGTTAGCTGTAAGCTTGATTGTATTTCAGCTAATGGAGGGGTTGAGTGGGATCTGAAAGGGTGCCAGTAACTCATGGTTGGCATCACCCTCAGGTCTGTATGCATTTGGGAAAGGCACAAAGAAGGAAACCCATTAACCCAAAACATTTGCAAGCTGTAGTCAGCTGAACTGTTGCAGGGGAGTGCTGCAGGGAACTTGGCTGTACATTTTTATGTAAGTGTAACTGGCTATAGCTTGATAAAAGGCTCTTTCAAGGCACCCACCTTTCCAAAATCATGCTGCTTGGATCAACTCTGTCATTGTGACAAAGGATCCAGGCAGCTAAGGGATGGTGAAGCTCCTCAGATTTAGGGYATTTTCCTCTGCTTGCTGTAGGATATCTGTACTGGATGAAAGTACAACCTTACATTTCTMTTTGTGTAGTTTCAGACTTTCTTCATCATACCTGATTTGCTGTGTTAYTACATTATTGTAGCTTGGCTTACTTAAATCCAGTTTAGTGTTCACACAGTTCATTCAGTCTGTATGTCTCATAGTGGGCTTAAAATTTGGTGCTTTAACATCCTTGTTGTGGCAGAGTCCAGGTGTCCTGGCAGTTAATTTTGATGATTTAACAAAGAAACTCATTAAAGTAAAGATAAATGGTACTGTTTTTGCCTAGGAGTAGTAGCTTCATGAGTTAAAGCTACACAGATTTTTACAGGCTGTGGCCCCACTCCAACGTTGAATCCAGATGTGAGGTGTGTGTCCAAGAGGTAAAATTAAACTTGCTTGCTGAACCAGTTCTCCTTGAAAGTGTCCTCAAGGGATTGAACTACAAATGCTTCAGGGGAATATTGGTTTTCAGATATCAGTGCTCCACAAACGTTCTAATAGAACCAGAAACTAATGAAAAAATCTAATTGGACATATTGTAGAATATCTGAGGAATATTTTTTAATAAATCTAGACTTCTCTTTCATGACAGAAAAGGGTCAGCTGGTGGTTATCACTGAAACTGGCTTCCTGTGTTGCAAGGGAACACTTGCCCTGTTGTTCTCTCTTATGCTGAGTAGGTTGTGGATTGCTGTGGAATTTAGTGAAATCTAAAGCTGACATTTTCACCTAAGCTTTCCTTMATTTTYAACATTTTGAGATGCTAAACATCARTGCAGCATGCATAAAAGAGGATGAACACAGTTGTTACAAGTGTTGGCATGCATTGTCTTCAAAATCTSTCTCTTTAAGGGGAGTGAATATACTCATTATAAACTCCACCTCCAGATCTTTGAGCAAAAATCACTGGCATGGCTTTTGTTTTGTGATACAAGTCTGTTCAGCAGTTGTGAGACATGAAAGGGAGGGAACTGTGTCCCCTTCCTGCCTGACTGCCCTAGGCAGGTGATATGTGTGAGCTGTGGGTAGGTGGATTTCTGCTGGGGCAGGGGGTGGCTAATTTAATTTGGGAGAAGAGGCATCAGCTAGAAAACAAGCAGTTGAACTGGCAGTAACAACAGAGGTAGTTGCATATACTACCTCTGTTGTTACTGCCAGTTCAGCTTAATTCAATTCTGATAATGTCAAGAGATCTCTCTGTAMAACCTCTTTCAGCCATATGGAGCTAGTCTGGCAGCTCCCACAACCCAAGGAGGCTCTGGCACTATCTGTCACATTGTTCACGAGGCTCAAACATGTTTATCCAACATCGCTTAGGAGCCTCAGTGTATACATTACCTGAAAGGAGATCTAAGTCTGCAGTGACCTTGTGTGTACCATGGCTCTGTGCTGGCCTTTAGCCTTGTCATCATGGAGAATTTTGGCCCATGCCAGGCACTTYTTGAGTTGTATACAGACATCATAGAGAGCAGCTTCACTTATTTCTTYAATGCAGCTGCTTCTGCTTTTTTGTGTTCACATTAAGAGGGGAATAAAATATGGCTGTAGAAAAACACTGTTGAGATTGTCCACTCCCTTGCTCATCTCTGTCAGCAAATAGATCATTTGTCAAGGGAAGAGGAGAGTCTCAATTCTGCTCTCCTGGCTGACAAGTTCAAATCCAGACAAAGAGATTGAGAAATCTTCTGTGCAAATGAAAAGCTGCAAATGATTTAAAGTACAATTTTCCTGTTGGGAGGAATGCTCAAGATCTAAAGTACAACTTGCTTGTTGAGAGAAATGCTCAAATATTTTAGACCAAGGCAAGACTTCGGGGGTTTTATGTGTTTTAAAAGTTTTATATTCTTCCAAAAGATCCTTTTTCTGTTGTACTCACTGCATTCTGAGCTATTTCTAAAAGACGTGCTCTGTCTAGGACACCCTATTCTCTTAATATGTGATCCAAAAATGTTCATACTTTTGAATTTGTGAAATCATCTTAATTTCCATGACAACTGACGAATGTTGCAAACAAAGGATTAATTGCTTTGTTGTGGCATGGAGCAGAGGGGGGATTTAGATCACATGAGGTAAAAGTGAAGTGCCTATACAAATACAAACATACTATAATTGCAAACGAARTATAACAAAGGAAGAGCTAAATGTGTTTTTCTTTAACTAAATCTTCAAATTCGTCAAGCTTGTTTTAGTGTTCTAAGTTATTTTCWGGGGGAAGATGTACGAGAATATCAGTTAATTCTTTGGGCAAGGCTGAAGACCTTGTCTCACTCACTGCTCAAGCATCCAAACTGCAACTGGCCAAACATCTGCAGGCAGACAAAGGCAGCTGTCCTTCATGACGCTGGAGAAACCCACACAWCTTGAGCTGGGTCTTTAGCGTCGGCGGGAACTAAAAACTCAATTTCCTCCAGAAATGCCGGCRTGTTCCTATTTGTGAACACACAGTGCCTTCTTGTGGGCGCTGGGGCTTATTGCCGCTGGAAGCCTTGGCACGGCAGCTCCTTCCTCCGCCTGCCCCTTTTTAACTCCAGACAATTCGGGGAAGAAACYCACGGAATGTAAAACATGTGGGTTTAGATACAGAAATTGCAAACGCATGTGGAGCCATCCAGCTTGCTGTACATCACAACTTTCCATTAATGGAAGCTCTCTTTTGAAGTCTCTAGAAATGCGATGAACATAGGGTTTGACTTTCACGTAGCTAAGAAACATTTTTCTTTTTTTATTTGATTTTGTTCAAGAAAAAGATTAAATCTCACACCGAAATAGATGTAGTAATAACTTGTCAGGCATTCTCTCATTATSTTCCCTTTTTGCAGGAAGGTTTTTCTCTTTCTTTCAAATTCAGACATATATATACATACATGCACGTGGATGCCAGATGCTTAGGCTCACACATGWACAGGGCTGGGTGGTTGGGACAATAAATCATTTTCAGCATTTCTGATTTCCCTTTTCTGCTTAGGGAATTACCTGGCTGTGCAGGGTACCTTGAGCACCTCCTTTAGCAAGCTGAGGCTTCAGCCCTGCAGCACCTATCCTCCCCCTCAGTCTTCCACCTCCTGCTCCTCAAGGATTCTCCAGGCCAGTGTATTTACAAGCCTCTCTCCTCCCCACAATCAAGTGCAATTAAACTCGGGGGTTTTAGTTGCTGCCACACCGCTGTTAACCCCAAAGCAAGGGGCCAGGTCTGACAAACAAGCAGGCTGCAGGCATGGATGTGTGTTGCAAGGAACAGGGGGAGGCTCATTTCTAAGTGAAAGGAAGGCACCTGGAATGAGAGGCCATGTCTGTGCTTTTCTTGTAATTGTTGCATTCTTTTTGTCATATATTCATAGTAAATATAATAACTGGGTGCTTCCCCTTCAGCAGATTTTAAATGTTTGCGAGACTAAACTGCAAATGTGTTTATTGCTGAGATGAGGGTTACTTTTGAAACCAGTTCCTGAATTTGCAGCTTCTTTCATGCAGCCAGTATCAGTCCAAGTGGGGTGGAATTGAGTCTAGTGAAGGCCCCTTCCTGTCATAAATAAGATTACTTTCATTTCACTTGTGGAGTGTGTTATTCCTCAGAGTAATGAATTTCCTCTGTGCCTTTGAGCACATAAACATGGTTTTCATTAGGTTTCTATTAAAAAAAAAAAAAAAAGGCAGAGTAAAATTAATAAGAGAACCATTAACTCCATAAATGCAGATGGATTTTCACTGTATAACCATGTTGGAAGCAAACAGTTTCTTCGCTGAAGACTCCAAATTGCAGAAAATGAAACAATTCTGCAAACCTRAATTCTGCTATCAGAGAAAAAAATACTGGAAAATCTGACTGTTAAAAACTAGTTTAYTGGGAGGAAAAATAGACTATTAAATTAAATGTAGACAGACAAATAGCTTCAGGCTTTTTACTTAATAAGTAACGTGTGTGATAATAATAGTTTTAAGCTGTATATTCAGAATTAGCATTGCAGCTAAGGATTTGAACATGTTTTTTTTTCTCTATTCTATCAGATACATCCCTGCAGTTGCAGAAAAAGGAATAGCAAAATTTGCAAATATTTCACTGTTGGACTCTGTAACTCATAAAATTTTCGTGTACTATTTGTATTTGTGGCTTAAGATCTCTGTCAAGTGGGAATCCATACAGCATCATTGTGGTTTTCTTTTTTTCATAGCTGCCACCATTTTAAACAGAAAACCAAAAGTCACCATGCGTGTGAAGCCAGGCACAGCCAGAAATACAGATCTTAAACTGCTGGTGTCTCATTCCACTTCACAGTCAAAAGTATCTCATATAGCAGTTAGAATACATGTTCTTTGCACTCATCTAATATATTATTTTATTGGAGAAAACTGAGATCACTTTATCACTACTCCAGTCCTGTGCAATAGATTTAACTTTCTCAAAATGAAGTTGCTAGATTTGAGTAGAAACTAGACTTCAGTATAAAAGACTACAGCTTGGCAAAATCTCAAAACATTTTCAGCCCACTGAATGTTATTTTATATTATTCTGTAGGCTGTTTTAAGCCTTGTTTTAACAGAAAATAAAAATTCAGATTTTTTTTTGCATAGTTACCATTTCTATTCTGCTTAGGCAAATTCAATGTGAACAACAGAAGGCATCACATAGTAATGTTTATTGTTGGTGCTAATCAACATGCACAGAAATGAACACAGAAATACATGTATTCAACAATACATGAACACAGAAATACAAATGTTCCTTTCCTATATCAACTCACTCTCTTTTAAAATAAATTATCATGTTTTTAATTTTTCTTCTCAGTATTTGTTTCTTAATAATTCTATAAGGAAAACTGCTKATTTTACCTGAGAGTCATTTTTAGTCTGATTCTAAGCCTTTTAATTATTCTTCTCTGCTATTATGCAAGTTTTGCCATTCTCTTACTGTACATAGTGCAGATGTTCGCCATTTAAAATCGTAAGGATGAAGTTGTTTAAAGAGCCAGTCTCATTTATGAGTGACCATTTCTGTTGCAACCTAACAACAGAAGAAGAGAAGTTTTAAATACCAGCTCTATTTAGCTTTGCTTTGGGGCAGGAATTTTTTTTCTCCAAGTTTTTGGGGTGTGTAAAGATTGAAAGTTCTGCTGCACATTAAAAGTTCTTTACTATTTGCTCAGTAGTGTGCTATCCCCTAATCAAGCCCCTGCAAGCTGTAAATCATGGCCACTATGTCACTGTTTTGATTGGAAGTAAGAGCTGTACCATGGCAAATCTCTAGGGACCAAAAACTTCTGCAGCTGTGGAAAGCTGGAACCATTTGCTATTCCTATGAAAGGAATCAGATTTTTTTTTTTTAATATGAAGTTGTAGTGAAATTCATAAGGTGCACAAGGGATGTAGTACGGAGATTTTACAGCAAGTGTAGCCTGTAATAGTGCTTCAGTAATAGAAATTAAGTTGTCCTAAGTGTCAAAGCAGGAAATGTGAAATTATAGCCCCTTTCTCATGTCTTACATTGTCCATACTAGGAAAAATTATATGTGAGTAATTATAAAATATTTTTAAGTCCAGAACAATAGATAAGCATTTGGGGCTTCAGTAAAATGTCTTATTGTTGAATGTAAGGACGTGTTTTCCTTGTAGAAACATGCTGGTAATCTTTTACCRTAATTTTGTTCTCATRGAGGTGTTTTGAGTGTGTTTTGGTSTTTAACTTTTGAACTACAGCCAGTTTAAATGGAGCCTTAGGACAGAAATGTTAACTTCTGCAGAAGTGCAATGTAAATACTTGATTTAATTTATATACTGTTTATTACAGAGAGTTCTAGAGCTAGATGATAACTTTCCATTAGACTATTGTCTTTCACATATTCTAGAGTGCTTCCCCAAGATTAAATTGAATGACTACAGAGGAAATTAATTTTTGACGTATCCATATGCACAGGCTTCTTGCAGGATTGATTGTAATAATATTCCCAGAGGCCCAAATCATATGTTAGGCCTTGGTTAATTAATCACATAGTCACACTGGAATTTTTCCTAACAGTAAGTCTGGCACACTGGTATRTTCAGTTTGAAKGAGAGAAGAGTGGAGGAATGTGAWAGATGGCATGCCCATTRACATGTGGCTTACACCAGTGATTARGAAYCAAAATGAMATATGGATGTGGAAAAAAARAMCAATTCCTGTCAKAYTAAAAGATGACCTGGTCGTATTTTGACATCTGAAATCAGCCTTTGCATTTACTGCAACAGCATCCTGTGCAGTAACTTGTCTCAAGTCCTTGGCAATGTAGTAGTACATTCATCATATAAAATGGATATAACATACATTATCTAATCAATAACTTACATAGGTTGTTTGGRAAACAAAACAAAATCTTTTCACCTTTGGAAATAAATGGGTAAACATTGACTGAACAAGCAGGTAAGTTTTATTGGTGTAATCTGTTTAGTAAATGGTTACTSAGCATAAATAGCAGTGCTGGGTTTCTGCAGGGCTGATGCTTCTTGCCATTGCTATTTTGAAAGTCCTGTAGCTACAGCCTGCAATCWGCCTGGCTTTATTCAGGATTATTCATAGCTCAGCTTTTATAATTATTAAATGAACCAAATTTATATACTTCCTTATTCAGATACAGATCTATTTTAAAACTCCTAAGGAAAGAAATGCTTTCTAGTAACAAACCCACCTCATTAGTCACAAGTCTTGCWAAGAAGCAGTGAAAGGTGGTGATGTGTTTGGAAGTGTGCCTGGAGGGATCACATGTTGAATGTGACTCTCATACTTTGTTCCCAGGTAGGTCCCTTTACACCTCTGTGATTAACTGGCATAGATCAAACTTTAGGCCTTTTTTCTTCAATTCACRTGAAAGAGATTTGGCAGAAGGCAAATCAGATGTATGATATTTTAAAATGTGCCATAAAAATGAATGTTGGGTCAAGCACACAGTGCCTCTGTGAAAGTCTTTTCTTTCTCCCTGATAGGTACATTCAGAGACAAGCTCAAGCCTGTGTGAGGCCAGCTGCTGTGGTTAACATCACYACCAGGATTAGAGCTCAGGAGCTGGGTTTGTGCAACCCACTAATCTGCTGTTTCATGCCTCTCTTTGTGTGCAAACCATGCAGCCACATATCTGGATTGTTCAACTGCTCGCACAGAGGCTGAGGGATGAATCCACCCTTCCTGGCTGGGAGCCATCAGAAGCAAGTCCCATCACACCACCAAATCTGTGGTATTGGCACTCAGCTGATTTGAACATGAAGTATTCATCATGCAGGGGTTTTCATCACATAGTCCATCTCAGAACCCTTCCTGCAGTGCCCTGTATTTTAGCCTGGTGTAGAAGCACCACCTGAGATGTGCTAAAGTGTCACTGYAGCTAGGCAGGAGTTGCTGGCATTCACAGTCTTCTGCAAATACATTGAACAAGTGAGCTTGCACTCATCCATGTTTACCACTCTGTGTCCTAGGGAGATCAACAATATAAAAATCCCCTCAATGGCCCTGTTTCAATGAATGTCAAACAGTAAAAGAAAGATCCCACAGCCTTTCTGATAAATTACTTAAAATATGGTTGTTTTTATATGGTAACAAAGTGAATATTAAAAAAACAAGTCCAGCTTCTGGACTTGTTTAGCCTCCACCATCTCTGTGTAGACAGTTATTTTCTCTGAGTCATTTTTAGAGCCTGGATTGCTTGTTTTTTCTTTACACCCTTCCCTTCCAATTCTGCATATCACAGTGGAGTCGTACAAAAGAGTCAGGTTGGATGTGCTGATGGTTTGTCTAAAACGCACCTATGATGTGAAAGTTAAATCCCTAACTTTGTGTGCCAGATAGAAATATAACCTGCTGGTCCTCCTTCATTTAGAACTTCCTTTGCCAACTACCATACTTTGCCTCCTTCTTCTTGAAGTATGTTGTGAAGGGGCCACCATTCTAGCAGTGTGGCATATATTTAATAAGACCTGCATGCATGAAATAAAGAATTAGTATTTTAACATTATTCATTCATGTTTTCATATAGTAGCCCAAATATTATGTCATGTACAAAATTTGTCAACAAAATATTAGGGGCTCAAATCAGCATTGTCTTAGAAGTCACTCTACAAATATCTAATCAGAAAAAAAAGTAAAATATGATGCATTGCAGTACGCAGCCTTTTTAATTCAAATAGACATCCCAGTAATATTATGTGCTTATTTTATATTGAATTTATTTGTTAATTATTTTAYATTGAATGTATTCATTTATTCACCTGCTGTTGATGGAAGAGTAAAATGCAGTGACTCTTTCTGATAGTACTTCGTCCTCTCTTGTAATGCCCACCCAGCCTTTTGGAGAGCTGTATACTGCTTAGTGCAGTATATCATCCTCACTGCATGTGCATTTTGCAAAACCAAAACCAAATTCTCATCTGTCCTATTTGGACAGTGAATATATTTCACCTGAAGCATAGGAAATCTGCTGTATATCCAAATTGTAGTAAAGCTCTTCAGCTATGCTGCAGAGTCAATTTTCCTTTGTGTTTTTWTAAATAATACTAACCTTAGCATCAAAGTTCTGAAGTTGCAAGAATATTTTTCTCAGGATTCAGTTTGGACAGAATCCTATGTTAGTCTTCTGAGTCAGACTGATTGTTTCCTGTTSCCATTTCATCCTTTACCAAGTTSCATCTGTAAGGCATAACCATATGTAGTGTGGTGTTTCCCTCTGTGGCAAAAAACTAAATATCTAGGTATGCCTTCTCTTTATTGAAGAGCATAGCAATCACTGTGTCTAATTAAAGAACAACACAATTACTGTTTAGAAGTCTAAGAAAATACTCATAAGCAATTGAAGCTATTTTGGACTTGTTGTACTGTGCAGTTACCTAAATAAAGAGGGTTCCCCTTTCTTCTTATTCACTGCCCTCTATCACACATTACCTTGAAAATCTAGCCAAGGTTACCCTTGTGGCTTGTATCATCTTGGCATCCACTRTAATTTTAAACATTACCATTTTCARTGTGAGMTGGGTRTTTTTTCTCGTGGTGAATTTGATCATAGGTACATTAGTCCTCAAATGTCAGAAAGTATCTTTCTGTGGGGCTGGGTTTCTTTGGTTTAGCTTCTCTTTAAAGTGGTGTCACTTCCTTTTAATTTTCCCCATCTTATTCCCAAAGGAATTAGCAACAAACTCCCTTTGAGAAAAAACACAGCTGAGGAAGAAAAGTACTTTTGATGATTACAACCCTTCTATTCAAACAGTTCCTGCCTACACTATGGAATCCATAGATACTGGAGATATAAAGGAGAGGGTTAGAAGATAGCTAAGACCCCTCAGGCTCGGTGTGTAATCAAAGAAGTATTGTTTGTGAATGACTTAAGGGGAAGTGGAGTGGCTAACATTTTGGCCCCAATCCAGCTACCGCTGGAACTGATGGCAGAATTCCCACTGACTTCAGGAGAAGGGAGAGCAGGTCTTTTGTCTGGTCGGGACAAGCGAATGAAAACACAACAGGAAAGATGGCAACCATGCAAATTGGGAAAGACAACTGCCTACAGATTTCTTATTTAAAAGACATCTCTGCCTGGGTAAGTGAGCTTGATGGAAGAGGCATGTGTCCTCTCCAGTCTCCAGGCAGTGCCCAACTCAGTCAGCAGCACCTTTTGGCAGAGGCAGGATCCCACTGTACAGATAAGAGCAGTTCCATGAATATGGCTCTGTATCTTGCCAGATGAAGCTGTAAGAGCAGCTTAAAATTAGCTAATAACATAAGTGCAGTTGTGCTAGGTAGTAACAAAGAGCTAGCTATCCTGGCTGTCTGCTTTCTGTAGAGGATTAAAGAACAGTAGCACAGGTCAAGTAGAGCACAGTGCCTCCTTTGGTACAACATCCCAGCTTTCCTAAGTCAGTAATTTACAGCTGTTTGGTATTATTTACATTTCAGAACATTGTGGACCTGTGTGCAAACAGTTGAAGCCTGAACTCCAAGCGTAGCATCTCCCACTATTTATGTTAACAGCTGTACAAGTGAGTAGATGTACTTCAGTAGCTGTACTTGCACCTATGGCAGGTGTAGGGCACCTTTTGCAGGGTCAGCCACTGAAAAGGTGCTCTTTACCTCTTTCCTGCTCTCACCATTGTATCAGAGATCAGAGGCACATCTCTCAGGGCTAGTAGGTCGTTTTTCTGGGTGTTTGCAGTTCAGGCATTAGAAGGCTGGTGTTGGACTCCAGCTTCTTGTTGGGTTTAGGCCTCTTGGAAATGCATGGTTTCCCTAAAGAGCAATGACAGCTGTGACTGACATTCCCTGAAGTGGAAGAGCTCAGATACCTTAAACTTGATTAGGATCTAGCACTGGGAGACCTGGCAAAATCCACAGAGAGACAATTAAACCTTTAGGAAAGTCTGAGAAGGAAAATAAATAGGCAAGKTACAGAAACCAGGGAAAAAAGGACGGAGTAAAAGAGAGATTTGACAACTGTTCAGGGACCTACAAAARGGGCCACATCTGTACTGGCACTATCCCAAGCCATGAACAAGKCTGATAACTTACAGAAGAAGCTTTTCCCATGCAAAGATTGGAGAGGTGTTTGGTGGAAAGGGTGCAGTGAAAACTAGCTGCACTTTTCTTTGCCTTATGTTCATATGGTTTCCATTTATTGGGTGGAATTAAATATCTGCAGACATGCCACTCTCAGAGGAAAGGGATCATCTTACTTACTGTGAAGGTTTTGGGAGTGTTTTTGCTTGAATGTATGAGAAGGACGCTTTGGTTGTGACTTGTGAAACCTTGCWCAGTGCACAACAGGAACTGCAAGGTGGTTTTGCTTCAGTGCAAGTGTGAATGAAGGGCATGTGTGGCCACAAATGTCATTCAGCTGCTGGAGCAATCTTCAGTGAGCAGAAACAGCCCAGTGCTCTGATATCCACTCTGTAGCCTTGTCAAAATAGGGTCAGGAACACAAGAGAGATGTGGGAAAAAATAATTTGATTAAGGATTCTGGGCATGGAAATAAGACCATTTTCTATCAGCCTTTCTCAGGTCCAAGCTGTTGGAAGAAATGAGCCTGGTGCCACTCAGTGGTGGTTCTGGCAGGGTCAGTGTCAGTTATAATTCTTCCCTTGATCATAACTCTTCCACTCACCCCATGTCCACATCTGACAGGTTTTGGTCTTCCTCTTTAAACTCCAGCAGCTGAGTTCAAGCTACTACCTGAGAACAAAAATAAGTTGGTATCTCTTGTGGCTAGGAAAAGAGGCTGAAAGCATGAACCTGAGATGTGCCAAAGCCAATGAAAGAATTCAGAATTTAAATTGCGTATGTAATTTTTGATGCCTTTCCCCCCAGTTTTTGAATGCTAGTTCAGAAATAACCAGTGTTAATAAAATTATGCAGATTATTCTTCCTACCAGCATTAAGCAAAGTAAAGCTCTAATGTTATTTATTTAGCTGCAGAGAGTTTGGAGGACAAATAGTTTAGTGAAGGATACCATTTAACTGTAGTCAAAGACTGCCTGTTTCAGGGGTTAAATGGAAGGTTTAAAACAGTGATAATCCTTTGTATACTGAGTGGAACAAAACCAATTCTCCAAACTTATTTCTCACTGTGCTAAACAATCCCATCATTTTTGTGTTCCTCAGGGTATCCAGAACTGTCAGATTTAGCAACTTACATTTTTTGTATTCCATTTTTGACAAAGTTATTCTTTAACTGAGCATTTCTCCAAAGTACACAACTATTTTTTAAATAAACTATTATCTCATAAACAAACTCTCCAAAAATTATCTTCATCAGGTGCTAAAACATAAATACTAAGGAAAGAAAATTCTGGCTGCATTCAGACTTGAGCAGTTTCTGTTGACATTGCTGTGCTTTGGGGATGTAATGCTCTGTAATAGACAAGGGAGCCAATAAACCAGTGTCTGATCAGTCCTGCTGGACAGAAGAGTCAGTGTAGCTTCTGCAGAATTAACTCTGACATGTTAGAGCTCAGTGAGTAGAGTAAGGAAGGTGCCAGCAACTGTCTCAGGCTGAGACCCTCTGGATAATACACTTGCATTTCATCCATAACCATTTCAACCATAACCACTCAGTTTGTACATAAACTGAGTGGCCACAGGTCAGTATGGAAAATTCACTTACAGATTACTAATTGGTAACAAATTAGGACATTTTAAAAAACCCACAAGCAGGGTACCAAAAATAGTCACAGACATTCAATTGAAGCATACTCATATGCTTCAATTTCTCCAGGGCATGCTGGAGTATGATGTTACAGATTGACTTTGCCACTTCTCCCCCATTTGGAACGTAGAGCAAAGGGTTTACACCAAGTAGCAACTCGGTTATGGTCCCAGGAGTGAATGAAACATGAGTGAGGGGRATAATATTAGGAAATTGCACCATTACTCTCAGATTTCTTTGGCTTTATTTTGACAGCTGAATTAACGTGAGTTATCTGTGCTCAAGTGAACTTCCCCCAGCACAGCACAGCTCACTCGAGAACAGGCRTTCTACAGAATTATGCTGGAGCACCACAAATGGTCCGGGGATCAGCAGTGTGCCTGTACAGCACCACAGAGACATTAACTTGGGAAAGCTAAATATTTTGCCCTTTCATTATAGCTTGACACAAATCACACAAGTTAAAAAGTACCATCACTTTTGAACTTTTTTCTTTATGGGTGCAATTCTGGCTATGGCTAAAATTTTACTTTGTCTCAAATTAATTCTACACTGAAGATAAGTGCCTTGATTAGCAGTGTATGGAGAAGTATATTTTTGAAGAACTTAACTTCAGTTTCCTTCTAARGGATGTCCAAACAGCTCTGGGACTCCAGTGGCTCCTGGGATTTAATGTTTTGCCTCTCATTCATTCTGCTGAAGAACTGCTTTTGGAAGGAAAACTCAAATCCCACATTCTTTGTTTACAYATATCTCATTTTGCTCTGGAAAGAGAAAGGAAAGTTGTGTCTGGCAGACAAAATGAGACTGGAAAATTAGCAGGATACTTGAGAGTGATATTAAAATGGCTTTCCTCAGCCAGAGCCCACAAACACCTGGGTGCAGTCAAGGTAGGGGCACCTCTTGTTTTTAAAGCATTATGGAGCCTCCAGGAGCATGTGTTTGACACACAGCAATGGAAATGAAAGGCCATGAACTTAGTGGAAGTTCAATTTGTTATTTTTGCTGTGTAGTTAATTTAATCTCCCCCTGCCAAAAAACAAAACAAACAAACAAAATACAACATTATCTTCATTCTGTTAAAGCCTTGACTTTTTCAAATGAGATGTCCAGGAAGGACTCTTTATCTGTGTGTTCTCCAGCATTGGCAAAGCTGCTTGTTTCTTATATGTAGAAAAAAAGGCTTTTTTTCTGGGGAGAAGTCCCAGCTACAGACAGCCTAATTTGTTCTTGGCACATCCTAGGATTTGTGTTGCTGTGGGGGTCAGAACTGCAATAATTCACAAGTCTATCTCCTGAGCTGGGCTCAATTAGGCAGTCTTTTTTTTTTTTTTTTTTTTTTTTTTTTTTTTTTTTTTTTTTTTATGTGAAAGTGACTGGAGTTCCTGTGAGCCCATCCTCTCAACTCTTTCCTTCAGGACAACCTGCACCACACATTCTCTCCCAACTCATGCTGTTTAAGAGGAACACAGACTAAGTGTTGCAGTCTTTTTTTTTTTTTTTCCAGTTGCCTTTTGGGATAGGTAGAGCCTTCCTTGAGCAGAGCAGGGGGTCTAGGAACATGTGTGACTATGCCTAGCAATGCCACTGGAAAGAGCAGGGACAGGACAACTCTGCTTTCAGCAGGAATGGAAATGGGGCTTGYCAGGAGAAGTCTCCTCTGCAACCTTTGTTGGCACAGGAAGAAATTGCAATTCWCTTACTGACATTTAAATTGCTTCCTTCCATTCTGTACAAAATCTGCAGGAAATGAACCCTTTTCATTCAAGACTGGGGCTTTGCTGCCCGTGTTTCCTCCTTGATAGACCTGGCAGAAAGCAGCCATGGGAATTTAAATTCCTCCTGTCCAAGGAAGGTCCCATCCCAACATTTGGCAGGGCAGCTCCCAAAGGGATGGGAAGTTGAGGAGCCATCAGCCTGCAGCATGGACACCAGAGCTGCATCTTCTCAGAGGGCTGCTGTGAATTCCTGTGAGGTCTGGGGCAGGTTATGTCATTGCTTCCTGCCTCAGCTTGCCTGGGCTGTGCATAAACAGTGCAAAGACCCCCAGGTGGGAGCTAGGTGCAGTGATTTGAGCTCCACAGTCCTGGGATTACCYAGCTGCTCCCAAGCATTTGAGGTGCCATTATTCATAAGGTACAGCTGTGTGCTTTAAAAACACTTAAGGCTTGGCCATATCAAAATGGATGTTGAACAGACATAGTAAAATATATACCTACCTAATCTCAAACCTGCATTTAAGCTTCCCAGCTACTTTTAGGTGTTAGAGCAAAGATAAGCAAGAGAGCTGCTGAAAATATTTAAAATGGCAAGGAATTTCTCTTCTCTGTTCCCAGAAGCAGATGGAATATTTTTATTCCTTCCTTCTAAGCACATACACTTTTTGAGGAGAAATTGGATTAAAAGTATTGGTTAAAAGAAATTGGATAAAAATTTTGACAGAATTATGAGAATCTGTGCAACTTTCAGCTAGAACTACCTGTCTCTGACAGCTCCAGAGTAATGAAAAGTCACATTTCATGCAACTAAATGTTCATTACATGGCAAAATCCAGACCCTGTTGTAATTCAAAGCACAATGCACTGACTTGCACTGAGATGTGATGTAGTAAATGTGGCTACAGAGATCCCTCTGCAGAGCCTTCCTGCCTTCCAGCAGATCAACAGTCCCACTCAACCTGGTGTTGTCTGACAACTTGTTGAGGGTTTCTATCCCCTGTTTGGGAAAGATATTAAACAGAACTGAAATATAAATACATAAAAAGTACTAGGCAAACAAATATTGTTTCAGGTTGTATGTTCACAGCTTTTGAAAGTATATGGGCAAAGGGTTGCAAAATCTATTTTTATTCAGAGTTCTGATAATTGTTTCCACTTTAATAAGATGGTTTAGACAAGTAGTTAGCCCTAAATATTATATGCCAAGCAAGAATTGCCTATTGTATTGATCAGAGTTCACCTGTAGGGRAAACTCTGAAGTACACTTTGGGGACAGAGCCAATAGAGGGGAGCTTAAAGAATTTGATTTAAGAGAGAAATGACAATCATTTAGAACAAAAGAGGTGAAGATAGAAAATGTAATTGGAAAGGACATTGTCTTGGAGTACTAATAGACACCAGCTACTGTAAACAGTCTGGGTAAATAGTGACTGTGAAATACTTGACTCATCAATTTTAATTCAGTAGAACATTCATGTAATATRTGATGCTGGGACTTTTATTTATTTAAATGTCTTGCACATTATCATTCTTTCTGTTTATTTATCAAGAGTTTTGCAAATACACAGTGATAAAAAACCAATACTGAGTAAATAAGTAGAAATTCAGTCAATACTATCCAGTAGAAATAATTGCAAAGGAAATTAAGAAGGAGCTTATGTAATAAAATGGTTGGAGGGAAGGAATAAATGCCTCAGAACTGATGAACTGATGGTTTCCTATAGGTTTGTGTCTCAAGTGTACTAAAAATCTCCCTATTACTTGCACTTTTATAGTGTGAACTTAATTATGTGATGGGAAGCATTTTCATGTCATTATTTAAGAGCTATTTTTACAGAGGTAGAAGCTGTGAATTCAGTGTAACACAGCATAGGAAATAAAACTGATGCACCAAAAATGTAAACACACAGCATACAGCAAAAGTAGCAAAGCTGAGTTTAAAATTCACGTCTTTTTTCATTTCCCATTTATTTAAGCATCTTGGCAGGCACAACACATTTTTTTGAAATTGTTTCTGGTTAGTTCAGCACATCTCTGTCTTAAATCCTCCCTTGGAGCCCAAGTCACACTGCCTGCAAAAGCTCTGTGGAGGAGAACTAATCAACTGTGAGCTCCCCTGTGCATGTGACCTCTGTCAACAAGCTGTTTATGATTACCAGAATGATTTAAATGGATACCAGTTCTTCTTCTGCTGTGAGAAGCTGTTGACATGGTTGCAGTTGATTAAAAAAAATCCCTATATCTTATAGGAGAGTTAATGAATCATTGCTTTACTTAGGGAGCCTTCAGATCAGCACCTCGCTATTTGAAAAAAAAAGCAAAGGACAACAAAACGAGCTCTGGGGTGTGCTGGTGATGCCCGCCCRGAGCAGTGTCTCCAAGATTTTCCAGGGCTCAGACAGACAGACATCCAGAAGGATTCTCTCTTCCTTTTCACATAAAGAACAATAAGAAGCAGTAAGTTTATTTGCCGGGTAAGGCAGGGAATGGCTCAGAAGGAGGAAGGCAGGGAAGTTCTCCTTGCCGCGTTTCCAAACAGGCTCTTTCACAAGACAGCAGAGGTCAGTGTGCTCACTGGGAAAGGAGCGGGGAAATCGGAAGRCACTTGGGATATTTCAATCCTCAGCTGACAAAAACAGTGCCTTTCTTCCTCCAGAAAGGAATTGCTAATTCTGATTAGTTTTTCTGTAGTAAAAAACAGTATCTTTTGGCCAGTAGTAATTACAAAATCTGCAATTAAGAATCCTCTGAATTCTCACTGCCATTAACCTGAAGAAGTTATTAAAAAGGGTATGGGGTTGGAGGCTCCACAAATGAATTTCTGTTACTTGGAGGGCTGGAGATTATGGAACAATAGACCCTGGGCAGCTTTTAGTTTTTGCCCTAGAATACAAAAARGTTTTTTAATGACAAATGTAATTTGCAAGAGCAGCCCAAGAGGGTTTATCGTCKTGTGTATTTCTCAGTAGAGAGCTGCAGTTTTGAGCATGATAAATTTGACRCTATTCCCTGAGATATCAGGAAATATGTGTGGTTCCCTGTTTAGCCCTCATGCAGCATCTTTCAGATGACCCTGGTTAAACTTGAGAATGGAATGACCCTGATTAAACTTGAGAATGAAATGACACAGGAGAGGTAAAAGATTGGGAAACAAATAGAAATTGTAATAATTGTATCCAGTCAAGCAGTTGCTTTCAGTCCTCAGTGCAGTCTGTGCTGTGTTACCTACCATCCACATTTTAAGTTTCTGTCCTTTCTTAAAATTTGTAAAATCAAATTTAGCTTTGTTTTAACAGCTGGCATTAAAATTCACAGGAAAAGAAAATAATCTGTTCTTTGCTTGGTTGTCCCGCTGCCTATTTTTTGTTCAAACCCAGCAGGCTGAAGCTGGAACAGGAGAGGGCAGTACAGGAGTGTCTGAGCRCCCAGATTGTCGAAGCAAAATAGGATGAGCAGGAATACAGGCAATTCGAAGCATGTTTTGTTCCCATCGGTGACAAGAGAGAAGCTCTTAAAATTCCATTTGCTTTTTTCAAATACATGTTTTTGTATCAGACACACTGTAAATTAAATTCAGAAATGTTCAGTGGCTAAGACCTAAGGATGATGTTATTTATATTGACACTTTGGGTTTATTTCCTGTGATAAGAGAGGACCATTTCTTATGGGGGCTGAGAAAAGCAAGACAGCAATTTTTAACTCAGCTAAGGATAATCTTAGAMTATTAGGCACATGTATTCAGGTATCTTTCCTGAGCTGCATTAAATCAGTTTCATGGGACTGCATCCCTGCATCCAGCTGTATGTGYTGGGATTTGTTGTGTGGCTGAGCAGGGGGAATGTGCTGAGGCACCGCTTAATCCAGAGGCACTCCAAGCATGTGCAATGAAGTGTGGAGAGACAGCTTTGCCCTCTGACACAGGACAGCAGTTGAGCCTTTTAGTGCAATTCCTTCCCGGAGCAGCAATGCTCTAATGTCTCCACAATGATGCACAGCTCAACAAGCACATGAAGAAGCATGCAGTGTTGCTGTGCAGCCTGCCAGCCTGCTTCCCCCACCTCTCCTGGAAGGAGGCTCAGCCGCTGAACTTTGCCTTTCTCTGACTCCTCACAAAAACAATCTGTGTCTTYCAGGGTGACTCGGGTGATTGTAGACAAAGGAAGAAAGTGATCCTCCAGACAGGAGGTATCCCTCCCTCCTCTCCACAAAAGCATGGAAAGACAGCTTTAAAAGCACAAGGCCAGCTCATTAGTGGATGCAGGAGTTTGGCAATCTGGTCTTTTGACGCAGAAGACTATGGGACGGGTATAAGACAAATTGGTCAGCTGAGCTACAGCCTTATTTTAGCCTTCAGAGATTGTCTCAGGTGTCCTAGTCTTCCTAAAGATCCCTTTATTTCTTGAAATAGGGAAGCATTATATTAGCATAACAAAGAAGGATGCAATTATCTCCTACTAACTGGTTTGAAGAACCTGTTAGAAAAGATATGATCATCATTGATGSTAACACAGACCTGTTGGGGGTCACTATGCCACCTGATGCTCTACAAGCAGTTGTCAGTAAAAGGAAGAGAGGAATTTTTGTTCCTTAAATCCCTCCTAACATCCATGTGCCAAACAGATACAGAAGTCAGCATGAGGGTTCATCTTAACTGAGTGTCTCAACCAAGTTGTACCCAGTAGTACCAGTTCTGAAGAGTCAAACCACAGATACAGCACAGAGAAGGATTGTTCTGAACCAGTATACATTTGCTGTATGGTTTCTTTTGCAAGCTTCAGTTATCATGAGCTGATGGTGGGTCTTTTCTGTTCACATAGCTAATGAAAATATGAAACACAGTAAATGCATGGAAATAAAAAGCAGGCAAACGAATTTGCCTTGGGGTTGGATTTTTTTGTGTTTTTTTTTTTTAGTTGGTGTTTTGTTAGCTTGGGGTGGTTTCTTTGTTTGCTGGGTTTTGGGGTGTTTTGTCTGGGTTTTTTGTTCTCTTTTTTTTTTTAAAGAGGAGATGTAGAGAGGAACTCAAATCAAAACAACAACAAAAAATAGGATCTCTTTAAAGATTGACCTTAATGACATTAGTCATTCCTTGAGCACAAGTCTCTTTTGCTTTGTATATCCTTTTAGAAAAGGGGTGACCTAGACTCACTCACAGATTTTTTTTCTTTCATTCTTTTTTTTTTCCTTTCCAGACACATCCTCTAACAATCTCCTCCCTTTTTTATCCTAACAATTCTGCAATGTTTACTTCCACACCATTATCTTTTATGCAACTTAGCAGCACGGTAATTTGTTATTTTTAGGGGTTTTCAAACAGCAGAAGGTTTTGTTGCAGTTTTGCATATCTTTGCTGCCTGATAACGTTAYTTTTATTTCATTAAATCTCTTAGCTCATTGTGTATATCGTAGCATTTTCTCTTCAAGTGAAGTGACTTTCTGATTCCCTTCTGCTTATTCTCCATACACACTGCCACAATCCAGCTTGATGAGCTGGAGACTCATTCTTGTCTGGTCCTGTGACATGAATTAGTCATTGGAGGGCATTTTTGGTTTAGTTTCAGTGAGRAGGAATTCTGTTCATGCACTCCAAGGTTACTCTCTAATGCAAATAAAAGCACAGCAAATGGGAATTAGAAGAATATCAAAATTCCTAATCCAAACTAAAACCTAATGTAGATGCAATTAATGGGAGTTAGTGCYTATACCATAAAGGTACTTTTGAAAGTGAATCAGAATTACTTTGCAGCTTGTCTACATGCACTTTTTAAGGGAACACACACCTGACTTGAAGCACAGTCAYGCTTGGATAACTGGAGTGACAGCACCATCAGATGTCTGTCCTAGSTTAGCTAGTTGGTTGTGTGATTTTTATTTTATATGTAATCTTTAGAACTGTTAGATATTCTTAGGCTTGGAGTTTGAGTAGCAAAAGTTTTTTTGTATAAAATGTGTTTTGGATAAACTATTTTCTTTTAAAGATAATAGAGGTGGTAAATATATTAAAAATAAACATTGTTGGGGGGTGAGTTCTATAAGAACATGACAAAAGCCTTATCTTCATCTGATTTCTAAAATGTTCAGGCTCAAGCAYTGGGAATCAACAATCTGATCCCGAGCTCTCTTACCAGGTAGATTTTGTAAGCATAAAAAATCTACATGCACAGTGCTGACCTCTTTCCAGCCTACGTAGATTTACTGCTAAATATACTGTGTCAGTAAACTTCACCTCAAGGGGAGGAAAAAAAAGCTCTATGGAAGTGATGCAACACAATCTGACTCATTTAAGTTCTTGCTTTAATTTGTTAAAAGCACAAATGAGACACTACTAAATAACAGATAATTGCCTGCCTGTGTGTTCACCAGCTTTCTACTAGGGATCTCTTCTAGCACTTTTCTACTTTACTAAACACACAATTCTTAGTTCTTCCTAATTTTTTTCAGTTAGCCTCTCAGTTGCAAGAGCCCTTTTTGAATAACAAATAGAAGCTGATGAGACTCATGCTATTACCCAAGGGAGGATGACAGCTACCTTTAAAAAGTCTTCTCCCTCCTTCTGAATTTTTCTGTTTTCCCTGAGGCCATGCCTTGAACATCAGAGGCCAGAACGCAGCATTAAGGCTGGGAGTGATTGTATACAATRGCATGCCCGTTTTCAGTCTAATGATCGTGCAGAGGGATCATTTCAAGTAGTTTATACAATTGTGGGTTGTATTGCTGTTTCTTTGAAGTAGCTTTTTCACACTGACTTGTGCTAAAGTTCATTCTTTCGTCCTTAGGGTGGGGAATCTCCTAGATGTCTGTCAGAGCAATTGGCTTAACTCCTTTGATTTGAAGGATATTGCAGTATTGAATTACCACAGGGATTTCTCTAAAGAAATGAGAGGAAGGAGAGAAGGAGACTTGAGGAAAGCCTGGGCTRCCTGTACTGAAGCAGTGACCAAACAGCCTTTACTTGTACTTTGCCAAGAGCTGTCTGATCACCCCACACAGGTACCTTTTTCTTACCTGTATCTGCAAACTGCCATGAAAATATGATTAAAATGTATCCAGTGAGGTTTTTTTAAGTCGCTGGATAGCTGRACAGTTGTTGCAGTTACTGGAGGGCTAAGGTGCAAGCTGGAGATGAAGATCTAAAGGCTGTCACTGCTGGCAAGTGGTTCCAACTGTGAAAAAAGCGCGAGTCTCCCTGTTGAGCTTCAGTTKGTTGGCAAATTAGACTTCAGTCTCTGTGTTGTCTACAGTGTCTTAAGTATATTGACTAAATCACTAAAGCAGTGATTTTACATACCTTATACACTGTAGAGAACTTTAATACTAGTGTGTTTCATTGGCCTSTCTTTTCTTTCTCTTGGTTACAGAATAATAGACTAATCAATGCAGAAATATTTCCCCCATCATCTTATAATGGAAGGATCTTAAAGTGAAAGGAAGAAATCTCACCTTTAAMTTAAACACCAGAGTTTATTATAACTATAGCTTCTATGTATTATCATTGGATTATCTCTCCTAAAGGACCAGAGAGATGCAAGTGTACTCCCCAGAAGAATTTGACCCACTGCCTATTTTAATGTATCTATATCACTCTGATCTGATATTARATGTATGATCCATTGGTTAAATACATCTGTCTACCTGTTGAGTAGGCCAGGCTGAAGCCACTGATGCAAAGAGGCTTCATCAGCTGTTCAGAGTGCAGCACCAAGTGACCAGCTCTGGCATGCCCTGTGCAKTCAGGCTCTCCACCCATACAGCAGGCTGGCATGCCAGTAGTTCTCTTAAGGAAAACAAGCTAAATTTAGTGCTTAGAGATGGAAAGATTTAATTTATCTGGCCACCTATTGTGCTGACATCTATCCTAACATTTTTGATTCCTAGCTGAGAATATGCTCAGTGTAAAATACACTTCCAGCATCTCTGACRTTTATTAATACAGCTATAATGCAATTTTCATTGAAGCTCAGTTTTGCTTCAGTGTTTCTCCTGGTGAAGCAAGGKATGAAATCCATTTTCACTGAAAGTAGAGTGCAGCCCATACTGTTCATTTCTTAAAATATTTTAATAGTTTGTAGAGGTTTTAGCAGCGAAAACCCTGTTGTAACAAATATGTGGTGTTTGCAGATAGTCTCAGTTTGYGAAGTAAATATGGTGGCTGTGAAAGCTACACCGTGACAGTCAGGAACAATAAACTCTGATTTTAACACATTTAACATTTTAGAAGCAGAGAAACCTAAAGCAGCAGCAGCATCACAAGTTTCATTATTGTTCCCTGCATCCCGGGAGGATCCAGGCTGTTCTGTGTTCAGTYTTTGGCTTTTATTTTGAATAAGCTAGCTTTGGTGTTCTAATTTGCAGGTGTCTATAAAATTAAAAAGGGTCTATCAACTCAGGTCACTGGAATCACAGTTCTTTTGTGAATAGGCTCCTGCTAAGATCAGTGGCTTGAAGAAAGACACGTGAGCCACAGAGATCTCCAGAGCTCTGCTCTAGAAAACAAGGTCCTTGTCTCTCTACTCTCCATTAGCCAAAGGAGCCTTTCTAAAAACAGTTTTTAAGCCATATTTTGTAGAACAGATTAGTGCAATATTTTGAGACTAATTAATTTGTGTTTAAACAGTGACTAATACTCCTGGAACCTTTGGTTCTTAAAACTTCTTCACAAATTTACTGCTAATCTCCTTTTAATGTAGYTCTAATTGATGTCACTTTCAAATATTGCTTTTTTGGTAACTTTGTGTGGATATCTTTCCTCATAGAGGTGTAAAAGCAACACTTACATACAAGCTAGTAAAAAGATTGTCTGCTAAACCTAATTAGTTTCTCCAATGAGAAACCAAGTTCATGATGTCCCTCAACTGCTCAGTCTTCTGAGGTTTCATCTGGTCGTGTTCATCCTCCCCAGGTGTATTCCTTTGGAGCTGCAAGTCTAGCTATATGTCACTAAGTCTTCTGCAAAATCCAAAGAGCTGAAAGTTGCACAGAGCCATGAGGATTTGGACCTTCCAGGCTGTATATAGCTTGCACAGTATTTTGATTCTGRTCATTCCTGCTTTCTCCATCATGAGGGCAGCAGTTCAGGTCCTGTCACTGGAGAACTTCTCACACTGAGCAGGATCTCTGAGCAGCAGAAAATGCCCAGTCCATCCTGATCTMCTCTTCAATGCTTACAGCCAAGTATTCTTAGGCATACTGCCTCTGATTCYTTTACAATGCTTCATAATAAACCTCAACCATATAAGTCCTGTATTTCTAGTAATTTCTACATTTATAATCATGTTTCTTTTAAGTGCTTTTTGTGATTTCTCTTTTTTTTTTGCCCAGTATAGCATTTTTAGGTTTCCTTAAAACAAACCTGATGAAATTGCTTCCTTCCATATGACAAGCAACAGACTGTTGCTTCCTGACATCTGATTTTACATTCTTGCAGCAGCTGCTCTTGAAACTTCMTCAAGAACATCAAGAAACATTTTCCCAAAGAAAAGAGTTCTTCACCCATTTTTCTGTGCTTACCTATTTTTTGTCACTTTTAAATAGTACAATTTCTCTGATGAACTAGTCTTTTTACTGACTCCCTTTTTTAATTCCTTCCATATGTTTATTGTCCTTTGTGAAAAGTATGGAGTAAATTATTCCTACTGAGGTCGTCTCATTTTGTTTACATTCTTAGTAAATATGAAGAGYGTGATTGGAGCCCTTTAGGCATCTCAAGTATGAATGTCTTTTTCCTGACTCTTCTATAAAAACAGGATGCTGAATTTTGTGGAGCTAACCTGGCAAGGAATAGGTTTAATAAAAGGAATAGATTTATTGATAAGTATAGTTGGGGTTTTTTTTTGTTAAATTCCTCTCTAGTTTAACAGCTTATTAAACACTTTTAAAAAAATACTAAGTTTCTATAACTTATTTTCTATATGGGCTTTATCTTTAGACATCTTTAGCTTCATCATTGCCTGGGTGTCATTAGCAGCCTGCTCCTTTCTGAAGCAGAGTGGGTATAACCCCATGGCACCAGTGCAGTGGGTGAGCAGCCCTGGTCTGGGTAAAGCCCAGGAAAAGCACCAGGCTCACAGTGTTTTTTGAGAATGACACATTTTTAGYTGTCTGATCACAGTTAGGAGCTGGGAAGTAACAGATCACAGCTTGCTGCACTTTAGGAGTGATGGATGGACTGTTCTGTTAGCACTATGTCCTGTGAAAGACTGGAGTATGTTTGGCAAGAGCATCCTTAGACATCTTAAGGGTGAAAATCCAACAGGGCTTAGCTGAACRTGTGTGAGCGATGATCTTTCAGAGGTTTACAGCTTGCCCAGACTTTCAAAGGAGCAAGGAAATGCATGTCTCTGGCTGTAGAACAGGCAGCTGCTAAGTGCCACCTCCCTGTTCTCTGGCGTACAGGCAGCAGGAGGTGTTTAAAATATGCTTTTTAAGAGGTATATCCTCTGCTTCATGCTGCTCTTATCAGCTAAGCTTTCTAAATAGTGAGGAAGTGGAATCTGCCTTSCCATGCTACCMGGAAATATGTGATGCAAGCCCCTCCCTGCAAGGATAAATTGCACATCCTACAGAATCCCATGAATACCASAAAACCTCTTGCTTCTCCTGCCTTTTAGAAACATATCCCACAACACTAGTTTGAAGTGTTTTCCTCCGCCTGCTTTCCTTTCAGCCTTGACTATTTCATTGCTTTGCCTCTCAGATGACCTTTCCACATTTCAATGCAGAAGCAGCTTGGTTTATTAGGAAACTTAAAGAGCTACACATCTGTGTTTTCTGATGGCTTTACTATTCCTACTAGGCTTTTCCAATGGCTAGACAACTTATTCAACATTTATGTTTGAGAGAAYGAAGGAGAACTGTACTAACTTTCTGCGGGGAGAAATATTTTCATTTCTATTRGAGACTGATTCCCAGCTTTGAGCACTTTGTCATTAGTGGGTTGTAAACCTCTCAGACAGGCTGTCCCATAGCTATCCACTGAGCCGTTTGTCAGGGCAGAAAAATGTGCCTGCTGAAATTGGTCACTGGCAGGCTGCAGCTAGACTGAGCAGACTTTTAAAAAAGCTGCCAGAAATTACTGCACTTTTAATAGTCAAAATCCTACATTAGCATTTATGAGAACATTTATAGAGAGTTTGAGCAATTGCATGGTTTTTTTCCTTGATGTAATATTAAATCTCTAAAATACAAAAATTGTTCAGAATGATCAGGGGTGTATGTGGAAAGACAGGGCAAGGAGGTGCTTCTCTCACCACCAAACCAGACCCACTCCTCCTTCCAAGACAAATAGATTGTGTAAACTCGCTTTTAAACTTATCAAAATCCATCATGAAACTGCTTTTATTTCCAGATGCATCCAGCTACTTTCACATAAAGACTCCTTTAGAATACTTCTTCAGCTTTCTAGCTTACTTGTCTTCAATTTTCATGTTGCTGARCTGAACAAGCCTCATTTTTTTCAGATAAAAATGTTTTCTTATTTCTGTAGTCATGCTCACAGATCTGCTTTWAGTCTGTTGCAGTTTCAGTTCAAGCACTAGTGACCAGAACTGTTTCTGRTGTAGTTCTACCATTTTTAGGAGAGAACTAGCATATCTGTGGATTTACAGGCAGTATATTATCTGATGAGTTTTGCACAYCTCATGCAGTGCTGGTAGACCAGAGTCATCCCTGAATCAGCTAATGCCACCCAGATCTTCTCTTCCTGTTGTTTTTGATGAGAGTCCCACTATTGCCCACTAAGTTGATGGCCCAGGTGAGRTTTATCTCATTTTGTATTGCTGTATTGGTCTCTTTTGTCTCATTTCTGGTTCTTCRGAACTTTTATCTTGTATAATATTTCAGCTTCTACTACCCTTAGCAACACCTTTAGCTCATAGCTTTGTCATCAACACTCCTAGTTTTTGTGCAAAAGTCATCAATGAACATAGCAAGACCAATCCTGAAAGAACATTGCTAAGACTCTGTGTAACCCAGRCCATTGTCATCTCTCCTCCTGCCTTTTCCTTACAAGTCTTTTATGAAGTCCCATCTCTTCACTTCAGACTAATTCTYCAGGTGGCATTGTTTAACTGAATCAAATGTTTAACTGAAATCTGAATGATCATCCATCAGACTTCTGTCTGAACACTCAGCTTCTCACCCAGAAATACAGGTATGACAAGCTACATTATCACCTGCATTTGTCAGCTTTTGTCCTCCTTCCTCATTCATTTTTCACACTTAGCTTTTCTTTTCAAAAGCTGATTAAACTTTGTGCCTGTTTGAAAGGCAAGTGACTCAACTGTTGGTTCCTGTATAATTTTTCCTCTTCCCTTACATTTATGTGCTGTATTTGGTGTTCTGCAGTTACTCAGTTATTCAGTCTTCAATTGAACCAAGTGGATATATGGAGAGAAACAATTTGCAAACAGCTCTGTGGGAGTTGCATGTTTACAGCCACTGTGACTCATATCAAATTTGCTCAACTTACAACTATGATATGTTTTCCTAGCTGCTATCTCTGCAAAAACGTGCTCAGGTTTTTAAGCCAACCTATGTCCACTTTGGCTCCATGCATTGGAGCTTTGTATCCTACTGCTTTTCTGCTTCATTCTGCTGTCACTTGTTTCCCTTTGTCTGGAAGAGTTGATGTGAAGGCTAGACCCTGAATTTTGTGGTCAGCACTCTGGAGAAGTTATGAAAACAACCATGTAAAAAACCTCAAATAAATTAAGCAAGCATTATACATATGAAAGACTCCTTGTGAATGGATCACATTCCATTATCATTCACAGGACAAGGTATAATCTAGCTAATATCTCTGTCCTTTTTCCTTTCTGTAGTGTTGGTGGAAGCAGAAAGTAGGACAGTTTATTTATATCTGCAGAGTAAGCGCTTCTGACTTTAAATGTGCTGGGGGCTGGCTGYAGCATCTATTCATAGCTGGTTTTTAGATGAACAACACATGCTTCTTTATCCTTGTCATAGTTCTTTTGGKCTACAGATTAATACTTTTTTCTTAKCTCAGATTTGTATTGCTTTAGCTTATTCCATATTAATGATTTGGSCCTTTAGTTGAAAGTGGGGATTATTTCACAGAGTTTGATGTTAGCAGGTGAAAATTTAGCAAGTCTGCCTCTAGCCAGTGCAGACAGGTTGCCCTTTCCAGGAGATTTTGTGGGATGGGATGATGGGTATGGACTAGGTTCTGTTTTTAAGATGGCTAATTGTTAGAGATTAATCCCACTTTAGAATATTTTTTTAATAGCGAATAATCAACATAAAATAAGTGTAATGCTGTTCCTGTTCTGCAAGAGCAAAAAATGGCCTAATTGAATTTCTGGAAGTGCAGAGAGTAGCAATAAGATGTGACAGGACAATTCAAGACCAGGACATTGCAGTAGAAGCTTAAACATGAAATCACACCTAATGCAGAGCTTGCTGTGTGCTCTSCTTGGTGACATCTGGGGTGGGTCCCTTCAGCTCAAGAACTGGACGCAGAACCATTGTGCCCACAAAATGCAGCATTCCAGTCTTGCAATAGGCAAACCTGGTAGGTATCATCCTTGTGAGTCAGTGTTTTTTCTGGGAACTGAAAATGGTGTGTTGCTGCATTGCAGCAAAGATGAGCTCAGCCCAGGAGCTTGGGCATGGTGCTGTCTTCTGCCATCTCCCTCTAGCAGAAAGATCACTGGAATGATTTCCAGGCTCTACTCAGGTTTCATTCAGTTTTTGGGGCTTTTCTGCCCCAGTGAAGAGACAAAATGCCTGGTCAAGAAAAGTGTATTTTCCAGATGCCATATAGAACAGCTTAATTTCTAATCCTTTTGTGTGAAAATAAAAACCTGTTAAAAAAAAGGTAAAGGTAGATCATAAATATGAGGAAAATAAGGCATTATTACATCACAGATAATGGAGGCTGTCATAATTTTACATCTGAGGTTGGTAAAAACGTAACTAAAATGATCTAGAACATCACTATGACTTTGGCCAAGAGMATAAGGTTGCACAGAATCTGCAGTAAGCAGCCCTGCTTATCTGACAAAAAAACCYCATAGTAATAAGGTGTATGGGGAAGCTTTCTCATTTAATATTTTTCATTGCTTGAAAATGTAAACACTTTGTTACTGCAGGGTGATTCAGTTCTGAGATGRCATTTGCTGCTGGCAAGCCCCATGGCTGGCTGCACATTGCTCTCGGGAGGGGAAATGAGGCACATGGAGGCTGCTCTGGTGGCAGCACTGATAGGACTGGGCTGCTCTACTGTGCATGTCCTCTGTATCTCCTCCCTCTGTGTGGCAAGGGGGGTCTCCTTATAGCAGGAGGAAGAATAAGGGATGACTGAAGGGTATCCAACATCCCATACAGTGATGGCACAAGGAAAGGTTTTGATAGTGGCCTTCTGTTGTTCAGAAGCATGTTTCTGTGCAAACTCAACGGATCAGAATTATTTTCCCTATCTGAAATGAAACATGGTTATGGCAGGAATCTAAGGAGACTTCTCTCCTCCACAGGCTTCATTACATATCCTTGGAAGTGAATCTATGTCTACTGATCATTTGTGTACCTATTGGCTTAGATATATATTAATATTTCTATTGTAGCTACACAGTTTTCATTGTGTGAGCACCCGGCACGTGCCCAGTCCCAGGATAGCAAACAGCATTCAGCTGCCATAAACCAGTCTCATGATTAAACTTCTGCTGTCAGCCCATCAGACTTGACTGGTTGTTTGCACCTTGTAATGTCTTTGCCTCCTGAACAACATTAGCAATCCAGTTAATTCTGAAATTGTATGTCTTCTTTCATTTTTAGGCAGGCAGAATTCAAAGAAAAAAATCCCTGTTCTTCTGCCACATACTTTGAACATAAATCAAGTTATCCTTATTCTTTTGGCCACAATAAATAAGCAGGTGTTGAAACTTGACTACAAGATGACTAGTGTTTTTCATTATTTCTTTTTCCTGAAAACATTAACAATTTATACTAAATGGAGATTACTACAGATCTCAGGTATTTTCTGTCAGTTACTTGTTTCTTCAAACCTCTGTTTAAAGCTGTGTTTTCACTAATGCACCCGACATTTTCCATTGGTTTTAAAGACAAAAAAATGCTATTTCTTGCGTGCTTAAGAAACATTTTAGACTAACTCCACAAGCCATTCAATTGTTTGTTAATTAAAATAGCACAATTAATTCTGAATTTAAACCAGAGAGTTATTCAACAAGGCATTTAACCACTGCCCTAACTCCATCCTGTAACACCTTCTAAGTTGAATGTGTGTTTACATTTTCTGTTAAACTGAGACCTCTGCCAGCATCTTTTTTTATCTATTGTGCATATTGTGAGTTATTGTCTGTTATATGAATATGAGTTCATTCCACTTAATACTCTRGGGTACTCCTACGTGCRCTTGAGGCTTGTACTGCTGATCATTTTCTTCATTGACTGATACTTGCCATCTGCACTACAGTGTGATTTCTAATTAATAGATAAGAAAAAGAATAAAATGAGCATTGATTGTGTAATTTCATGTTATTCATAGTTGGGGATCTGCTGTGTCTTAGGGCAGCCACAACCCTCATGTACTCACAGGAAAGGGTGGCTTTGCACATGGTTGTGTTGTTCATTCTTTGGGAAAAAATAGCACTGCATTGTTCCATCTTCCCATGGTAGGGTTCCTTCTCTTCAGATCATTTCCACAGTATCACTTCCTTAATTTTGCTTTTCATCCAAAGTTTGCTTCATGCTGCCTGTCTTGTCTTTTGTATAAAGTAGTTTCAAGTCAAAAATTAATAGAAAGTGGCATAATTCATACAATTATTTCTTTCTCACCTGCATATTTTATTGCGTTATTCTTGTTCTTCCCAGGTTTTATACTTGCTTGTTTTTTCTTGTTTATCTAMAGACTGTAAAATGTTTGGACTGGGCTGTGTATTTATGATCTCTGCAAAGGGCACTGCATTTTCAATGGGTTATGGGCATAGGTGAACATAAGAGGACCTTTAAATAATATATACTTCCATAAAGCTAAAAAAGTCTTCTGTGAAGGTTCTTTTTATAGGATGTTATCCTCAATCAAATGTGACATATTCTTAAAACAAGAAGAGTTATTTTTTGAGACAGTACTACAGCAACAATTTCAAATAGAATAGTTTTACTATTAGGTGATGAAAAATACAAGTGACCATTTAAACTAAAGCTAGAGAGAGAAGTAGGCAAAGATGTCTCCTGGTTTTTTTTCTGATTCCAAATGCAATGTGGGTTTTTGCTTAAATATTTCCATGAGATTCATGAAGAGCAAATGCCTCTGCAAAATATGGTTTTCCTARTTTTATCAGAGACATAATGCTCATTCCAAATAACATTATCACCTGTACTGTAGGCTAAGTTATCATTTACCTTTTCACCTAAATGCAAAGCATTTTAGTACCAAACTCTGGTAGGTAACAGATAATACCCACTGCTTTTATACTAAAATTAAATTGTTCATGATTCATAGCTTCAAAAATTGACTCATGCATCCCAAGCCCACATATAAAGCAATGTTGTGCTTTATAAATAGATGAATATCTGTACCAACAGTGGCAGTTTTTCTCTGTGTATTCTTCAAAGATCTGAAACACAGTAACTTCATATTAGGTCATTTATTCAGTAGATCAAGTTCAGTGCCAGAGACAGGGGTTTGTCTCCAGAGGGTCTGTTGTAYGCACAGCATGCAATGTGGTTGAGCTGGTAACACAGAGTAGATGCTGTGCATGGATTAAACCACRTGAGCTCCATGCCATGGTCTCTATGTGTTGTGGTGGAAGGGATTGAGAGGGCTGTGCTTCAGCATAACTTCTCATCTGTCTGCAGAATAGGGACATCTCTGCCCCATGTTCACCCCTGGCACGTATGACCAGCCAAAGGACTCATGCATGGCTTCTTTGCAGCTCTCCTACAGCCTCAGCTCCTTGCTGGAGGCACCCCCCAACAAGGCTGGGGCACCAGAGAGAATGTAGCCTGTTCTTTGTGTGCATGGTACCACTGATGGTGGCAGGACAYAACAGCTCCAGTGAGGGGCAAGTGTTGTCACAGTGTGAATGCAGAAAATTTCAGTGTTCCAGTTCTTAGTCCTTTGGTCCTTGGTCATGTGTGACTYGTGATGTGGCAAGTTGCCATTAAAGTAGAATTTCTGATTTCAGTGTGGAGAATCGTGGCTGTTTCTTTCAGTATTATGTGTTTAAAAGGGTTTTTTTTATGTTATGCAGTTAAGACCTTCACCATAAAYATTTCTGGCTTTTCTCTGGAAGTTGTTATATTTCAGTTATCCTTAGCTTGAAGGGTGAAAGAACAGTTGTTCTGTCCTTACCCTGTTTTAACCCCATATTCCACCTCAATGTCCAAAGTGTTAATGTCCATTTTCAGAAGCAGCACCAGGAACAAAAAATGTATAACATGGTCCTTGCCCAGTACAACCCCTGGTCTCCAGGTCTTCAGCAGATCATCACAAGACACATTTCATTGCTTTTCAGCATCGTAAATAGTTTCACACACCCTAGTCAGCTTCAGGCTACATTTGCAGAGGCACAGCATATCATGGTTCTTGCACTACTGATGGAAGGACAAGAGAAGGTCTTGTGTAATCTGCCAGGTAGAAAATTGTTCCCTCTAATGACTTGGCTGGTTCTTGATAGTATAGCAAAAAAGGAAGCCTTCCTTCCTCCTCCTAACACCTGTAGCCCCTGGGAGATGTGCCACTTGACTTTCTCTTCTCATCAGCTTGTGCTCAGCAGGCTGCAGTAAGTCATAACTCCCTCAGCAAACCTGCTCTGAACTGAGCCTGGAGTTAGGTTTTGATTTAGGC
Source organism: Alauda arvensis (assembly GCA_902810485.1). NCBI lineage: Eukaryota > Metazoa > Chordata > Aves > Passeriformes > Alaudidae > Alauda > Alauda arvensis. Next base: position 1,139,510 of record CADDXX010000138.1, on the reverse strand, counting down.
AGTAGCAGTATCTGATGTAGCTGTCTAAGTCTAAACTGCAATTATTCTAATATATAATTTTTTTCCTGTCATTAAATATTGCCCATTGAATGCAACCTAGGTGCCCATTGTCTTTGCCAGTTTTCAAATGGCTTTTCACCTGTGCTATAGTACGCTGGGTGAAGAGTCCTTTTGGAAAAGATATTTTTACATAGCATTAGAATATTATTATTTTTGTCTTTGTGTTAAAAGCATTGTTTTGTTTCAGTAGCTGATTAAYAGATTACAATAATTAGTTGTAATTGTGGTCTTATGTTTTTACAYATTTATATTATTGTCTAAAGCTGCCTACACTAGTTTATGGATACCATGAGTCCTGTCAGTTTGGCTCAGAACTTAAACTGGGAAAGAAAATGTCTCTATGACATTTCTCCATTATCATCATTCTTAGATCCATGAGTTAAAACAGTTTCCTGCATTTTTACAAATTCTAGGTATGGCCATTGTTTTCAGAAGGAAGCATTCCAATTATGTCCAATCTGCAAGCCTGATTTGGCAGTTTGAGGAATACATAAACAAATTGGACTGTGAATGCAAAAAACATTGATTGTGTTCCTTTTCATTGTCCAAGGGAAAAAAAAATGGAAAAATCAAATAAAATTCCTGAAATGCTTATTTTACTTTGGTATTGTTTTAAAAGTATGATTCATTTAAATCAACATAAAGAAGAAAAGTTTATTTTAAAAAAGAAGCACATTTACAGATCTTGCCATGTTTCCTGGAAGTTCCCCTGTGAATGCAAGTGGGTAAAGCATCTAGATTGCCATGCATGCATGGACTTCTGGTCAAGGCAGCTGTGCAGAACCAGTCCTGATAGTACTGACTGCCTCACCTGCTGCTACCCAGACACAAACTTCATCCTTTGTCCTTTGTCCATCACGTACGTGGTACCTCTTGAAGTACCTTGTGGACAAGGTGGGAGGGTGAAACTTTATAGCATCACTGGAAGTTATTGGCTGAATGGAAAGGACATCCTTGAAGGGAGTAAAAATCAGTCCTTGCCACAGTGCAGCCATCAGCCTGAAGACAAAAAGGGGGTATCTGAGAATAATTTGCAAAAGACTGAGCAAAGACTTTTGATCATATGAGTCCTGGGGTGGTATGTTCATAAAGCTCTGTACTGTTTAGTAAAACCTGGAGTTTTACTGAGTTCTTGCAAGAACATTATTGGGACGCCTTATTGGACTTACAGAGCATTTACCATAGCTTTATTAGCATCTGTGGTTTTTTAATTAAGATATGGGTGGCTTGAGGGAGCAACTGAATTGTTCCCTTATGGATTTGTTGCATTAATTTCCTTCAGAAAGCACATCTGAGCCTAACTTAAATTCCTCCTGCAATTAATTCATGTAATTTATTGTAGTAAGGTCTGTAGTTTTTCTCTGTAATTGTTCTCTGAATTGACAGGTTTAATTTCATGTAACATGAGAACCAGCAGTACCAATCTTGCCATGCTTCATTGCTTCATAAAAGTTGATATTACATGTTGTGCTGTTGGATTTTGGCAAGAAGAAGGCAATAAAATATTCCTGTAGAATAGAAACATCCAAATGACAGATACTAAGGCCAAAATTTAAAAAAAAATTACTCTCCTAAGGTAGCCCTTTAATCCATATTTAATCACTCAGGTAAGTGGCCAGATTTTTACATGTGCAGCTTTAGAGCTTGGCATTCAGCAAGCTCTAAAGGACCCCTCCTGGAATGCTGCATCCAGCTCTGGGATCCCCARCATAAGATATGGAACTGTTGAAACAAATCCATAAGAGGGCTACAAAGTTGGTAAGGGGGCTGGGACATCTCCCCTGTCTGTGAAGACAGGCTGAGAAAGTTAGAGCTGTTCAGCCTGGAGAAAATAAGGTTGTCTGGAGACCTCACAGCAACCTYCCAGAATATGAAGAGGGCCTACAAGGAAGCCAGAGAAGAACTCTTCATCAGGAACTGCAAGTTAGATGTTAAGAAGAAATTTTTTACTGTGAATGTGGTTAGACACTGGAATAGGTTGGCCATGGAGGTTGTGGATGCCCCACCCCTGGCAGTGTTCAAGGACAGGTTGGATAAGGTCTTGTACARCCTGGCCTAGTGAAAGGTGTCCTTGCCCATGGCAGGGCAGTTGGAACTAGATGACCTTTAATGTCCATTTCAACTGCTTAACTTYCTATGATTCTGTGATTCAGTGCTGTGTGGACTGGCAGAAGGGTCAAGTCTAGGACTAGGAAATCCCAAATTCTCAGTCTGGTAATGGTGTTAAACTCTGGGACACCTTGGAAGAGTTTGGGTCTCTGCACTTCTGGTGCAAAAATAACTTGGCTTTTGTGGGGTTGGAGTGGTTTTGAAGCCATGTGATCCAAGCTGAGTTCAGCCTCCCAAAGCCACAAAGGGCTGAGGCATGACTGGGGCAAAGAGCCATCCCAGAAGACAGAGGGAAGAGGAAAGGTGAGAAAAGGGATTGAGTTGGGATGATRCCTTAGAAATCTGCTATGGTTGCTGGTAGGATGGGAAAAGAGCATGCCAAGGCTGTGGATGGGGATAAGATATCTGTGTAGGTCTGTGTATCACCCTTGCCCAGCTGATGAGCTCCTTCCTCTCTCTGCCAGCAGCACCAACACACTTTGGTTGTGTATTGCCAGGGCTTCAGCAAAATGGTCATTTTTTGTTAATGATGTGAGCTGCCAGCAGCACAGACCTGGCTGTCCATCCGGCACCAGACACACTCTGGCTGGGGATGCAAAGGACACAGTAAGCACAGAGCAGGACCCTCTTCAAGCCCCAGGGMTGATGTGCTGCAGGGAAGCTGTCACAAGCACCACTGTCTCTGTCCCTTCTGGACACTCTCCTCAAGGGCTGTAAAAAGCACATTTCTTCCAAAATCCCCCAAACTAAAACGGAATCACAATTTTTCACCTTCTGCTGATGTAACTATAGGGAAATGGCAAATTTCTTGTGTTCAGACCTGTCCTTCCTTGTCCCACAGTGTCACACTTGCTTAGCAGCTTCACTTTTTAAATGCATCAGAGAGCATCAGACAATTCAGTACARATCAGATTGAAGAATAAAGRTTCAAATGTATGGCAGAATCCATAGGGAAGAAGAATGATGGGAAAATTATATAAATTACATCCTAGTTTTGCATTTTACAAACTTTTTTTTACCCTGCAAGAAACAGCAATGATCTGTGTGTCACTGTGCACATTTGTACTTACTTTTGCACAAAAACTCTTAATTAACAAATATAAMAAAACTATTGTAATACATATGGCTCTGGCTATGCATATGTAGGTCCTTAGATTTATCTGCTAGAAAAAGAAGGGCCCCCATTGCTATGCTATCTCCTAAAGTATAAAAATAGAAGATTAATTAATTTAATATCATAGTGCTGCTGTATTTTGAGTTCTGACCTTCAAGGAACTCTTTATCTCTCTTGTTCTTCTGTCTTCTGCTGACAAGCATATTAACTCTGCATATCTAGAAAATAATGAAATCCTGCATAATGAAATCCTGATGCTGGATTTTCTCTCCCTCAAAGTGCAAGTTTTCTGGTTTAGCCCATGATTCAATGTGTGCCTCTGMAATGGCTTGGTTACTCTGCTGGCTCTGTTCCAGGGTTTGCAGGGTTTACATTGGTTTATTTCTGTGAAAGGGCTATAGAGAGAGCCTAATGTGGGGAGAGCTGGAGTTAATACCACTAAAACATAGTGGAGTGGTAAACCTTCAGCTTTCCTAAACTTTTWACTTTGTAAGACTCATAGGCCTAGTGATGTCTCTGAATTATCRAAGTCCTTCAGAAAATGTTGATAATGATCATACTGCTTTAGAGAAAGAACATGTTTGTTTATAATGCCTTTATGCATACCAAAAGAGACTAAGCACAGTGAAAGGTTTCCTGAAACTCAGGTGTAAAATTCTCATCTGTTGCATTTTTGGAGGTAGAAGGAGGATGATCAATCACATGCTGCTCTATAATTATAGATCTCATGCATTCACAGTGCCCATGTCCTTTTCTTAAAGCATTTTCCTTCCAGTTTCAGACATCAGTAGAAAAGCTGGCCCTTTTCTGCAGTCACTCAGTACTGCAGAAAACAACATCTCTGTTCATTCTCCTTTTTTCAAACTTCTTGTGAAAATGGATTAATTGTGGTACTACTGGTTATGCAGATGTGTTGTTTAAGAGGAGATGTGCTTTGTCTCATGAAAAAATTCAAAAGTCTCATCCTGGTAGGCACTGAATGCAGGTCCCAACAGACTCATTTTCCTTGTATTTGGCACAAGTGGATAGAAGAACAGAAGCAGTATCAGTGAGGATGGGCATCTTACTGCAGAACTAGGCTGTGTTCTTTAAAATGTCACGTCCTCTGCAAGTTAGTGGTGATTTTCTTTTCCTCCACAACTGGGCTTCTTCAAGTTCAACAGGAAATCCCCACATTTTATTTAAAGGCCTTTTCCCATATATAATAGGGCTTGGGATTTAAAAGAATTCATTCAGCATGCTCTCCTAATGGCATTTAACTTCCCAAGAAAAACCAGTAACAGGAAGTTTTGTTTTAATTAGTACATGAGCTGTGCAGCAGCTAATGTATTCCACCTCTTCACTGTTGTAAAAGGAGCAGATTTCTTGGTAGCTGAAGCAAGCAGAGAAGAAGGATTGTGTTCTGCTCTCCATATGCTGCAGAGCCCCATTTGCAGGGAAGGTGTGAACGGGAGGTGATTTGTAGCTGCCTGCCACTTGTAAAAAACAAGCTTCTCTTGTTCTCCAGGCTGGAAAGAAACCTGGCTCCCCTCTATAACCCTAGTGCAGTGCAACAGGTAGCAGCCTTCAGAGATTTTAATTTCAACAATAAGGGATTGTAAAGAGAACTTATTTTTTCATTTAAATTTAAAAAAGAAGTACCAGATGTCAGGCTGGAAATAGATATCCCTGGTTTCCTCAGACATTKTATTTCCTGATAGAAAGTCCCAAGGAAGTCACATTTCAGAGAAACTTTGCAAGTACACCTTTTCCCTCGTTTGGGCCAGCCATAAACAGCCAGACTGGATCTTCAACTTCCAGTGCCATCTCAGGGTCCCAAACTGGGTCCAGCACAGCTCTCTGATGTGGAGACTGGAMATGGACATTGGCCCCTCCTTGCTCCRGTGCTCCTYGAGATTTGCTTTTGCTTTTGCCAGAAGACACAGTTGAACACAGCCCAGTGCACAATGCTCCCACACCTCTCCTCAGCAAAGGATATTCAGACAAATGAAAGCTCAGTGTCTAATCACCATCTTGTAGGTATAGTTATAGAACTCTATAAGTGTGAGTATGCATTTATATTGTATATATTTTTTATTGTGAGGAACACAAAGGTATGAAAGTGATTTGGATTCACTGTCAAATATTCCCTGTAYAGTTTGAACTTACCACCTTTTTTATTGATTTCTTTGGTATGTAAGGATTCTGTCCTTTGWCAGTTGCAGAGGAAAGTTTGTTCAGGGATCTCCTACCCAAAAATCCAGGTAGTCTTCTTGACAGTCTGGATGCCTGTTTCCAGTGCCAGGCTCCATGGGTGCAGCACAGTGCAAGCTGGATCTGCAGGGGGACCCTGCCCTTTCAGCAGGAATATGCATAGATATAGAGGTTTGATGGTGCAGGCTTTGTTTCTGCACTGGAGGATGGACACAGAAGCCACTAAAGCAGCATCCCTGGAGAAGACAAKAGCAATTAGCAGGAGTGAGAGTGTAGGTGCGAGCATGTGGCAAAGAAGGGTTATTTTGTGATGGTTTTCTGCCACGGGGATGAAAAGTCAAGCAAGAAGAGAGGCAGGCAGAGATGTCAGGAGGAGTTAAACTGTGTTGACAAGGCAATAAAAATATCAGGTCMCCCACTTACCTCTCACTTGGCTAATTCTCATCAGCAGTAGAGCTGAGAAAGCATTTCTTTCAATGCCTCTGTGCAATATAGGTCCTGTGATGTGGGGGATGGAGCCAAGACTAAGAATTTCTTTTTTCCAAGGCACTGTCTGGCCACCCAGAGGGACATTTTAGGTGGTCCTGTAATTGGAATTCAGCCTTAGTGGAAGATAAACATTATACCTTAGCAGAAGTGCATTGGAAAAATACATTAGAAGTAATAACTCTGCCACTTTGAGGGATATGAACTTTTTTTGTGATAATGCAGCTCTTTCCAATGCCTGGCTGACATTTCTGCTGTGTTTAGCACAGACTCTTCCATTTTTCTTGTCACAAAGGTAGGAAATGTATTWGGGGTCAGCAGGCTGCCAGCCAGGGAGGAGCAGTTCCCTTCTTCATGGCTGTTTACCCAAGCAGACCAGCAAAGCAGCYGGCTCCTTTCCACAGAACAGGGGCCTCTTCTTTGGGGTCTGCTAGCATGGAACCTTCYGTTTGCTTTGAAGAGCAAAACCTATACTGTGCTGATGAAAATGCTGTGTGATTGTGGTTACAAAGAGAGAAGCACTTCACTTTGCCTACTCTCCAGAATTTTTGCCTTCATGCTCATCTGCAGAGACTTGTGCCATGCTGAGGACATGCTGTCTTACAAGCCCCTGAGTTTCTAGAATATAATGCAATGATAATGTTTTAAAGTTTCCTCCCAGTTAGCCTTTTCCTACTGTTTATTATCAAAACACAGGAACATTTTTCACTCACTCAGCTGTGTGTTTCTTTATTTCTTTAGGCCGTGACTCGTCACTGAAGCTGACATCTCAGAAAGCCTCAGATGCAGTGGACGGGATCTTCCGGTCCCTCAGGGACATTGCCAGAGCCCGAATGCACATGAAACAGTTTAATTCCATACATAATCCAGGCAGCAACACCCACCAGGCAAGTGCAGCTCTCCTTTCCCTGTGTTTGTTATTTCTCTAGCATGCTGTCAAAATCACAGCACTTATTTTGTGGATGTCCTAATCCTATACACATTCTGCCCATGAAGAAGATACTTAAGCATAGATTTTATTATTGATCTGTCATCAGAAACTGCCTTGAGTCGTTTGTCCTGGCTCAGGCATGTGCATATGAATGTCAGCTCTGAGGAAGAAATCTGGGCTTTGCTCTGCAGTGCTGTGGAATGACATGAATGCCTCTGAAAGGCAAGGCTAGGTCAAGATAGCTCTCGACTTAGACCACTCAAGGCAGAGTGAAGTAGGATRTCTGCATCCATATGGCAACCATATTCTTGTTGTATTTTCTCTCCTGTCCCTGTAAGCATGAGAAACAAACCTGTTTGTAAATAGATGACAAATATCTGTTTCTGAAATAGGAACACACGATCTAGGGTACTGCTTTAAGTCATCAGGACTAATAGACAGTGGTTTTCCTTCACTCTGTCTCCCCTGAAGACCTTTTCCAGTTTAAAATAGAGCTTTACAGCAGAAAGCAGTGATTCAGAGAGAGATCATAAAACATTTTTCTAGTCTTGAGCCAGAAAAAATCCTTCCAGACTCCTAATGGTGCTGTGGACCAGCAAAGGGAATTAGTTCAAATTAAGCATTGCTTTGTAAGAACATGAGTGTTGCAAAATTACACTGGAAATCTAAGTGAAGGAAACCTGTTCCTGAAGTCTTCTAGCAGTTTGGACCAGTCTGGTGTCCAAAATGAGGAAAATTGTTAAAGATTTAATACAGTTCAGCACAGGGACAGTGAGATGTTAAGTAAAATTTCCTGGAAATGTGATTAGCATCAGTATGTCCTTTGGATGTAATCCACTTTCCTTGCTTAGGAATAAGTGCTGGAACACAGTAAGGGGTATATTAACCTCCTAAAAAGGCTTCAATGGATAAGTAAGTGGGAATTGGAGGGCCTCTTAGAAGGACTTCTTGCAGCATTGTAGTTTGTATGTCTTACATAAAATGRTAAGTGTTTTCATCAGGTTATCAAACTAGTTCATGTAGTGACCATGTGAGAACAGAATTTTGCCTGTTATTGAAGTTACTTTCATCCTGATGTAGGTATATTTCTGCCTTCCTCCTTCCTTTCCTCCGTTCCTTCTTCCATCCCTCAGTCTCCTTTTCTCATTCTCTCTCTTTCTCTCTCTGTTTCTCTCTCTTGTCCCCTCTATAATCTTGTATTGGGTGTGTCCCATAGCTGTTGGGGTTTTTAACAGCCATTTTAAATAAATTTGTGCCTGCCAAAATTTAAAGTTGATAAAAGTTTCATTATATGAAATAGAAACCAATGCAGCTGTTGGGGGTTGTACAAAAAAAAAACCCCAAACCTCCCCCCTCAAAAACCCAAAAAACAAAAAAAACCCTAAAAATAATAGTAAATTCATTTCAAGTCATAAAAGATTTTAAAAAACATTTGAAACCATTATACTTTAAAAAGCTAGCTGAGCATACTACCTGTATTTTAGTATCTGTATAGTCTGACTGGATTGTTTTGAAGGGCAYTGAATTTTGGTGCTGAAAATTCAGACATGCAAAATCACAGCACATTTTTGACGTCTTTTGARTACATAGTTTTGTCTGAATGATATTTTTCATTTCAGTCAGATGATCTTTTTCCTTTMATTTTGTAGAGTAAGCTTCTCTGTTAAACTGTGATTTGATCTCTGCTCCAAAAATATTTCATTCCTAATGTTTTTCTGTTCCTCATCTATGAAGATATTAAACAGATTTTTATAAATAGGCCTTCATGCCTGCATGTGTATTTTCAAACAGTTGTTTATTGCGTGACTGGATTTGACAGAAATCTTGACATGTTCTAAAAGATCCTGCAGCTCATGTCTGCTGTAATTTGCTTTGTTGGCTCAACTGAAAATTATGCACATGTTGTGAGAAGAACTAGATGAGTCGTATAAATCTTTGTTGACAGGATTGTATTAAAAAACTGTAAGCTTTGTTTCTCACTCTAAAGTGTTGGATGAAAAACATTTCTTTAATGACTCCAGAAAATTTTAGTGTCAAGCCAAGTGGTTTGTTTTTATTTTCCATCCATTTTTCTATTATCTTGAAAGATGTCTCTTGTAGATATCATCTGTGCAAAATTAGTGATGCTACACTTGACTCTCCTAAGTAATCTAAGGGATTATATACACCTGGGGTAGTCCCAAAGCCAAATAAGTGTGCTAATTTTAAGAATGCTCATTTTCCAAGATGGTTGCACTTTTTGAAATGGTCATGGTTCTGTTGCAGTTTGGGCAAAGTTAAAAGTAGTAAAACAAAGTTCCATCTGTAAACCAAGTAAGTTAGAATTTTCATTAAAGATCTTTCCATAGGTTCCTAAAAGTTTTATCTTAAAAATTTTTCAGCATGTCAGAGTGATTTAAACCTTGGTATTGGAACATGGAGATTATTAGGCTWCTACTTCATATTCAGCCTGGGTTTGTGGATCCTGAAGAGGGTACAAGGTTGATCCTTTGGGAGTAGACCTTCCAGCATGTTGACCATTTGAGCCTTTACAGTTTCCATTTCTCCTASTTCCTAACTTCTCTGACATTCATGGTAGTGTTGGGGTTGTTTGGTGTGTTTTTCAAAAGTCTTCCATGGGTGGAAGTATTATGTGGAGTGCCATGGCCATGGAAGCTAAAGGATTAACAGGGACTCCTTAGCTCTGCTCTCCCATGAGGGACAAAYAGGCAGGTTGGCCTCTTCCCTTCCCTCCTGGTATCCAGATTTCAGTGGGGACATGACATTTGGAATAAGGCAGGAGTGGTCAATTAAAAAAAAAAAAAATCCTTGTTTTGGTGTTTGTAAAATCATTAAAAAGGGAATGAGATCTGGGTGCACAATAAGCAACAGAGTCTCATCTGTRTGGTTATCCATTTCTGTATTACTTCCAAAGAGATTCCAGAGAAGGTAGAAGCCCCCCCCCTTTCTTCCTTGCCTCTCTTTCCTGATATCATACACATGGGGCAGAGGAAATGGTGGCTCTCTTCCAGTCTTTTCGGTCCAATGTTGTGCTGGTGCACACCATCTGCAGTCATGGTCACAACCTCTCTGAATGCTTTCATTTCTGAGATAAATATTTCTGTAAGCTTTAATAGAAATAAAATACTTAGAATCGTGGTTGCACTGAGTTTAAACAGATKTACTCACAATGTGTTGTTCTCTTTGTGCAGGCTTCTTACAAACCTCTGCTGAAACAGGTGGTGGAAGAGATCTGTAATCCTGATCGACCTGATCCTGTTGATATTGAGCATATTTCATCAGGCCTCACTGATCTCCTTAAAACTGGATTCAGCATGTTCATGAAGGTAAACCAGCCTTCCCAAGCTCATCTGTARGATTTTCCTGAGGTCAGAGCATCRTGCAGCAGTAGCTGATTTTATYATACWGTTCAGCAGAACTTMAGGGGAGRTTAGGAGRGTTAGATCCTTGAAGGGGGACTGGGAATAGCTTGAGGCACCACATTGCAGGTACAGTGCAGACAGGTAGCACCTGCTGAACAATACAAGAGGAATGGAGCAGACTGAACATCTAAATAAGGGTGATGGTGGACASCAAAATAAGGATGATATATCTGGGAAGAGGCAATGTGGCTTTGCTAAAGGGAAGTCCCAACTCACATAGCTCTAAGAGCTCTTCAGAAACACCCAACAAACAAATTGATAACCAAGTGTCAGTGCATACTACCTACCTGGTGTTCCAGAAGGCATTTCACATGGCACCACTCAAATGACTTTAAGGACACTCTGCTGGCTTGAGATAGAAGTATGAACCATCTGGTCTCACAGGGGGTGAAGGAGGAGCTCTGTATTCAATACCTTTTCTATAACTTGGTATGGTTCAGCTTGTACTGTAGCAGGAGGAAGGAAGTCCACAAGTTGGAGATTTCTTTGTGGATCCTCTTAGTGTGTTTTAAGACAGTCATTCTACAAGAATTTAACAAAGGAAAAAAATTCTAAGAGATGGAGAAGTCTCTGTTTAAATCCAGAGACTTCTCCATCTCTGAGATATTAAAATGCTGGCCAAACAAAGCCCTGARCAACCTGATATAATTTTGAAGTTGGCCCTGCTTTGGGCAGGGAGCTGAATTAGATAAGTTACAAAGACTCCTTCCAACTAGATTCTGTGATTCTACGGTGATAGAAAAGAAAAAAAGTTTTTTTCTCTTTTGTGAAAATTGCTGCTAGACCTGCATTTAAAGTCAGGTGACAAAAATAGTTTTGACTGTTGTGTTGGTACCATTCTAGAACTCAGTATCAGAGTAAAAAAGTTATTTTTCTGTTATTCCAAAAAAAAGCTGGTATTGAGCACATAATCAAACAAGCCCAAAATCCTGTGCTTGTTTTCAGGAATCTGTTTCCCCAGTTGAAATGGATTTCCAAAATACATTGTTAGGTTCCTAAATTGAAATTCTCAGCTCTTCACAGATAACAACAAAGCCCTAAGACAACAAAGGATATGTCTAGAAAAAGTGACCCAATATATCTCCATTCCTCTGTCAGAACTGAAAAACATATGCCAACTCACCAAAAATAGTAGAATTAGAAAAAAACACATTCCACTGTCAAAAAGTAACCAGGCTGGTACACCCAAGTAATTTTTTAATTATTGGTTTCATTTACCAGTAATTCTCACAATTCTGTTGATTTCATTGTATTTGTTTATTGCAGAATTTTTAAGCAGGTATATATATTATTCTTAAAAAGAAAAAAAAAAAAGGAAAAGAAAGAATATAAGGACTACAGAAGACCTAAATAGTTAGTGGAGACACTGACACCTTTAACTAATTTGAGAACTAATCTATCCTTTTAGAAKGTGTGGGTGTGGGTGGGTGTGTGTGAAAGAGAGACATAAGTAGTTATGGCATTATGTACCTGTAAGTGCATCTTTCCTGATAAGACAAATATCCCACTATAAGGAATATTTAAGAGATGAGCAAGTGAACTTTGTGTAGWATAAACATTTCATAGGCATCATCACATACTTCACAAATATGTGTCCATGCTTGCTCCCTTAGTTTGTAGYCTGGCTTGCTGGCATGTGCTCAATTGTTGCATGAGTGAGTGTCTGACCAGCCTGTATTTCTGACACACTCACACTATCATCACAGTAATTATTTTGTGAGCTTCCTTATTTTTGTTTTTCTCAATGCCTGAMTATAAATGCCAACTAACATAAAAATACTTTGGTGATTGCCTCAGGTGTGTTAGTTCAGGACAGACTTTTAAAGCTACCACTCATCCAGAAGTTGTTTTKCTGGCAGATATGTTTGTTGTGAGGCTAAGGGATGGTGAAGGGGGAAACCCCCCTGCCTCAAGGGCTCCTGTTTTGACTGCTGCTCTAGACCACATGTGTTTTATGATGAACTGAGCTTGCTGTCATTGATACCAAGTTGATTGATACACAGCAAGCTAGTTTCTGCTGATTGAAATGTTTTCCTTTTTCTAGTTATCAAGCTAAACTGATTGGTTTCTGGTTAGTCACAAATACCAGACTCATCAGTGTTGCTGTTTTTGTTGGGTGAGTTACAGAACAATAACGATTGTTTTTGCTGACTTTCCTCAGAAAAAACTACATTTTGTGAGCTGCCATGAGAAAAAACCTGTCCTCTTATGCCTTCCTGTTTCAGAGTTTTATTGACCCTGTTTCAGTTTTAGAGTTTTATTGATCACTGCCACCCTTTTTTACCACCTCCTCCTCTCTCTCTCTTTCTGCTCCACATAGACCACATGCACAGCAAAGAGCCCTCTGACCACCAGCATCCTGAGCACACCCTGTATGGTGAGCTCAGAGCTGGGGAGAAGCCCTGATGTCCTACTGGGACACTCTGCTGACTCAGAGCACCATCCCCCCTTCCTTTGGGCTCTTTCCTGTCAACATGATGGTTTTGAGGCATTTTTGGTTGATCTTTTGAATTGCCTGAGACAGCTTTCCAATTTTTTTTAATGTATGGCATTTTGAATTGAAAGTCAGGGTTAAATGGCTAAATTCAGATTTCACAGTAAATTCAGATTTCACAGTAAATTCAGAGACAGTGGAAATGTCCCAGATCAACCAAACTCTATAAGGATCCCAGAAGATACACATTGCTTTTGTTGCAATCCATTTCAGTTCTTCTTCTGTATCACTGAAATGAGTGGTGTTTAGCTACACACAGCCAGTTCCTTCAAAAGAGAGAGTCTTGGGTGGTTGTATTATCAAACAAAAAAAAATATTGGCAGAAACTTGCATTCTTAACACAGCCAAATATTTTGTACCCAAAGTATTGTCCTCCTTCAAAACACTTACACAAAGCATAACAAAATTACAGATTCCAAGACCCTTTTCATTTCTGTTTTAATTTAATTTWGAGCTTGCATGCCTAATAGTATTTTTAATACGCATTTCTGGAATTTGTGGTTTGAACTTTAGTCTTCTGAAAAATAGTAGGTTTTATATAGGCACCATGTGTTTGGATCTAGGTTTATTTTGACTGAAGGAAATGATTTGTCAAGACATTTTCTCTTTAACATTACCCTGAAAGCTCATGTTTTCTGATTCTTATACTRGTGTCCTTTCAGTGTGCCCAATGTTCTGTATGCATGGTTATTATGAGTTTGTTTTTGCTAAGAAAGGTTTTAAGAATTGCAGAATCCCAGAATCACAGAATATTCTGAGTTGGAAGGAGTCCAGAAAGATTATCTTGTCCAGCTCCTGGCCCTGCACAACATCATTCCCAAGTACCACACCATGTACCCGAGAGCATTATCCAGGCAGGTGTGGCTTTGTGAGCCTGTTCCAGTGCCCTGGAATTGTAGTRTATATGTTATTTGTGCCATCAGCTCAATGAAGATGGCCAGCAAAGTCAGGGTGAGTAAGAGAAGAAATAGCCAGTATGCAAATACTCAGGTCATTTGTTTAAGGCTTTTGTACTAGTTTCAAACACTCAGGAATTCAAGAGCTCCTTGCCTGGGGAGCTGCATTGAACAGGGAGTCCCTAATCAAAGCCAGCTAGCCTGGAGAGAGATCATGCCATTTCCCTGTGCTGCCTTCAAAAGGAAGAGTTCTTGCTGAAGATTACCAGGCAGAAAGCCTGACRGACCTGCAGGATGAAAAAGTGCCAAAACACTAGATATAGGAAAGCCACAATATGAAGAAGAGCAGTACTCCCAGGTGCCACAAGGATCAAAGCAAGCTGCTGTGGTAGGGAAAGCAAAAGAACCCTGCTCTGCCCAAACATAGGTTGACACCACTTTCATTCTGCTAAGTGAATGCTGTTAAAAGCCTATGCTCATGCAAGGAAAAGAGGCAGAGAGTCTAAAAAAGAATTTAACTATTTTTTTTACTTTTCAGGGCCAAACATTTGGGGTGTTTCATGCTCCAGGGTAATGTCACAAGAGCAATTGCATGGGCTCTGTTGACATCCCTCCCAAAGACTGGATCAAGGTAGTGTCAGGAGAGTGTGTTTTCTCAAGAAGGAAACAGTTTGCTAGGAAACAGCAAAGTCATCAAACTTCTAGAAGTGGCTGAGAGGAAACAGATGTAAAGCATCACCTTCAYGTTTAAAATTCAAATGCAATTTTATAAAGTCTTAACTGAAGTGGGATGTTTGTGCTATTTTAAAGATAATTGAGGAAAAATGAAACAAGTATTTTCGTGGAGCTAAAGGTTCTCTATATTAGTTACTAGGTAGTCATAGAAGCATGGAAAACTCTGAATTGAAACAAGCTATAMACTGATTTTATACTAAAATGGACCTGATTTATTTTTATTGGATGAATTGTAAAAGATTATTCACTGCACCGGTGAAAACACATTGCATAAAATTCTTTTCCATGTTGACCTCAGGCAGGGATTCTAGCATGTTTAGACTGGACTCCTTACTTCTACTGGGTAGAAATTTACCCCTCCTTCCCTAAAGTCTCCTGTGTATGTGYATCCAAAGTAAACATCCACCCAAGTACTCTCCTCCCACTCTGGGAAAAGGAGGAAAGTAATGAAGAAGGAATGGAGGAAGAAACCCTGAGACTTCAGGAGAAACTCCCATAGGTTTCAGTGGAATCCATGGAGACTTTATTTCCCTGGAAACATTTAATTAGTTCTAACTGGGCATCATCCCCAATGATTTCCCTCTCAGCTGCTACAGCATTCCATGAATATTTCTTTCTGAGTTTCCTCTTTGGTCTTCCTCTTGCCACTTAAGGAGCTGATCACTAATAATCCATAGGTTTGGACCTGGTTGAAGCAAGTACAAATAATGYACTTTTCTTCATTTTACAGGTGAATCGCCCTCACCCTGGTGATCATCCTCTTCTGATCATCTTTATGGTTGGAGGAGTGTCAGTCTCTGAGGTCAAAATGGTGAAGGATTTGGTGGCAGCACGCAAACCTGGTACCCAGGTAAAAAGAGCTCTGAGGATACAGTTCCTATCCAAACAAAAACTAAGAAAATTCATCAAATAGTATTCCTTATAGCACTGGTACCAAACCTACAGAAAGCCACAGCCAGATGGGCAGGAATGATGTCAGGATTTTGCTGTGAAACATCTGTAGGCAACAAGTATTCAGGCACCAAGGGTCTGTTTTTTCACATTATAGTCAGCAACAAAAGTTCAAACTCAGGTTGGAGTTCAGAACAAACTGGTATTAATTTGAAGTAGCTTCCAYAGTGTCTCAAAAGATTAGTTTCTTTGTATTCTTTATAAAAAGAAACATTTGCTGTCCAAAAAGCCACAGGGTCCCTGGCAGTCAGTCTGCAGGACATAGTGCAGGGACACTCCAGAGTCTGGGTACCACCTGGTGATTTACCAATGGTAATCCTGCAGGCACACCAATTAGCAATGGTGAGGAGCAAAATAAATTAACCTGGATACAGCTGTACTGTTTCTGTGTTTGGCCAGGTGTCTCTGGTAGATATCTGAGCCCTAGACCTTAAATAGCCTGAAGCAGGTTATGTGGAGAAAGCCCCRAGTCTCTGCATTCCTTGAATGTGCTGTTGGACTCCTGGAAGGGGCACAGTTCCTACAGTGAAGCTTCAGTAATGGCTGAATCTTTGCCCCATCCACTCTCTGGCAGCAGAACTTGACTCCAGTAACTGYCATCTGAATGGAGGAGGGAGAGGAGGAGGATGGGTGAGCTGAAGTGGCTCCTGAGATACAAAAAATCATCATTAATWGTGGAGTACCAATCAGGTATCTGTTGAGTGCTGCAGGTACACTGGATAATACAAAAACTCAAAAGTGCTGTGCAACCAGGTGCATCATAAACATAACTCTGGTTTCCAGGRTGGCTTGTAAACATCTTGTTTTCAATTCCTATGGAAGGCAGTTTTGATTAGTGAGAAATCATTACCAAAATGGAGCCAACCAAAGGCAGAGCTGCCCCTCAGTTTGCCATGTGTTTTCCACATTTCAGTTGTCTTTGCAAGGCAGTCTCAAGCAGGATTTTGTAAGATGGAGTACCATTTTAGCAAGTTTTTTTMATCTGGTAACACGTTTCTTGCCCATTAGTCTACTGCTAATCTCCTCAAAATAGCAAATTAAGTTTTCCCTCTTGGAGGGGAATTGAGTTGTGACACACTGATGGACAAGTTAATCCACACACAAAATGTATTAAGACACCCTGAAAGATAAACACAGGGTTAACATCTGAGTTGGCTGAGAACTATTCAGGGAGATTTTCAGCTGGCTTTCTAGAGGGACTTAAGGCTTGACAGTGGTGACATGGGATCTGGTGTTGCTTTGCTTTGGCTTAACCCGGGCAGCAGGTCACCCTCTGAGGCAGATTCCTGAAACATTTTAAGCTTTTACAGCATCTTGCCCTTTATCCAAATGTGCTGTGTTAGAGGTGAAAGAACTTTGGGGGAGAGGCAGGAGGAAGAGAAAGAAGAAACTAAGCAGTTGTGCAAGTCTCTCACAAAAAAAAAGTTGTAAGTTTGTTGGCTTTACCTGGATTTCTGCACTATAGCTGTGAATATGCACCACCTGTTTAGGATTATTCTCTTTTCAAAAAGCCAGSCATTTATCTAACTCAAGCCAAGGTTTAACAGAGCCTTTTTGTGCTGTTCAGCCAGTCAGGTTCAGGCTTCAGGGAAACACTGGCCTTCCAAGGGCATTCCAGTCAAACAAAGCACTAACATTTATACTAATTACTGGCTCTTGGAAAAATGGAAAAATGTGAAAGTTCAAAAATTGAGTAAGGTAATTGAAGAAAAACTGACAGGGTGCACTGATTACTTCAGCATCTGTTCAGAGTTGAGGCAAATGATATTTAAATGTGGAATAAGAGACACATGTTTCCATCCACAGAACTGCTCTGCATCTGAATATGAATGACAATTTTATTTCTCATGGAGAAGCACAAAGGAATACAGTGTTTCCTATGTGCCATTTGGCTTTGGATGGTGGTAAATAGCTCCCCATAACTAGTAAGAAGTATCGTATTTTTGAAGGAAGAAATTCTCTTTTTCTGCTTTAATCAGGAGAGTAATAAAGGGGAAAGAGCATGAGAGAATGTTTCCTCTTCCCTTCTCCCAACTTGCACAACCATCTATGTGGTTGTGGCTGAGGCAGTCAGACKGATAAACTCTTTCAGATGCACCTTTAGATGTTAGCTGCAACCTTCCCTGCCTTCTGCTGTGCTGGACGGGAAACTTCCCATTGGAGTTCAGTGAGTCAGGATGGGAGCTCCTGGCTCTTCCACCTTGGCTGCCACTAGGAGGGGATAGCCCTTCAGGTGAAGTGTGAAAGAYAGGCATGGTGCAAGACAGGCATGCAGTAAGGAATAAGGAGAAGGTCTGCGAAGGACTRTCCTGAAGAGAGCTGCCTGGAGAAGAGATGGACATTGCTTATCTGGGCAATTCTCCTCTTCTCTGTAAAAATAAAAGAACAAACATTCRCATTTATCCCCCTCAACAAACCCTTGGAGATACTGGAGGGAAAGAAGTCCTGCTGTATTGAAGCATCTTTTCTGAGACATTAAAGTTGTAGATCTCATTTTTCTCTCTGGGCTTCCTATTTGTTGCACAAATCCCCTGAGGGTTCAGTGGTAGGACTCCAAGAAGAAATTGCTTTTATCTGTCAGTGGCTATTGTTGATRTTTGGCTTGTACACTCAAAAGACTTTGGTAACGTGTCCCTTCGTGTTTTTCAGAGTTAAGCTGCGTGATAACAAGATGAGCACATACTGTGCTATAGTCTAATTTTCATGTAACGTAAGACAGTGTCAGCCTTTGGCATCTGCAGGCTTGTGAAGGAAGAGATAATCAGTGTCAGTTTGCTGCAGATTGTGTGGGAGGGCAAGGGAAGAGGAGAAGTGTGGGGGAGGCTATCACCAATACAGAAGGGATCTTTTCAGTATCTGAAGTGAAAAGATGAAAGAAAGAAAAAAAAAAAGTTGAAATGCTACATTACCACATACTTAAGGCACATGATGGACAGCACAAGACATTTGATAGCTGCTGCTGTAGATGGACACACAGACATACTCTGTTGTTGATGTTTGTGCTTCCTCTCCTTGGTTTTGTGCTGAAGAAGCAAATTCATTTTCAAGTGAGCTAGTATGATTAAACCTGCCCCCAGGTCCCTGCCTGCAATCCTGACCCTAGAGACACTGCTAAACTTGGGGCTCAGTAAGAGCAGCATCCTGTGATTTCAGCCCTGAGTTAGCTCCTCACAGCGAGAGTATACACACAGTCCTGGATGATAGCTTTGCTCTGCAGAGAAGCCTTCACACCACATAATTATATTCTGGTTTTCACTTAGGGAAAACAGATACCTGCACCTAGCAGGATATGTATCGTGGTTGTAGTGAGTGATGGTTTCATTCATCAGACCCATCTGGCATTAAAAACTGGAAGAAACCAAAGTGATAACATCTGACAGTGCTCAAGGTTGAGTCTGATGTGCAGGACAGCCTGTTGCCTGGTGTGTAAAGACTTTTTAGAACAGGGAGTCTGGCTCCCTGCAGCAGGCACTGCTGTAGTGCTCACCTTGCCTTCAGCTGAGAGRAAACAGGCATCTCTCAAATCTGTGCTAGAGGAGAGGAAACCACGGCTTCATCAGCTGGTGCCTCACAGTAAATGCACTGGCAGTCACAATAAATCACCAGGTAAGATGTGGGTAGAAATGTGTCAAAGCACATATTCATTAAGCATACAATGRTACCAGTCATTATGCTCCTTAAAGCATTTTAACCACAGTTATTAATGAGCACAGTTTCACTGGGCAAGTCGTATTGCCCTGTCAGTAAACACCAGAAGCAGACAGCCTGCCTAGAGTTGGGTAAAGCAAACAGTTACTATCTATGGCTCATTAGTACTGTCTCAATCCCTTTCAGTTTGACTTGTTGCTTCTTGTTCCCCTTCTCTCAGGTAATTGTGCTCTCCTCTGTACTCCTGACACCACACAGTGCTGTGGAGTTGTTGTTTGCCCCAGACCGTCTCCAGCCTGGCGCTCATATCTGACAGGGGAGGCTGTGGAGAAGGTGAGTGCCTTGCCTGGAAATGTCAAATCCCTGCTCTGTCACTCTTCTCCATAGCCCTCCAGAAACTGATRTGTCAGCTGCTGCAATTACAGCTGGGTGAAACAGCTGGGTATCTGGCTTCAAGGGAACATCTGCAGCTCATGGCAGCTCTTCAAAATGGTCCAGTTGTCCAACAACAAATCTCCCCTCCATGACRACAGCACTGTACAGTGCTAAATCACTCCAGCCTCACTCAGCATGGTGAGGGTGACTGTTTGTAATAATTCCCCAAACAAGGAGSAGCTGAGAACCAGGTGATGCACAATTTGCACTCCCCAAGCAGTACCATTTTTCCTGATGGTTTTGCTGGGCTTATGTCTGGTGGGAAATGCTGCTTAGGGAGTGAGAGGCTAGCAAAATCCACCCTCTGTTATGTTACCTTGCAAAACACGTGCCTTATACAATGTTAACAGCCTCTACTCTTGCATTGTCCCTCRCTCCAGGGAAATCATGGAACACAGCCCTCATTTAGCTGGCACAGCAGCTCCCAGCCTGGTGATGCTCTTTTAGCAGGACTGTTAGAGGCAGGGAAGCAGAGAGCCAGACTCAAGGGCTGGGTTACATGGCTGCTTCTCTCTCAGCTTTCCATTTCCTGCCCTAGTTTCTCCACCCACAGTCCCGGAAGAAAAGACAGTTTCTGATGGCACCCTTCTCTGGAGATTTACACAGGAGGCCATATGGGGTGTGATAGTTTGATGATAACCCCAAAAGAATCCTCCCCTCACATGCATTTAAAAAAGAAAGAGAAAGAACAGCAACAAAAAAAAGGCCTGATCCCATTTTCAAGAGGCCACAGCAGATTCCTTCTTGAGCTACATTTCTGAACAGCATGATTAGAAAACAGCTTT
The DNA here is from genome assembly GCA_902810485.1 of Alauda arvensis. Taxonomy (NCBI): domain Eukaryota; kingdom Metazoa; phylum Chordata; class Aves; order Passeriformes; family Alaudidae; genus Alauda; species Alauda arvensis. The sequence goes on along the minus strand of CADDXX010000138.1, from coordinate 1,119,251 downwards.
TATTTTTGATTTATGATCATGAAAGACCTGCAATCAAATTCAGTTATGTAATTTTTCTTTATAAAACTTAGCTACAATCTGTGATGAAAGAGCAGCAGTCAATAGAGATTTTAATTGCATATAGCACCAAGATTTCMAAATTGCAATATAAAATGGTGGAGCTCTAAAGCTGCATCCTTGTGCTTCATCCAAGCAATGCTGTGACTACAGCTTACACTGAGCTGAGAATGTCAAATTGTGACATTCATTCCATCATAGCATTCTTTATTATGCCAAAGGAGTAGATTAAATGGGAAGTAGTTTTTAAAATTTTGTTCACTAGCTAGCATTAGTTCTCCTAAATATTTACAATGGTCTTCAGAAAAGGGTGCATTTTGGCTTAAGTTCAATTTTGAGTGGCTGGAAGCAAACAATGGACTGATTCTAAAGCATGGACAATATCGCCTCTATGGAAGAAAAATTTATAAGAATGACTATAGAATGGAACTTTGTGCTATAAAAAATGAGAAATGCTATGAGATTGCAATATTAAAAGCTCAAGAAATAGTTTGAATAGAGCAACTGGAAAGCAAGTAGCTGGTCTCTTGGTTTTTCTGTCATTCTGTACTGTTCAATCTTTCTTAGAATACGGTTGTTTCATAAATTCTGTAATCAATAAAGAAATGCTCTCACAATGCCAAACCTGATCTGTCTTTTCCTTGTCTCCTAGTATGCAGAGCTATACATGCCAAAGCTGCATATTCCTGCAACCCCTTTTACTTCTGCATTATTTGATTGCCCCTAGGAATCTAGACCTTCTATCTTGGTCCTAGAACATTTCCTACACTCTGCTTGTAGCAGAAAGGCCATTGCTGAACTCAGGTGCTCACACCTCTGAGATGCTGCTGCTTTCCTGAGCTAATGGAGGCTGCTGGTTGTGGTCTTCACTCTCCCTCACCTCTCTTTCATCAAATGCCCTCAGGTCTCTGACTTGGCCCTCTGAAGACCTGCTGTATTGAGAAGGCAGGGGGTGAATCTAAGCAGACACTGGTGATCTTRCACTTCCTCTGCATCAAGTAGCTCCTTTGATTGAGACAGGGACCAGCTTTCCAGGCCCACACACACTTTGGGGGAATCTTCTCTGCCCATAGGGCCACAGCTGTGGTAATTGATGCTGGAACTCAGCCACCATCTCATACTTAAGTACTTATTGACCAAAAGTACAGTGGAGTCTTTCCAGTGGCCCTAGTGCAATAGTAAGTAAGCTTATTTGTAGGAAATAGCTGTAGTAGCTACATGGAGCCTGTGCTTGGGGAAGAGGYCGAGGGATGAGGGATCTCCTGCCAGTTCCATGTGAGTAAAAACAGCACAGAAGAAAGTTGCATGGGCAGGTGCAAKACCACAGCAAAGAGTGTCTGAGTTCTCTGCCTACAACACCAATCAATACTCGAAAGGCAAGAAGAGAAAGCATAGAACTACCCTTGGGAAATTGATTTACTTCTCTGTTAATAAGCTAAGCACTATTTGGTGTAAGTTCAGAGTGGAAGGGCAAACACAGTTTTGTTTGCAACTCCAATCATGACTCAGTTGGCTGATAACTCATGGTCTCAAAAGATTATCATCAGCAGGAGCCTGTCAGAGTTTCCCTTTGTGTTAACAAGGTGAGCCTGCATGGCCAACAGCCTGGTACCAGCACAAATATCCTCCTCAGCGGGGCTTTTACTAAAGCTACTTAAAACATGAAAAAGGTAGTTGAAGACTTGCAATTTGACTAAGATCTTCTTGGTGATATAGCTCAAAACATTTTTTTTTAAGAAATTCATATTCTTCCAGGTTTTGACTTACCTCACACCATTCCTTTCTCACTAAAGGCCAAAGTATTTTTGACAAGTGGAAATGAAGAATCCCATTTTAATGTGAAAGGTCTTTGCCTTATTCAGTTCCTCTCCTAAAAGAATTTCTTAAAAGGAAGTTGTAAAGCACTTGTGAGAGCAAAACCCCTGTGGTTTATGCTAATAAAGCAACAGYATAGGCAGGAAAGGACACCTTGCTGTTTCTGCAGTGTATGTTAACTACCTTAAGAAAGCTATTACTATGTCTCAGCATTTCACTGGTTGTTATGCCTTGTTTCTCACACCCAAAAAAGACACAAAGAAACGTGCAATTCAAAAAATTTAATGTTGTACCAGGCAGTAAGAATGAAAAGTCCACTCCCTAGGAGGAGTAACTGTACACAAAATAAATAAGTTACAGTTTAAACAAAAGCACAACTGGCTTTTAAAGTGCATGTGTATAAGGCCCTTAGGCTCAGAACTCCATTGGCTCAATATTAAAAAAAAATTTAAGTATTGTATAAATCGGCCATGTGTTTAAGAATGAAGAGGGTCGGCTCAGCTCAGAACAAGCCATCAGCTTCATTGCCTGGAGCCAGCCATGCTTCACACCTTTTGTTCTTTTTGTGCCCACTGCACACGGGAGAGAGAAAAAAGGATGTCTTAGAATGGCATCTGTAACAGATTAGCACTCCACACACATTCCTCAGAAGCTCCATGTTGGATCATTTAGTCCAGAAAGTACTTTTTAAAGACAGTAAAAGAGTTGTTTGTAATTAGATATGTTTACACCCTGTGGACAATAGCTTTGCATACAAAGAGTATGGTCAACTTGTCAGCAATAACATGGCTGGTAAAAAATAAAGGACCGTTGTTTACAATCTTGATGCTCAGTCCTGTCCACTTATTTTACACTTACTTTTACAGAACCATTTGATGTTTGCTTATTTGATTTGAAATACACAGAAAAAAAAACAGTTCTACTGTGCAATAAAATAAAACAGTTGCATCATGCTGTCCTTCATCCATGTGAGAACAAAACTCAAGTGGTTACTTCTGAACAGGGACCTGCAGTTCAGGGCATTCCCCTGCTCAAGTTGAGTTGCAGCAAAAAGGTTATTTCTGCACAAATGAAAGCCAAATCTGTCCAACTGGGAAAAACGTAAATTGTTTCATTTACTGCAAAGTTCCCTTTCCAAATGAAAATACCTGTTCAGCAAGTCACATCCTAGAACTTTTTCAGGASATTTTAGTTGGCTTTTTTTTCCTTTTTCTAATCTGATACTGTTCCTTTTTAAGCAACTGCTTAAAGACTTCTACCATGCAAAAGGCTATTCAACTCATCCTCCTTTCACAATGCCTTGGATTCTACATGTGCCAGTGTTAAACACCCCAGGTTTCATTCTCAAGCTAAACGTTGGGTAGACCAAGGCCTGTGCTGTCAGACAGAAGTGACAGTCCTCACTTTGGCAGACAAAGCTTGCTTAAACCTTCTCTTCAGATCCTGCATGTTGGGTGATTTTGGCCGTGGAATAAGAGAGGTTCTCCTCCTCTCAGGGGTGCTGGTTATTTGCTGTTTATTGACTTCTTTACAGAGGAGATGGAAGGCATTGAAGACGTTGTTGTAGTTTTCACTGACAGACACTTCATAGAAAGTACAGCCCAGCATATTGGCCAGCTGAAGTCCCTGCTGAGGCTCCACCTCTTTGATATGCAAGAGATCAGCTTTGTTTGCCACAATGACGACAGGGACCATGTTCCCTGGCTGCAGCTGTCGAACATGATGGTAAAGGTGGCTGAGTAGTTCAAAGCTCTTGTAGTCAGTGATGGAGAAGACAATCACCAGGGCATCTGCCCAGCGAATGCATCTGTTCAGCTGCTCATTACAATCCAGACTGTGTTCATGGATCTGAAAAATGAACGGTCTCAAATTAGATAGCTGAAGTCATAAAAGATTAAAGGAACCTGTCTTCAAGAGTCTGCAAAGCCAAATAGCATTTTACAGCTTCAGACATATATTTGGATTTCACATAGTACGTATGAACTTAATCTGAGCATAGCGAATAAATGCAGATGTTGATTCAGCTGCAAAAAGCTGGAATTTAACACTGGAGTTTGCCATACTCAAATGGAAAATTGACCTGAGTAGTTCTGCATGCAGAGAAAGACTTTGTAGTTCCACAGAATGGGAAATTAACTGGCTAGACAGTAAGTCTGGGGAAGCAAAGATATGAGCTGGAAGCATTTAGACCTGGAGTGTTGCCCAGTTCAAAAAGGCAACAATCCAGCATTACTCAGGCCTATACATTAAAAACTTTTCCTTGCGACACACTAATGAGCACAGCCACAATGTAGCAGGCTTCACTTTGTCACACACATTTATGGAGCTTGTTGGGCAGTGGTCATGACATTTATTTTCCCATATACCAGTTTGAATGGTTTCTGGGTTTGTGCCTAATGTTCCCAATATACAGGAACAAGGCACTTCAGTAATCCAGCAGCTCAAAAGTAACGGGCCTTCAGTGAACAAATGATTCATTGAAACAGTCTCTCAACATAGCTGCCTTGGCTGGGTAAAACACAAGTTACCACCTCTCCCACACAGAACACCAAGCTCTGAAACATCAAAATATTTTATAGAAAGACCATAACAAGATGCTGCGCAGAGGGATGCAAGCACACAAACATTTAGAGCTACTCTGGTAGCACAATCACATCTAGCTCACCTGAACTCCTGGAGTATCTTGCACTTGGATGGCCAACATCTCTCCATCTACCTGGATGTGCCTGCTGTAGAGATTACCTGACAAGAACAGCAACAGGTTCACAAGTACAGTTACCACTCCACAGACAAGTGTTGCTTCTGCTGCCCATTAGTTGTGTAGGGAAGGTCATATTGCCACTCATGAAGCAAGAAACCAGTGTTATAAGCTTTTTGGGTGTTAAAAATATGATATTACTAGAAACCTGGGATTAAACAATGAACTGACTTGAATCTGGGAATTAACTAGTAGGCAACCTGGAACATAATCATCTTAAAGACTTTATCTTGAATGATAAAGGTCAGAGTGCAAAATAACCAGCTTTCATTATACAGAAAAGCAGTTTYCTTGTAATTTAGTATTTCCACAATTTAGTGAAGCTCCCTGTTGGCTGGCCTGTAAGATTTTCTGGGTTGGTTGGGATTTTTTAATTTGTTTGGCTTTTTCAAGTAGCTTTCTCAGAAGGCTGTATATTTTACACCGGCATTAGTTTAGACTCTGCACTGTACTCACTGAATGAGGTACATAAAATCACCTCTCCATATTCTCCTTTAAATTGGCCCTGCCTAGCCCATAGTGCTGCTGGCACTCAGTTTGCCAAGAACAACACAAGAGTAGGTTCACAGGATGCTTTCTCGTTTTAGCTAAAAGGCTCATTCAAAAAAGGGGTGCTTTCACCACATAAAGCAAATTCTGTCAGGGACCTGCAGTACAACCCATCTCTAGAGCTGCTGCGACCACAGACCGCATGTGGCTGTGTCTGGCGTGCCCCTGTCCGAGGGCTGCGAGCAGCCCGGGGAGGGAAGCGGCTCTCGGGGATCCAGCAGCCGCGGGACCCCGGGGATTCGGGCCGCTGGCAGCACCTGCCGAGCGCCCGCAGCCCCGAGGAAAGCGAGCTCTGCCCTTCCCACCTGTGCCTCGGCTCAGTGCTGGGGCTTGCACACCCCGTACCAGCGCTTGCACCCTCAGGGGAGTCACCCACCGGCGGCCAAGGGCCCGGAGCCGCGCTCCCCCCGCCCGGCTGTGCCCCCATCCCGCGGGACAAAGCCGTGCCGCCGCCCGCCTACCTGCGTTCCGCTCATAGTCGCCGATGAACCGCCGGGTGAGGAACCGCACCACGAGCGCTGCGGGCAGCACAGACAGGCACCATTAGCCGCGCTCCGCCGCTGCAGCCCCCCGCCCGCCCCGGCCCGGCCGCCGTGCCCCTCACCTGTCTTGCCCACGCCGCTGCCCCCCACCACGGCGATCTTGACGAGGCGGGGCCGGGCGGTGGCGGGGCCATCGCCGCCGGGCGCGCACTCGGCGATGGTGCACATGCTCTGCGTCAGGCGCATCCCGGCCGCGACCCGCGCCCGCCGCTGCCGCCGCCGCGCCCCCGGCCCTTTTCTCGCCCCCGCGTCCCGCCCCGGGCCCTGGCGGCCACTCAGAGCGCCCGAACACCGCCCCGCCCCGCCCCGAAACACGCCCCGAAACACGCCCCGAGCCGCGCCGGGCAGGGCGTGCTGCTGCGGGGGGGGCGGGCGGCGCCGCGCCTCGGGTGGCGAGGGATGTCCGAAATGAGGAGTCTGTGTCTGTGTGTGACCTCCCCGCTCTTCGGGCATCCCGCAGCACCGTAACGGCGACGGATCGAGCGTTTTCGAAAATCTCAGCGTCTCCGTTTTCTCCCAAAGTCCCGCCAGGCTGACTGAAACGCRCGCGGCTCCATAAAGGCTCCGCCGCCCGCCCGGTTCCCAGGCTGGCGGCTGCATCGCTCTGGCTGTCAGCCTGGGTTGCACCTGCCGCCCCACACCTCCCATCCACCTCCGGATGCCGTGCAGTGCCTTGCCCTGTCTTGCCTTCCTTGTCCTGCCCTGCCTTGCCTTGCCCTGCCCTGCCCTGCCTTCCCTTGCCGTGCCTTGCCCTGCCTTGCCTTGCCTTGCCTTGCCTTGCCTTGCCTTGCCTTGCCTTGCCTTNGCGGCTGCATCGGTCTGGCTGTCAGCCTGGGTTGCACCTGCCGCCCCACATCTCCCATCCACCTCCGGATACCGTGCCGTGCCTTGCCTTGCCTTGCCCTGTCTTGCCTTGCCTTGTCCTGCCCTGCCTTGCCTTGCCCTGCCCTTCCTTGCCTTCCCTTGCCGTGCCTTCCCTTCCCTTCCCGTGCCGTGCCGTGCCGTGCCGCTGAGAGGTGAGAGCAGACTGAACCACGCCTGGGGCTCAGCAGTGCTGGGTACAAGAGAGGAGCTGCTGTCCTTGACAGCCACCAGGCCAACACCAGAAGTGATGGTGGGTTAGCTTTGTGAGCAGTTGGGTGTGTTGTAAGGCTACTAAGGTCATAGGGGGAGAAAAAGTGTTTCACGTAAATAGATGGCTAAAACAGATTTATAAAGGTATTCTAAGTCAAAAGGAGAAAGAGATGTAATTAGAAATAAATCAACAAGGCTGAAGGACTCAAGGACTTGAACACGAARAAAAGACTGGATTTCTTTATGCCAGTGGAGCAGAAATGAACTGGACAKTGTACCTTGAGCAAAGCGAAAGGGTTTCATAGACAATTATCTGCCATCTTGGTAACTGAGRTCATTGGAAACAGAAAACCTAAAGGTGAAAGTGAAGATGATCACTCTCCTAAGAAAGTTTTGTTTTCAAGATGAGGAAATGCAGAAGATAAATAATGTCAGCTAGAAGTAGTTACCTCAGCCAGGGAAAAAGAAACAGGGAGGTGCAGTCGTGCTGAGAAGGGCATACAGATTAAGGGAAGTCTGGCAATATTTAGAAAACCAAGAAGCATTTTGCTTCTAGTTTTAATAAAGATGATTGCATGAAAGATGGATGCAGAAGGAAGATGAGTAATGGGAAGGCAGTCATGGGTAATTATTACAGCGGGGAAAATCTAATGATCTCTTAGTGTGCAAACAGGCCAAGTGTGTGGAGATGAGGGTGAAAGGAGCACAAACTTTCACTCTGGCACTCAAGTCATTCTGGAATACTTGCACTGAAGAAAGGGAGGGAAATAATTCACAATAATCTAGACAAATTTGAAGGAAAGAATAATTAAAGATATGAGAATAAATGGAATAAAAATTAAGTATGCAATTACATGAGATGTTGCTTCAGCAGGATATCTTTTTTTTTCAAGAAATGCAATGAGGTAGATGTAGKCTATTGGGGATCAATAATACCTGATGCTGTCCAGACAGGAAACAGCTGTWGAAGCAGAAGAGCATGTGGATCAGTAGACAATGACAGAGGGGTTTTATATGGGAAGTGTCAGACTGAAGGAAATGCTGTGTGTGATTCATCAATGCTCCTGTCATCCTTCATGTTTTCATTACAATGGTGTCATCAAGRACACAAGCAAGCTAATGAAACCTGCTGTTGACAGAGCTGGGAGCAGTTAGTATATTGGACAAACTGCATGTCTCTTAGAACAGGTTTAATGAAAATAAAATTCAATAACATTAATGACATGCAGAGATTAATTTTAAAAAATTCTTCCATTTGCTATAAGATCAGCATTTGGATGGGAAAGACTAATCTTGAGATGAGTAGGAGCTGTTTAAAAAGGGAAGGGTAAACCCAGCAGTGTCAGATAAGTGATTTCAGAAAATTCTGCAGTACAGTGTGTGATTCTGCCAGCCAGTCAAGAGTAAATCAGTGTTTATCGTGGTTTAACCCCAGTCAGCAACTGAGTACCACACAGCTGCTTGCTTACTCCCTCCTGCCTGCCTCTCTTGGAAGGAGAATCAGAGAGAAACTAAAGCTCATGGCTCAGGTAGGAACAGTTCAATTGTTGAGACAAAATAAAATACACAAAAGTGGGGCTTAGAAAATGGACAAGCCAGGAAAATTAAAACTGAGGGCCAATGCCAGCATAGTGGAAATAAATTGAGTCAGAGTARCAAAACACCAGAAGAGATCTCTAAYAAGAGTGGAAGGAACAAAATCAAGCTTAATTTCTTTAAAATGAAGCTGAAGGATTTTATAGAAGGAAATAGATGGTGTGATTGCCTTCAGTGGCAATGAGATTCAATGATCCCTTCTAGAGACCTACAGAGAGTATTCTAACATCATTGCATAAATAAATATGCTAGCATGGAGCAATGCACACAGCCATGGTGTCTCCAACACATGAAGGGGTGTGGTAGAAACCACAAAAAGGGGAAAAGGGAAAGGATGATGAAAATGAGACAACGCCTCAGTGAACTGGTTTTATAAAGGAGATGATTAATTAGGGGCTGGATGAAAGTGCTAAAATAACTGGAGAATGAAATCTTCTTCCTCTGTCTCAAAATACCAAAAGAAAAACAATCAGCCAGATTGAAAGGTGGAACTTCTGGAAAAACTGAGATACAAAATATGTTCTTGTAAAATGCATATTTGAGTCACTGAGTCAATTTTGTAGGAAGGCACTGGAACAAAAACTAAAATTACATCTGTAATAAAAAGGAGGTTGCATTTATAAATAAGGAGATGTGTTTGTCAGTATTTTCTCCTACCTTAGAATTCATTAGCAGCAATAAATAATCTTCTCAAATTTTGCACAAATTTCTTAAGTATAATGAAAGAGTTTTCTTAAGTATTATGAAAGTATTAGAAAGAGTTCTAATATGGTGTGGACAGGCTTTCTCATCCATCAGTCTTTTTAATAAAAAAATTTCCCATATTGTCCTCTCAGGCAGAAATTGCTGCTGTCAGAGATGAGGCCTTAGCCCAGATGGTCATGGGGCAGAGCTGGTGGGAATACAATTCCACAGTTCAGGGACACATTCTTRTGGCTTATTTTGTTCTACTGGACAGAGAATATGTTTATATGTGGTTTTAAAGTTTCTATAAAGACATTTCCATCAATAGCCAGGGAATAAACTTTGRTTATTGGTTACCTAGTGCTTTGGTAATTCTAACTCAGTTCCTCAGAGAAACAACTGCTGTGGACACAGTGTGCAGAAACATGGTCAAAGGCTGCTCATTCCAGATGAGCATTTACTTTCCAAAGCACAGGGAGATCTTTCTGGGGCTTTGTAAGAGTAAATACAGGAAAGCTCCCTGTTCATGGCACAACACGTGTTCCATGCTCCCGACTTTTCGAGCCAAGTGAACGAGCCCCTGTGAAAAGCCTGAGAAGAGCGGAGCTTATCCCTCCTCCGACACAGCCCTGCACCACCTTCCAACAGCAAAACAAAAGAGGGAGGGAGCAGAGATATTAAAAGAATCTACATAAGCAGGAAAACAACTTCTCTCTGTACAGGGAGAGATCTCCTGTCCAGCAAAAGCCAAGCTTACAAAGCAAGATATGATCTTCATTCCAGGGGAGAGAAAGGCGGGAGAGRGGGAACGGCATGCTCCATGCACTCTCACCTACTCTGAGGCCCTATGTGGTTTCTATAGCAGCACAATAGCAGACATTTTTCTCTCTCCACAAGAAAGCCTGAGTAATGTTCTGCAATTATATTAGTCTGCATTTTAATCAGATTTTATCTTCTTTTAAGCTTGCATTTTTTTTTCCCCATTTCCTCTTTATGTAATAGTACCAAACTCTAATCCAAGAAGTGAAAAGCCCTGTTTTTCTTTCAGGGCTGCCCATCTGCTGTCAGTATTTTGTTGTGCTGCTCTGTGCCCCCAYGGTACAAGCAGTTGTTCTGCACACAGAGCGCTGTCTTGATCTGTAAAGCGGGGGGGAAAGCCCCAATGGCAAAATGTCTTGAATTAATACAATCTCTAATACTTCATTCAAAAATGTACATGAGAGAACATAGCAAAATTTTCGTTTGCCATGTTATGAATGCCTCAGGATCTATATTAAGCCTTCTAAAAACTATGGAATTAAAGTCACATTAGCAAGCTCTCTCAATCTCACCTGATGTTACAACAGTCAGTTCAAGGGGCTGAYGCCTGGGTTGCATTAGGAAAGGTCAGTGACAAGTCCTGCTGTGCCAGGCTGGCTGTAGGATGATGTTGACAGTGGCAGAGGAGTTCTGGGGCAGGTACAGTTTCTCTCAGTTGCGAAGTAAGTGAAGAGCTTGTTTCATATTCATTCTGCAAGTYTAACCTCTGCAGATCCTTTAAGTTTGTGGGGGGGTCACGCAGAAGTTGCATCTCTGAAACTGCAGGGAGGGAAGGCAGCCTTTTGATTAGCACCTCCCCCAATTTCAGCTGGCATCTCTGCAGCCACTGSCCAGTGGGAGGGTGGCCCCGGGTGCTCGTGTCCTGCCCTTCTCAGGGTTTCAGCCAGGATGGCACACACCCTCACTGAACATGGCTTCAGCTGGCTTTGGGCTGAAGTCTTAAGATACTGAAAACTTTAGATTTCTAATATAACTTCTTAAGCAAGAAGGATGGAAATTCAAGTCATAGTTACATACTACAACAGAAAGTTATGATGCATGAATGYGTAGGTTGCAAAGTCAATTGCAGAAAATATAGATAATGCCAGAAATAAGATTGCCTGGGCAACCTTAACTCATCCTCCCACAGGCATATGCATTTTATTAGAGCCTTAATTGCATAATGTCCTACCATTACACTGTCTCCTGTCATACTGGCAGTGTGTCTTCTATTTTTCCATAGGAACAGAGAACCTAAATACACTTGAAGAGCTGGATGTTATTCTGCATTTCTTTTAAATCTTCAATTGATCAGCCCATGCTGCGAAACAGGGAGTATTCCCTTTGTACAGGAATTAGTAACTCTTTCATAGGTTTATCATGGTGTGTAGCAAACATGCATGAGAAAAATTCAAAATCCAGGTGAACTRGGCTGTCTAAGCCCAGCATGTACCTGCCACCCCAAGTCCTTCTAGTTGCTACCTCATCTTGAAACACCTCAATACTTAATACACCCAAACAGTCTGTGGCAAAGTCCCATAAACACACTGCATTGGAGCAGAGACCGCAGCCCTGAAGTTTCTGAGCACTTGAAACACAGGAGTCCTTCTCTCTCTACCTGAATGAACATCATATCCCTCAGGACACTGGAGTGACTTGGGCAGGAGGACTGAGAGAACCACATCTCAGCCTGCATGCCCCACATCTCTGAGCCTTCTTCTGAAAATGTCACAGCCTGGGGCCAAGGGCTTCCCTAAAACCAAGGAGAAAAGAGACAACCTGACTATGCAGCAAGCAGGGCAGTAGATCAGGTTAAGCCAAGTACCTGGCAGGAAAGGGTGACAGGATGGGTGGGAGCTCCCCAGGCTCAGGTCTTGCAGGTCCAAGTGGTGCAGCAGGGGGCTGTGAGGGCAATCAGSGGGAGAAATTACAATTTTACAAGAAGAGAGGAGGGAGGACAGACTTCCTTAGCTTAGSAAATGGTGCCTGTGAGAGGAGATGATACCCTGCTGCCAGCTCACATGAGAGGGATCATGGAAGAGAGCAGAGCTCCTTAGATCAAGGAGCAGCTCATCAGAGTGTTTTCCTAATTGAGTGGGGTTTRCAGACCTTAAATAAGGCTGAAAAGAAATAGGTACTGTATTCATCTTACCTTTCAGTAGAAATGGATCTGCATACCATTTTACAATTGCAATTGCTGTTAACAGTTTGTAACAGTTTTCCAAAATGTCTGAAACTATTGAGATTTCTGTAAGTAACCAGGTGATTTGAAACATTTTGTCAATATCCAAGCTGGATAAACAATAAAAAGGTAACAGGAAAAACTGGAAGGTAAATGATTCCCACTTGGGAARCACTGCAAACAAGCTATACAGGTATGCAGACAACAGGAAATGAGTTATAGTCTGCTTCATTGTATTTCTGTATTATAAATTTCAATATTCTGTTATGCTCAAGGCTCAAAACCACTGGTTACTTAGATACTTAGTGGGATGTGTTATAAAGCATTTAAATGAGCAGGTTTTGCTGTCTACAAGGCAGTCTTAACAGTCTTAAAAACATTTTATTCATCAAAGTTTCAGGATCGTCATTAACATTCACACAATTACTATGTAGGCAGATGACTACAGATAAGCAGCCAAAAATTGTCAGAGGAATGGCATTCATTTTTATTAGCAAAAAACATGAGACTTTGCAGCTACTGCAACACCCAACATTTTAATAACAACCCATTTTTCAACAGTACACAGTTCATCTGGCTAAATATGCACAAGGGTTGAACACAGGAAGCTTAAGAGCAGACTGTCATCTATGTTTGTTTTCTAAAAATCGCCTTGTAATCATGATAAACTGCACCCCAACAGAGAAGTATGGTTTAGTGTTATTATATAGATGACTCATATAGCATCTACAGTTTAACTAAAGCACAAGTTTTTGGTGGGTTTGTTGTTTTTTTTTTCCTAAATAAAGCAAGTAGTTAGTCCAAAAATAGAAGTAACACTTGGAAGAATGAAGCTCCTGGAGGAATTAYAAATTCCATCTACCAAAAACACAGAGGTTGGTATGCTGGGGCATCTCTGCTGAGGATATTGTGTGAAAGCCATTAATTCCTCATCTGGAATGTAAACCTTTGCCGTCCAAATGGGATTTAAGTGTTTCAAGGTAGAACTTCAGCTCCTGGCTGGAACCAGATTTAGAATTTTCATGGTCATTTTTGTATTTGCGTTCCTGCTCAGAGCCCAGAGGTATTTGCCCCGTGCTACCTGCAGAGCTGTGGCCTGGAATGGTTGGAATGGGTCCCCAGGCGAGGAAGGAAATGGGGCCCATGTCCTGCCAGCTGCCAGCTTTCCTCCTCCTTTCACCCTGGCACAGCCTCTCCCAGCAGCCTGCAGGGCCAGGGCAGGGCTGGCCAAGTCCAAGGGCACTCCACTGCTGCAGCACACTCAATTGCACATTTTAGGGTGTWATGCCATATTAATAATAGGAAGGAAGAAAAGTATCWGTTACASAAAGAAGGAAAATATTTCTGTGTGTTTCTTAAGCTACAACAGAGCACTTTTGCCTTCTGCCCAAAATATTCAGGAACTCTGAGAAGAAATAATCTTGTTTGCCCAGAATAGCCTGGAGATGTGTTTCTGTGGCTGAACTACAATTTACCTTTAACTCAGTCTCACTCATTTCTCAGAAACAAAAAAACAGATGTGAAAAGTCTCAATCTGTGAATACACTGGTCATGTTTTATTGGTCTAAACCACAGAAATCTCCACCAAATGAGAAAGAAAAATGCCAACAGAGAGCAGCTTACTGTCTACCTTCCAGCTAGAAGCTGGAGAGCCTCAGACAGGCTGTGCCTGGGTACCCCATGCCCTTGACACACCAGAGCTTGGGGGGAGTTTTATCCAGCTGCCTAGGAAGTATTTGTCATTCAAACCAGACTGAACTACAACCTGAGAGGAAGTTTCTTCACACTGTCCAAAAYAAAGCCCATCACTACTAATTCTTGTTGGACACAGCTGAAGATGTGAAAGAAAACCTGGGYTYAAACTTGCTCCTCTGGGTGCATGCKGGGSCAGCAAGGTTTGTTGAGAATATGAGGCCCAGAGAATAAAACAGCTGGTTAAAGACAAAGGGATTTCCATCTGGATCTGGTGGTTTAATGTGGGTTTTTCTTTATTTCTGGCATCCATGGAGTCACTACTATGGGATGGCCACAGAAAGAATGGAAATACACCACAGCAATTGCCCCCTGTCCAGACAGGACAGATGGCCTGGRCTGGTGGCAGCCTTACACATGCCAGCAAGTGACTGGGCTCCTCCAGGGCTCTCAGCAGCAGACAAGGCACCRTTTAGGAAGTAGGACTAGGCTTGGTTGTGTTGTTACAAAGCATAAAATCTCTGCAATATAACATAAACAACGAAGACAGACAGTAGATTATCCTCATTTTAGTGCTGCTCCTGATGAGACCTCATAGGAGCAGCACTGAAATCCTCCTGAAAGACCTCACAAGAGCACAACTCTGTGCTCTTTGCATCAGGGACATTTTCCTGTGCTTGGAACAGGTTGCAGAGCAGGACAACTGCCAGTAGGCTTTGTCTGACCTCTGACCTCAGGACTCCTCTGCCTTCACCTATTGACTGGCAAAGGGAGGACTGGAGCTAAAGTCTCCATAAGTGTCAACCTGAAATACTGCACTTTAAGACAAAGGGGCATTTAAATGCAGAGTACTACCTTTATCCCTTTATTTGAGCAGGTAAGAAAATGCCTCATTATATTCCACTGTACTCCTAATGAAGTATGTGTTTTCCTAGAGGTTTAATTCCACTGTTGGAATTAATAAAAGTTTACATTAATTTTCATTGCATGGAAATAGAATTACAGACTGCAGAATGCACTCCCATAGTCTGAAGCTGGGGGAAAAGGGTATCTAGAAAGTCTGGGAAAATTTATGCTTTTTCACAGTTATGTTTGTAAAACAGATTTTTTTGTTTTATATTGAAAAATAATTCTGGCCAAGACTGACCTGTGACTCARGACATTATTTCAAATTGTTGAAAAGAATACTAAGAATCAGCATTAAGCTAGCTGTAAAGCAAGCTATATGCTTGCTAAGAGCAATAGRAAAGAATGGTGTAATAAGTCAGGCTTCAAAGCAGTTCCAATTAGAATCAGCTACTGGAAAATGAGGCGATGCTGAAATCTGATATGTGTTGGGTTTTACTGCATTCTAGACAAAGGATCACTGTATCTGCAGGTCTAACTACAAATAGTAATTCTCCCCAGTAGTTATTGTCTGCATCTTTCCTTAATTCCCATGGGTGTGAAAGGGAATAGGTTTTGCACACAAATTATTTGGAAAACCAGTCAAATAGGTGTTATTCCAKCCATACTACTTAGCTGTAGGTGTAGGTAACAGCTGACTCACTGCTTAAAATCCCACATTCTCCAGCATCTTGACATCTGAAAGAGCTGAAACCTCACAAACTGATAAARGGATTTCTAACTGAGAAGTGGAAGTATTTTGCATTAATATTATATATAGCAATGAATAAAACATTAACACGTAACTAGAATGTTTTTCACTTGTATTTGAATAGTAACTGCAACCTCAGCTGTTTCAAAATATGTATTCTTTCAAAATACCAGGAGGCAGTGGTACATAAAAGATTCATTCTCTTTTGGTCTATGAATCAGCTATGAAAGAACTGAAGTTGCAGTTCATTCTTGTCCTCTCAGCAAGCAGTACAACTACATTATTACTGATCTGGGAGAGATTATGTTAACTCTGAAACAAAAACTCCTGAAAAAAAGGTCAATGCTCAGTAAAAATACTCCAGGGGAAAAAACAGAACAACTGTTACAATAAAGCATAATTTTCTCAAATTCTGCTCATAGAGTATTTTCTAAACCAACAGCTATATTTATTAATAGATGTCTCATTTTCTTTGACTACTAAATCKTTAGTAGAAGTAGAATGCTTTGTTCAAAGTTATAATAAAAGATTGCATTTACAGAAAGAAACCCTTTTTTCAAGACTCTCTGCAAGCTGCACAGCATCTCATCTATGCCAATTTASCTTACAATTTTTCCTCACATTAGGACAAGCTGTCTTTTAGTTAGCAAAGTACTAAACAAAGATATTTCATTTGTCATCTCTTATAATTTTAAACAAAATGCAGAGGCAAATTATGTGAGTTTTGGTTTGTCTTTCAGGCCTATAGCTCCTCTAGCACTTTAAAWATTGCTCATCATATTCTTAGGGTAAAATCCTTTGAATATGATAAAAGAAACATCCAATAAGTAGAAAATAATAGAAAACAAATTCTGCAAAGGAAGTGAATCACAGCCAGCATTTTATGATGGGGAAAGAGAAAGGCACTGCAGGCAGGCTGGATATGGAAAGTGGGGCTGTGGGAAGAATGCATTCACACTTAATATTTTGTAGTCCATAATGCATAGGTTTCTTAAACAGAGCCATGCAGACATACTTTTTGTAGGTAGTTGTTTCAGTCATCACATCCTTGGCATTCTGTCAGTCCCCAAAAGTGGCAGCAATGCTGTACAACAGTGTCTGTGGACTGAGAGATGAGCCTGCAGCCAGCCTGCAGCCATGGACTCCTGMTATCCAAGCAGCAGAGGGAAACACAAACAGGATTCATTTGCTTCAGAAAACTGAGTAGCTGTTGCCATGAACAGAGGAAATAAGAAACCTGTCTCCTTTGCTTAGTTCAACCGAGTCTCTGTCCATGGCCAGATCAGAAGCTTGCTGACATCACATGGGATTCTGGAGGTTGGCCTTTCCTCCTCCAGGATGTGAGTGCCCTCCTAGACTGGCAGTGCCCAAAATTGTGCCACCACTGACAGCAGGAGGTATCAGAATGTAAAGAGGTGGCCAACACCTTGAATGCAGTGATCATGGGTCTGTCTCTGGTCACACCTCAGGATGAAGCATGTCCCAATCCACYTGCTCCATCTTCCTGTCACCAGCCTAACACCAGGCCAAGCCCARCCAAACTCCCCTGCCTTTCCTCACCACCACCTTTGTCCCATACAAAGTCACATGCTGAGCCCAGCCCTCGCTCCTCTGCCAGCTCCTCCCCCATGCCTTGAGCAGTCTTTTGGTGTCCTGAGCCAAAAGCAGGCCCCTGTATTGGTGGCATTCCTGCAGGCTTCAGTGCCAGGCCAGGCTCACACCTGAGGGMTTGCTGGGCAAGAAGCCAGAGCTTCCCCCATCTTCACCAGTGTGGATAGGACAGCCCAGACAGCAGATGGCTGCCATCCCAGTGGTGCCAAAAGAAAGGCAGAGGCAGCTCCAATTTGGGATCTGCATCTGCTCATGGCTTTTTACCAGTGGCATGGGCATTGGCACACTGCAGTGGTGCTGTAAATCAGATGAATGGCCTGGGTGTGAGGTCAGGAAGCCCTGTCTCTCATGTCAAGTTGGTCTGTTCACTCTCACAAGGGGTTTTTTCTGATTTTGGTTTTTTGTCCCCTCAACATCTGCTCACATATTTAACCCTGGCTAATTGCCATAAAGATAATGTAAGATAATGCCAGTGGACTTTAGGTGAAACTTGTGGCTTCTAGAATGGCTTTKTCAGAGGGTGTATGAGGAAAGTTAAGCCTGGCAGTGTGTAGGGCTGTTCAGGCTCCCAAGGAGAGGCTGCCAGCACGGGCAATGTATGTACAGAATATGTACAATTTACATTTCATCACATATTACTGGAGGACATGTAGTTCGTGTCCAGAAAATGAAACTGTTATTATAAGATGAGAATCCATATGCCACAAGGCTTGTTTTTGGCCTTGCTGGGAGTCTGTGCCCTTAGGAGCAGAGCTGTTGTGCAACAGTGAGGGACACGCTCTGATTCACCGTGTGATCCAGCAAGAGCTTCCAAACCACGGAGCAGTTGTTTTTCTTATAGTATCCAAATGGCTTTTGTTTGCCTGCCAAAWGCAGCTGACATGTCCTGCCTTGCAGTCCCTGGTGAAGAAAGAGCAGACCCAGATGGCACACAGCAGTCACAGTAAGGCAAGCTCCAAGCTCAGACATACCTCAGCCCMCAGAGAAGAAAAGCTGCGGGTAAAGAAATACAGTATCTTTCAAGGAGACAAATGGAAGCAATATGTGCTGTGACAAGTACTAGCTGGCTATGATTTTGTGGCAAATGCTTTTTTTTCAGAGAGCCAGAGTAAGATTAGTGTGGCTCTCCAACAAACCCCAAACAAGACCGCTGATACAAGAAACACGAGTTCTTGAATCAGCACCATTGCTCCAGGAGGTTTCTTAGGCCTCCTGCTAGTGCCTTTCTACATACTTGCTTCTTGAAATCCCCAGTATTCAATCAGCTTTAACAAGAGGAAACATGCTGTGCACAAAAACARTGTAAGGGGAAAAAAGGTACATGTAGGTGATTTCCTAATTGCAGAAACTCAAGACAGCACTTCATTGTTTTCAAGAAAGCCAGGATGGTTCCCCCTCTCCTCTCTTCTTCCTTCCCACCCTCTAAGTCTGCCAACAGATATTATGGGGTGTATTAATTATGGCCACAGGAAACATGCTCTGCTCTTTACCTAATGATAGAATATAGTGGTTAGCCCTCTCCAACTGACCAGAAATATTGGAACATTCACCTAGATATTAACTGCAATGCTGTATTACTTACAGTTCTGARTTATATCAAAAGCAAGCTGAATTGCCTGGTTTTCCATTTTCCCCATCTCTGGAATGAGGCAATAATCTTTCACATCACCATCGAGTACACAAATGTGGATGAAAAGCACTAACAAGACGTGATGCACCCTCAGTAAAATGGTGGCTTGCAAAAAAAGAAGTGCAGGTGCTTCGGGAGTGCAAGTGAGGCCAGGCTGTGCTGGCTAAGGATGGAAGTTGGAGCAGCTTTCTGGAAGTGAAGTCCCATGATTTCCTTGGAGGGATAAACTTTTATCAATTTGGCAAGTTGGCAGAGCCACCTCCAACAGTTAAAGCAAGGATGAGGCAAAAAGTCTGGAGGCTTTGCCTGCCCTGTTGTCAGTGGTGCTCATCCTCTCCTGGGGGATGGCCAAAGCAGCTTCAGGAGCACATCCACAGGATTTTCTGTGGCCCAGCAGAGCTTCACAGGGACCTTGCTATCASACAGAGTTAGGAGGAAGGATACAAAGCCAGTCTATTCCCTATGTCCAAAGGGTCACATGATGATCTTGGTTGTATGAACACAGATGCTGTGGAGTTTTTAGACCAGGCTTTACTAAGACACTTGAGGATAGTGATGCTCAGAGACATAGGTCAGTTCTTTGAGTGCAGATCTTCAGCTCACTTTTTTCTCTTCAGAGGGCAGAATGATAGAGACTGCCTGTGGCTGCCCATAACAGACAAGAGGCTGAAGTGCTCATCCAGAAAGCAGACCTACATTCAGTGTTCTTCTCAGCCTGAGATGAGTCAAAGCCATATTTTGCTCCCATCAGGAGTCTCCTTCAASCTCTGGGCTGGATACTTCTATGGAGACAGGGCATTTCCTGCCTCTTTTCTCAAAGCAGAGGGATAGCACAGACAAGAAACAAGCTTCAGAGGGCCAGAGGGAGAGAGAGAACACTCAAGAAAGTGCCTCTCTGTGTCATCCACTATTGCAACATTCAGCTGAAGGAATGAGGCATTGGCTCCAGAAGAGTTTATATATTTTCAGCCAATACTTTACAGCACTAAATATTCAGAGAAAAAAAAACACCAAATGAACAACTAAAAACTGTTGTTGTTATTTAATGAAATACAGAAGTCTTCATTGTCATTTATTAACTCTGAATGGTTAAAGGACTTCAGGAGCTGTATACATCCATTCCAGCTGTAARAATAATTAATATGAACAGTCCTTCTCTTGAAAAAGAAGGGTTTTCTGTAGCAACATTGCTGTTGCTAGAATGCCATATCTCATATGAGCAAAGGCAAACCATTGATTCACTCATACCTCAAGCTGGACAGGTRGGGGCTGCTGTCCTGTTGATGAATGTAATGTTCTATCTCTCACTAGAGCTAAAACTGGATGCCAGCCCAAGCCAATCTGTGTTATTAGAATGAGTCAATAAGCATGGTGGGAACTGTCCAGACCTCCCCTGGAGCCCTCTCAGGCTAGATGGAATCAGGGGTAGCCCAAAGACACAACTTCACAGACCAGTCCTGGGACTATTACAGTGACAAGGTAAGATCTGCAGTGGTGATAATTGGGGCTCACAAATTGCCAACTCAGCAGCAAGGTAGCCTAACAGTGATCACTTTGGGGGATGGGTAAAATTTGTTAAGGTCATGAGCAAGTGCATGGATTTCATGGTGTTCTTTTTCTTCCCCTGCCCCAACTCTGCTTTTGAGAACAGCAGGGGATAGAGACTGACAGAGATCCAGACTTCTGAAATGCTCAGGAGGAGTAAAGRTCAAGTTCAATTATCTCTTATTTTATAAGCAGGGAGCCAGTAGCCAGGATATGGGGCCAGTGCAGTGTGCCTGCATGTGTCTTGCACCCCAGGCTTGCTGCTAATGCTGCYCTGTCTGCTAGAGATATTTAATGCTCTAGCCCATTTTTGGAGGCTGAGGCTTTCTATTCATTAGCAGATTTCTTATTAAAAGGGCAGCATTAGGTTTTASTCTTGAATCCATTTTCTGGGTACTCAGGGATGTCAATAAACATTAAATTCTCAGGAACCATGATATTTGTATCCTAAAGTCTGCCTTGTACCTGAAACCTGAGAAATACAATCTCAGAAATAATTGAGTTAAATAAGACAAAAATACACAGAATAAAAGGTGTTTGTACTTCTTTTGAAAGATCAACATACTRGAACCTTGYMCAAAGGTTAAGTTTTATAGTAGATRTTTGAACAGAAATAAAAATGCTTTAAAAAGCTGTGTTCAGTGGAAAGAAGACACTCAGTAAAACTAAAGTAAGTTTTGCAAGGACAGGCAACAATAAGGTAACTTATCTTTTAGAATTAACTTTTTGTCCTCTGAGATCTRCAAGGTAATGTCTTGGGAATAGAGGCAAAGAATAGTATGGAATAGTGAAAATCAATGAAAATCAAAAAAAGTTACTGAGTTACACTGATGTTCCACATTTTGAAAATATATTCACAAAGGTATTGCTTAAGCAAAAGAAACAAGACAGGTTAAAAATCTCAACAATCCAATAATGTCTCTAAACCACATCACAGAAATKAATGTGTTAACTCTGGAAGCTGTTGAGATTGAACTTGCAGGRCATGAAGTAGCCACAAAACCTTTGAGATTACCATCTTTCAGGTTAGACCCATTTTACCCACTTAGGTAGTAATTTCTACTGTGTTTACAAGTTGGTTAATCACTACTAGACAGCCTGAATGCAAAGGAGAACTAGGAGCTGGGGGAACTTATAAGAAAAATTTCTGGATCACAGGTTTTAAAATGAGTAAGCAGGAAATGTAGAGAATGAGATCAGACTGSCCAGACTCACTACCTTACTGGCTTGCTGGAATGGGGAAAGGAACAAACACTGTTTGTAAAGATAAGAAATACTTGTAACTTGGCATTAAGTTGTTTGGTAGCTTCTCTACCAACTTTAATGTAAMACTGATGCTTTAAAGCAAATAAAGACTTTTTAGAGGAATGTGATCCCAAAGCCTCAGAAATCACAGCCACATAAAAAAGGCAGGTAAAATAGCACAGCAATACTCCMGTTACAAAATGCTAGGAGGAAAATTACAGGCAATTTCAGTCTCATTGCTATTTTCTTTACTGCTTTGAAGGAATGCAGTAGATTACCTGCATTAAAATGGCAGGCTTAGAAAATGGTTCTCTTTTACAGGCTGCTGTAGCCTCAAAGGCCTCAGTGCCTTTGGAAATGTCCACACGGCAAAATAAAGGACACAAAATAGCGTGGTAATCCTCAAAAAGCTTTTATCTTGCTACTACAGATACAGTAACATCAAAAACGTGGCAGGTAGAAAGAGCTTTTCACACCATCATGTGTCTGTACCATCTACAGAGACTGCCCCAGGAGAGTTTATCTTTGGTTTGCTGGTTTGTGCTCCAGACAGTCCATGTCTGTCCATTATGCTGTGTAGGCAAGTCTTCTGTCTTATAGGCAACTGATGCAAATGRTAACTTTGCCTAATGACCAGAGCTTTCCCTCACCCACTGAAATGTGCACAGGCTGTGGACAGAACTGGAGCACTGTAACATCAAACACTATCACAGACTGTCAGCAGGGGGGTTATTTTGCACATCACATCCGTGCTGCTAACTATGATACTAAGAGAATAGATCTGTTAGAGAAGATCTGCAGGGATGGAAGTTTTCAGAACACAAAGACTCAAGGCTCCTGACTCGTATTTTTTATTRGATGTTTGGCAGCCAGTGTCTCTATGGGTGATTCAAACTACTTGAGGAATGACTGGAGACAGGTTCAAAAATAATCAGTAAAACTCTTGTCTTTAGACTGTCTCAAATCCAGCCTAGCAAATAGTGACCAGGAGTTCGGGTTAACATCTCCTGCCTATTGYTTAACTTATTTTTAAACAATCATCATTAAGAATGTTATTTGTGCTGGGGCAGGTGCTGCGCAAATAGGGCAAAGTAATAGGGAAGCCCACTCTAAGGGAGGAAATGAAGCTGATGCCACTARTTTGGGTTCACAGGCACCTAGGCAGGCTCTGAACAAGAAAGCAAGTCACAAAATGACACATCAGTAGCACCAGAAAAAGCAGCTTCCTGTGTCCATGCTTTGTCAGTCTAGTGGCTGTTACCTGACAATTATACAAGATACAACCCAAGTTTATCATTATCAAAATAACTAATTACAACACTGAACCATTACACTTCTTGCTCTTTCCCACACCAGTAACAGAGTCATCTGCATGTTAATTCTGTTCAGGATATGTTTATATACATGGGTAGTTAGAGCTAGTTGGAAAAATGGGTTTTATTCCACTGGAACAGCAACCATTTCCATCAAAAACCTAATATACACACCTTTCTTCCATTTCTGAGATACAGCTTGTTGGAAGAAAAAAAATTAAAATGTTGAGGTAAATGTTAAACAGATTTAATTTTATTTAGTTGAAAATAATCTGTTCAGAAAACAACCTCATCTGCTAGTCAGGCAATATGTATGTATTGACTGGTGTAAGCAAAATTTCTCACCCAGCTGAGGAACACAAGAGCAAGGAGTCTGCCCTTGTCCCACTTTTTGCAGCTGTTTGCCATTGCATGTTCAGCCTGCAGTCATTSAAGGCAGAAACAAACATACCAAGCTGTTCTGGTCACCAGAGAGGTGCCAACTCAGAGCTCCCTTATCTACAAGCTCAGATGCATGTCTGGGACTGTGACAGACACATCTTTAAGTYGGCTCTGGGTAAGTCAGTCACTTTACAGGGATAAGACATGTCTTTATTAATGGCTTTCTATTGATAACCTCACTGGTGCATGTTTTTCTAAAGCAGATAATGAAAAAACAMACAACCATTCCAACTGAGAAATAACCTTGTCCTTTCCTGTTAAAATRTCTGTAAAAGGGACCAAGCAAGGTCACACAGTCCAACCCCACAACCCCCACCCCAGGCAGGAACAACTAAATTTAAACCATCTATCACAGGAACTGCTTACTATACTTTTCTTGTCTGGTCACACATTCTTCTTAACCAACCTTAACCTTTCTCTTTTAACTAAAAAGAGGATGGATGATATTGTTCTTGCTCAGTAGACTTCCTGCTGTTTCTCTCTTTCAATGTGTTGTTTTTACTGGATATTTTTCAAAGTCAAATACCCTTCCCAGGACTCCAGGCACCTTGTTGGATCTTAAACTGCTGTTGGAGTTCMCTGTTGACTAATGTGTGTAGACTAGGATTAATGCCATTTTTGTAAGAAAAGCAAATGTTTGCAGGAAAAGAATGGGAATGAATATATATTATTGTGGACATTGATATATACATTGTGGAGACTGTATGTTTTCTGTTTCTTATCTGATCATTTCCTCAATTTCCTGGGACAGATTCTCAGCTTAAATAAACAATTTCCAGTGGGACTGACCCATGTGCATTTACACTAAGCAATAAAATGTCTCTCAGTCTCAACACACAGTGTACCTGTGCAGCCTGAAATGAGAATTCACAGAATTTCTCTGTGGCTCCAGCTGTACTGTGCTTTAAAGTGCCTACCAAGAAAAGTATAAACCCATGGGAAAACACAGCAATACAAACTACTGAGAAAACAGCAGAAAAAAACCTTCTCTCTTTTTTTTGGTTGTTTTTTTGGAAACAGATCTTGTAAGGTGCTGTGCGTCACAGGTATATTTTGGCCACAATGCTGTGTTCTGATGGAACACGGGAAAGCACAGACCCCAAAAAATCAGCTTTGATAAATGAATGTAGCATTAACACAGTTATCACGTAATTATGTTGCTGCCATTCTATGCTGCAAATGTTGCAGAGCTGTGGAAAGTCCTGGAACAGTAAGGGAATGAATACAAAATAGCCATTTTCTCATGTTTCAAATTCTGCAGAAGGAGGTAGCAGTCTACCCATTTTCACTGTGCATTTTTTTAGTTTTCATGAGCAGGAAAAATAAGGAAGTCTCCTGCCTGYATTCTCCTCATATGTATTAAACTAATTATTCTGCTTTAACAAGGGGAACTTTGTTCTCATAATTTCCAAGTTTCATTCCAACCCCTGCAGCTAATCATGACCACGGTCGCTGATAATGAGCAGTAAATTGTTACAGTCCTCAGAGCCTGATAGGTACATTCCAGTCTGCATCATGCAGCCCTGTTGCTCTATACATTATTGTTCACAGATGGTAGCTGTCAAACTCTGTCAACTTCATATACACATTCAGAGAGTTACATCCGCATTCCTGGAATTTATGACTGCACAGCCCTCACCTTCTAAGGCCCTTAATTCAATTACATGTCACGTCCCTTCAGTCTCACCCTGCTTTAAAATACTTTCACCCACTTATAGACCTTCAATTTAGAAAAAAAAACCCCAAAACACAAAGCCTACTGAGTTATTACAGTGTAAATATTTTAATAGAATGGGGTGGTAGTTGGGAGGGGGACAGGGAGAAGCCTATCTGAGTTTAAACAGCTCMATTATTACATGAAGACTGATGATCAGGAGCTAATGGAGCATTTTCTTTAAAAGTTTATTTAACTACAGGGAAAGTGGATATAGATAGGTGTATCTATTGACTGCCACATCACTGAGTTTTTGGGTTACAGTACATAATATAAAGAGCTATTTGCCAGGGTTTAATTATCAGAAGGATATTGTTTAGACTAACTTTGCCTRAATTTAAACCCCACAAGCAAAATAAAAGCAGGTATGAATAATTTCCATTTCGTTTTAAAAGCACTTCTTTTTACATTAATGAATATTGCATTTTGAAGATGGCTGTCTGAGKATTCTGTCACTAAAAATAATAATGAAAAAGGAGAAATTCCTTCCTTTGCCCAGACTGAGATAATGAAGTGCAAATTAATAAATAGGGCAAGTAAAATAAATAAATTGAAAGAYTTTTTTTTCTGACTAGCAACTCAGTAACTCAGAGACAAYACTTGTTGAATGTACCCCACCTTCTYCATCCAGCTCCCCTAGCCAAGCYCCTGTCAGCTTMGGRGAGGAAATACAYRAAAGGTGTATTTCACCTTGACAGAGCATTTGCACTTTGAAAATGACCTTGTCTCAAATTCATCTCAGACCATCCTCCAGAAAGGACTCAAGGTAAGGAAGTTGCAGTAGTGGTCTGTAAACTGACAGCATCTCAGGGCTAGACACAAATGAGCCAGAGCTCTGAGCTGGATCTGCCCTTGCATTTCCCATCTCTGAGCCACACAAAAAGGCAGCAAGTCTTTAAAACAGAGGGAAGTTGGTTTTATTAGGATGTGAACATGGCAAATATCAGAAATTAAAATGATTGGTACATAGCTCACTCACACCTCACTGTTGCACTGTGTCCTGAAGTAAAGGCTTGGGTGTTAGTTTTTTTTTATTTCACCTTTTCCACAAATGAAGGACATGAGCTTTGCCCTGCTGATACCTGTATGAGTGTTTTACACATGGCAGGAGTGCCCATGCCCTGTGAACAGCACACAGGTTCACCACTAACTCAACAGCCACACTGGCTGAGTAAGAATTTAAGGTAATCTCATGCTGTGAACAAACTGAACTGAATTCTCCTCCTACGAATCTTTCAGGCTAAGGTAAGTGAGTTTTTTCCATGAATAATGCAGTAGGATGTATCTGGTCTTGTAGAAACACTTCAAATACACCCTACACSCTCAGTAAGAGAACTATGAGTAATCTGACCGGGGTTATTCTGAAATTCAGTTGCAATGCTTGTCTCCCTTCCCTCATTAACCTTTTTAAAAGAACCCTAAGACTCTCACCAGCCTCCYTGGTGGGAACTGGTGCCACCACAAGTGGCATGTGGCACACATGCTATGCCACATTTATGGCCATCTCCTCTAGTGTTGATATCACTATGAGCCCATTGTTGCAGCAGTGATGTATGACCACATGAAAGGTCTGCAAGGCTGTAATTTATCCAGAGCCGTGTGTTTTGAGATCACAGCCATGGTGACCTTGAGACCATGTCCCAGTGGGACTCCTTTATGGCTCCCCCACTCAAAGTGTATCCTGCCAAGGTGGAGACACGGTCTGGGTCAGAGGATGGCTCTTGCAAAGTCYTGCAAATAACATTCTGAAGACTATATGCTCACCTTGGGTGAAAGGATAATAATTAGATCACTGTAAAACACATCAAATGATACTTCAGGGACTAACAACCAAGCTAAAAATTGAGAGGGATTTAACATAGGTTGTGATTTTAAATCTCAAAKTGTGATAGATCAGGATATCTAGGAATATAAGCAAAACAAAACGTGCCCCCCACCTGTCCCCTCTCTCTCTCCCCCAAAGAGAAAAGGCAAAAATGTATCCATGCCATTGGTAAAACATTAACAGGGTGAGGCATRTTTGGGTAATCTTTGATTTCTGAGATTCTAGCCTGATTGCCTTGCTGCCATCACTGGGTAACTTTATCACAGAGAAGATAAATAGACTCAAAACTCCAAAACCACTCAGATAYCTCTGTAAAAGTGGCTCCAAAAGGGGCTGCATTATCACAGGTCTGGACTTGAGTCAGGGAAACCTCTATAGTTTGGAAAGCTCTTCAAGTTACTGAGAGACGTGATCTATTCACAGCAACACTGTCCCAGTGGTCTGTTGTTTGAAGAGCTGAAGCAGAAGGATATTTGAAAGCTTTTTAGTAAGAGCTTATCTAGTTTTCAGATATTAGAAAGGGGGAAAAGCAATTTATAGGCTGTGATTTTATAAAGGCTCTTATGCACAGGTTTTTACCATGACAAYACAATGTCTCAGTCTGTTCTACACATTTTCTAGCACTGCAGGGCTAGAAGAAATGAGCATTACATGGCATGCAACCTGCTAACAGAGCCACACCTCCCAAAACCTACAGAATCAGTTACCCAGGCCCATTCTAGCCTTTAGTCTCTTCTGGTTTCTTGATAATAATTCAGCTAAAAGAACATGGAATATCTGAACAATAGAACTTCAAGGATTAATCTGGTCTTCCTTGTAGTATCTATCTTGATCAGCCAATTGTCAAATGAAGGGAGCCATGGATACCAGTTACCCTTTTAGGTGCTGGTCTATCACTTCTAACATTTGGTGAAGGTCCAGGACATAACAAGGTGTGTGAAGAGCAGCAGGCCATAAGATAGTGACTCAGACYCTCTGAATCCTATTAGCCAAACTATTGGTCTGTATGATTCTACAGTGGCCTGTATTTGGGTTGTAAAGTATTTCTCTCCTCCTATTAGTATGCCTTGTTTCAATAGCTTATCAAAATGCAGACTGCCTGAGCATGACAACTGAATGCAGCATTCAGCAAAATGTGGCTGGCATCCTAAATGATCATTTAAGTGTTAATGCATGACAAATAGATTCGACCCATACTCAAAAGAAAGTGCTAGAAAATACACATTAATTTTGGAAGAATTATTATAATTGTTACTTACATTTAATAAAGGGGGAAACTRTTCATTTGGTCCTATCTATGAGAAGAAATGCAGGTTATAGATAAAAAAAATCTAGTAATTCTAAGATTCCTTGGGCTTAGATTTGCAAACCTTTTCCATTGTTGCAGGACCTGAACCAAATCCAAGTATTTGAAAGCCACTGAAATTTGCTATTTTYAAAATACAAATCTAATCCTCTCTAACTCTATGCACTGCTTGTTACAAACAAAAAGTCAGCTTTTTTTCCTGTTTGTATATCAGTTACAGCTTAACTGAGGGTACAGTGGAACCACTGTACTGGCGACTTGC
Source organism: Alauda arvensis (assembly GCA_902810485.1). Taxonomy (NCBI): domain Eukaryota; kingdom Metazoa; phylum Chordata; class Aves; order Passeriformes; family Alaudidae; genus Alauda; species Alauda arvensis. The sequence goes on along the minus strand of CADDXX010000138.1, from coordinate 1,091,015 downwards.
TGCTGATCTACACCACATTCCTTCAGGTGCCAATTGGAGCAGCCTTATCAGGGAGATTTGTGCAGGTGCAGCAGGGAGTGTGCTGGTCTGGCAGCAGGCTAGAGAGCATTCTTCTTCCCAAACATCAGGGCCTGATTGCACAGCATTGTTCATTGGAGAACACATACAACACAGAGGATTTSTGATCCTAGGTCCACAAATAATAGCAAAAATCACTTTCTAGTGTTAACAGAAATGATTTTGCAATACATGCTTTTGCTTAACCTTGACAATAGATTTAAACAGAACCATTTCTTTGTTGAGTACTAAACAGAAACATTTCTTTGTTGAGTGAACCTATGTGAAAAATACAATTGAATAATAAATAATAATAAAGTCAATTACAACTGGCTTGTAAATAGTGAACTAGGTACATGGATTTTTTTAAATTTATATGGGTCCATATTAATCTGCCTATTTTCTAAGTGTTTTATACCTTGAGAGGCTGGATTGTGGATTTCCCAAGCTCACCTGGCAGAGAGGAGAGATGACGGGTGTTATGAGGGGAGATGATGGGTAGCAGGAAGAAGACATGTCAGAGGCACAAAACTAACATTTTGGAGGGGAARTAATTTACCCAACCTGCTGTTCACCTTCCCTTCTCTGCTGCAGGCTTGCTGGAGAAGATGTAGATGGAGGTATCATGTTAAAGGCCTGGGGGAGACAACCCAGAAACAGCTCTGGGCATGGAGATATGGGGACACAGGAGGGTGTCTGCCAGCTAAGGAGAAGCTATACAGAGAATTTGTTTCATGTGAGGAGGTGCAGGAAACTTGTTTCCTTTACATGAACAATGTTTTAGATCTGAATTAGAGTAATTACATCACAGCAGTTGCCAAAACCACTCCCTYTTCTAGGTAAGTGTCCTGGTTTCAGCTGAGATATAATTAATTTTCTTCTCAGTAGCTGGTACAGGGCTGTGTTTTGAATTCAGAACAAGAATAATCTTGATGACACACTGATGTTTTGTTGCTTAGTAGTGCACATTCCAGTTCAAGGRCTTTCCAGTTTCCCATGCTTTGCCAGTGAGCAGGTGGACAAGAAACTGTGATGGAGTATGCCCAGGACAGCTGACCCAAACTAGCCAAAGGGATATTCTACACCATAAAATGTTATGTTCAGTGTGTAAACTGGTATGTGAGAAACAATATTCCTTGCTTWATCATGGGTCCTGCTGTAGGAAAGCATCACAGGTGGAAGATGAAATCCATTATGTCAAGACGTGGAAACTGCTGAGGGACAAGGTAAGTCAGTTTAAAGAGGTCAAACCCATCCAGCTGAGTTCAGACACCTCTGAACAAGAAAAATGGCCAACACTTCACCTCTGTACTGATTAATGGATGGTGGCAGATGCCCTATGGGTGTGGTTGCAGCAATGGAAGCAGAATAATTGGCAGTGCAGAGGTAAAGCCATTGGGGCTACTGCAGTGTGGCCCAGACAGACAACTTGGTTGTGAAGGAACAGCATGGAGATAGACACCCTGTACCCAAGGGTCAGATCAYTGAAGAACAACAGAATAACCCACAGGTGGATCAGTCTTAGCAACTCAATTGGCTCCAGTGGATTTGCACTGGCAACATGAGAGTCAATGGTTTCTAGCTCAGTGGGTCCATGACACCCTGGGCCATCGAATGATGCAATATGTAGATGGTTTCACGACCAATGGGTGTGCTTAACACAGAACATTATCACACAGATCATCTATGAATGTGAAACACGGACTGCARTTGAGAAAGCCAAGTGATTAAAATCTCTCTGGTAAGGAAGATGATGGCTGAAATAKAAATATGGGGAAGCCTGGGAGATTGACTAAATCACACTCCCACAAAGCCACCAAGGCAAGCACCATGTGCTTACAATGGTAGAAGAAGCCACTGGATGGCTGGMAATATATCCCRTGCCCCRTGCTACTGCTTGGAACACTCYCCTGGGCCTTGAAAGGCAAGCCTTRAGGAGATATGGTACCACAGAGAGAATTGTCAAACACTGGGACTCAKTTCTGAAACAACATTATAGACACTTGGGCCAAATGCAGCATTGAGTGGGTATGTCACATTCCCTACCATGAACCAGCCTCTAGGAAGACTGAAGAACATAATGCACTGTTAAACACCGCCAGCTGTGAGTGGTGGGACCTTCAAACACTGRGAYACACATTTAGCAAAGGCCACCTCCTTAGTTAACACAAGGGCATCTGCCAATCAGGCTGGCCCTGCTCAAACAAGACTGTTATGTACTGTAGAAGGGGATAGAATTCTTGCAGTGCACATTAAAAATGTGCTGGGGAAAACAGTCTGGGTTATTTCTTCCTTAATGATCATTGAATTAAAATGTATTATGTTATATGCTGTATAGTGTAGCATATTACAATTTCTATGGTGGATTTATGCCTCACTACATTAGGTGCCTGTATCCATCACTCCAGATTTGAGGGTAAGAACCTGACTTCCTTTTGATCATCCTGTTAATAAAGACTGAACTTTAATAAAACTGGATACGTACAGCAGTGACAGAGTCAGAACTGGCTTTAACACGCAGCAGTCCAAAACCTCACACCACAGACTTCTACGTTAGAAGGAGCTCCAGGTCACAAACTAAATGAACTCAACAGACTTTTATAGACATTGTCAACAGACTAAGGGACTGATAGCTGTGTATGCATCTATCAAAAGACAGGATAGTTAATGGTGCACTGGGAAGCGTGGGACCTAGCATGATATAAATGATATGGAATAAGGGGTGGATACTGCCCTGGTTTCAGCTGGCATAGAGTTCATTTTCTTCTTAGCAACAGGAACAGGGCTGTGTTTTGAATTCAGTATGAGAGTTGTGTTAGTAACACATTGATATTTTGCTTGTTACTGAGCAGTGYTTACTCTAAGTCAAGAACTTCCCAGCTTCCCATTTCTGCCAGTGAGCAGGTGCACAAGAAGCCAGAGGGAACATGCCCAGGACATCTGACCTGMACTAGCCAAAGGGATATTCCATAGCACAGAATGTCATGCTCAGTATMCAAACTGCCAGGAGCTGGCTGGGAGCTGCTGGTCTCTGCTCAGGGATAGGCTGGGCATCATCAAGGGGTGAGAAACTGTACTGTGCATCCATTGTTTCTTCTGTTTATTCCTCTCTCCCTCTCTCTCTGCTTTTTGTATTATTACAACATTTTGTTTCAATTATTTMACTGTTCTTAACCCACAAAGTTTACCAGAGATGGGGGGAGGTGAATTAGGGGCTGTGTGGTATTTAGTTGTCAGATAGGGTTAAGCTATGACAGTAWAACAAAGAAACCTTGATAACAGATTTATGGAATTTGATTAAGAGCTAGTACTTCAGAACACACTTTTTTGGCCACTCTGATCTTGATGACATGATTAATAAGAAAACATTCTATAAKAAATTAATTATTCTTTAACAGTTAAGTAAGGTGGTCCAGATGTACTCTGGGATGTATTACACTGAACCTTTGCTCTGTGGAAGAAGGGATTTAGTTATTCAGCACTGTCCAAAAAAAAAAAAAAAGAGAGAAAAAAAAAAAGAAAGATGTGAAAGATGGGACTATTTCCTTCCTCTTCATCTCATTCATCCTGTGTCACCAGATGAGAAAGCTCACACTGTACTAGTTCTAGGAACAAAAGGAATGGTTATTTTCCCTGGTGCTGACAATCTGATACCATTCACAAGCACTGCCAATTTGAATTAGGAACATAGAAAAGGTACAAGAATTTTAGGCAGTCAAAATGAATTGGCAGGATTCTTGAAAAGGGCCTCTGGTACCCTGAACTTGTATGCAGCTGTAGGAGCTGCAAAACCTGAGCAGTTGATCAGCAGGAAAAAAATGTGGGCCAGCCATATTTCACTCAGTTAGGAGTTCATTAAGATTTTTGTCCTCCATCTAGGTGTTCTAACAGCAAATGCACCAGGTGTTATTTTTTAAATAGAATCCTAATTTGAATATCACCAAGCCAACAAGATAGTTACCAGAAAGGTCACAAGCATCCTTAAAAATAGCACAAATTGACTGATTTTCTAGTAACAAAACACCTTGGAGGTATAGTTTTATGACACTTTATATGAAGTTATTTTTCTCTTGGTGTTTCAATATCAACTGAAAATTAACTTAAGTGTTACAGTATGGTGGTGGTGAGTTCCCTGCCCTTTGTGCTGGAACAAGAAGAGAAGGTCAGCAGAGTTATTTGTCTTTACTTACTAAATGTTGTATATATAGAAAAGAATAAGTTAGAGGTTAGGCTAGTGTGAACACCAATGGTATAGGATCATACCCCAATGATTTTGAAACCTCTTCAAAAATTATTCTGAGAACAAAATGTACCTGTATGCTTGTTCCCAGTGTACTGAGAGATTAGATGAGTACAACATTGTGCACCAGCTGCCTGTCTCAACAAGAAAAGAGTCACCAGGTGCTGGCATAAACCTGCAGCCATTCTGCAATGAGATTACTATTACTAGCAACTATTAGGAAATATCTCAGCTGTCAGGTTTTTTTTGAGCTACAAAATAAAGGCAAAGAGGAGAAAGTCAGTAGTTTTTAATCCAATCTTACCAACTCCACRTTACCTCAGTGTTAATTATTAGCCTTAGTTGTTTTAAGAGTGGATCTGGACCCTACACAGGCTCATGTAAATCTTAATTTAACGCTCTGGATAATTTTCTTGCCTTCATCCCTTGCTTCATGTAAGTTTGAGATTTTTAAAACTGAATAAAAATTAAACCTAGATTACAMAAAGTCATTTCATGTTAATTTGGAGTAATGGGGAGAGGGGGGMGATGTCCATTTTGGTGATGATACGATGCAGCAGTTTTGCTTTTCATTAGTACAGTTCAGCATTTTGTCACTTGTTTTGTTTCAGGTTTGCATTMTTTCAGGCCAGCCCGTGATTTAAGCGTTGAAATCGACCAAGGCAAAGTCTGTACCTGATACAAAATATCCTGGGTTAGATACACTAACATTTCTTTCACAAGACAAAAAGGCTTTCTGTTACAATTAATTAGGTTTCAAAAGCCTACATGCAATACTTCATTAGAATTTTACCATTTCTGGGATTTTGGAAAGCTTCTTTCCAAAGTTGCTGTCAGTCAGGGTAAACCTGCTATAAACTATCACTTAGGAAAAAGCATCTCTGCTACCMTGTGCAGTAAACCTAACCATTACAGTGCCCTGAAAAGGTAGGGCACMAGCACATCTTTAACAAAATCACACTTTTGTCATAGGGTAGCAAAGGTGTCTGGCTGTGGCACAGAGGGTACAGWGAAGTAATGGATAGTGTCAGAATTAATTTTCTCAATGCAGTAAAATCAGTTATTTATAGAAGTATAATTATAGGGAGACGTATTTGCTCCTATTGTCTCACACATAATTCCAGCTATAAAAGAGTTGCAGAAGATCAAAATTATCTTTGTGATAAGATAATTAATACTGTACATCCTGCACTGCTGCTGAATGCCCAAACTATAGAGAACCAGGTCCCTTACAATACATCCAGGCTCCATGGCACAAACTCCCACATTAGGTCTAAACAGATTAATTTGCATMCTGCAAGAAGGCTGCAGTTTTATGGTGCTCCCTACAGCTTTGTTTCCCATGTTCCTGTCTGCTACCACAACAAGGGCTGATTCTGTATGAATTACAGAGGAGGTTTTTTTCCACAGTGCATTGATCACATCGCTTTGTAGATTTGCAGCTCCATGGAAAGAACAAGAAATGAACTCCTGAGTGAGGAAACGGTACCCTTCTCCTCTTCTACAAATGTCTGAGAGAATACTGTCACAGATATACCATTATGTGAGGCCGCATCCATTTCCATTACATTCCCTCCTCACTCCCTAACTCCTCTCTGAAGATACAATATCCCATAGAAGCAGGGCCTGCTGAGACCTACATTCTTGTTGAGCCAACCTTTGTTCAGATTCATCTTGAATAACCCCCATTCTGAGCCCAGATCCTTTCCATATGCCTGTTCACACAAACAGACCTGCTCCTAAGAGCTTGGAATCAAAAGCAGAAGGCAAATGGGGTAACTCACCCTGCCAGCACTGGGTTCAGTAGACCAATAGCTGAACAAGGAGCCAAGAGAGTCTGATCTCAAATGCCTCTGTTTCTAGTTAGGTAAGCACAGAAACTACACAGCCAACACAAACAATTTTTTTCTTTTAAACTTAAAGATGGTTTTGCTGAATTTTTGCCCTTCTTTTCTAACAAGCAGGGGTGACATTACATTGGGGCTTTTTCAGCTGAATTACAGCAATTACCTAAATGAATAACTCATTTTGTGGACAAGCTGCCTGCAAACAGTTGAGGGGGGAGAATGTGGAGTGGGATGGTAAGGGAAATTACACCAGATTGAACTTCTAGAGCAACATTACCGTGTTTTTATGTAATATACTTAATCATATAGCTTGTGCTTTAGACATTATTTTAGTAGATTATGATTGTGAACAAAGTGTATTTCAGACTAAACAGCAAATCTACAGATACTGATAATAAAAGTCTTGTATTGAATATCCCAACTCTTGCTAATGTTATGGGCCAGATGTGAGAGGTGTGTAAAATATTTCTGGTTTTGCTATATAAACTATCYAACAAGAAGAAAAAATAATTTTGTTTCAAGGCACACTAGACATACCCAGTTTCACAAAATGTCTGCATTTTGTTCTGTGTTTTGTTCTATTTTTTGCCAAATTTATATAAGCTCTAGATGAGCTTTGAACCAACAAATTCTCATTTTAATTTAGATTTTTTAAGTCAGTTTATATCAACATTTTATGGGTGGAACAGACCATTAGACTTACGTTGTCATGAAAAATATTTAACATCTCTTTAGGAGGCACTTCGATTTTTCTTCCTCTTCAGTTAGTGTTTTTAAGAGACTGACAAAATTCCCACACTAAGAGATACTCAGCTAATAGTGTTTATTGAAGTATTCTAAACCAGAGCAACCAAACAGAACTCTCRAGGTGCCTGAACAACATAYAAAACACAAAGCATAGAATCTTTGCTTTTTCCTCTGTGGTTTTTTTTGTTTTTTAGAAGCATTCACACAACCATATCTACACCCTTCTTYAGTCCAAGYCTAAAAWTGTAAATCAAATTTGTGGTAGCTKTCCAGTTTCAAAGTAAAATTGGAATTAAACACTGCTGTATAGGATGACTAGAAAAGCTCTTTCACTCATCTCATGGTGCTTCCTCAAGCTATCATATTCTAAGTAGATTTGCTTAATAATTGCAACTCTATGTTCTATCTAGCTTTTAATTKCAATTAATTACATATTGTTTAAGTAGGATTTTCTTTTACCCTGTGATAGCACCATGATGACACTGAGATCTTCACACTACACTCTGAGACTGTCCTTGTGTTCTGGATTGAGTCTGCCACACCAYTGCCTGTACTAATCTATTTTTTCCCTAGAAATCTTAATCTCTGTGGATGCTTTGGTTTACAGGTTGTAGAGGGTTACAAACCATGGGTGTGAGCTGTCCATAATAACTCTGCCTCTAGAACTGTATTTTAGAAAACAAAATTCAATCAGCAGTTAAGTATTACAGAGGTCTAGCTCAGGTTCTTAATGAACTGCAGAGTGAGGGACAAAATCATCTCAGATCAAACTTYTGCCATTTAAAATAGTTCATATTTACAACACCATTTATATTTTCTAACGTATTTGATGGTACCTGGGACATGAACTAACACTTCTAGAAAGACAGTCTACAACCACATCTGTGTGTTCTATATTTCCTTCAGMGTTGACAGGGTAATAAATTGTTTTTTCCTGTTGGCTTCATGATATATGTATGAAAWTACATTACAAGGAGTTTCTGTGCAGCAAATCCAAATTACCTGGCTGAAGCAAACACACCCTGCCACTTGAAGAGATTAAGGATTTAAAGAAGATTTTTATTTTAGTAACCAGCAGTGGGTTTTTCAAACTATTCAGCACAAGCCAAATTTTGTTCTATTGATATCAACAGTAAAACTCTTCAGAAAGACTGGAAAGAATCCAGTTCTGAAAACTTCTGAAAAATCATATCCTAAAAATCTTTATTTTAAATTACTTCAAAACATGCAATTTATAGAACCTACCACAAGAAATTCTGCCAGYGTGGATCTGAAAGGCAGCTGGGGATATAAGAAAACAGATGATCCACATGATGTTCTTACTTGGAGCTTTGCAAACTGACAACTGAAAATAATTTACTTGGAAGGAAAAACAATTTCTCTCCACTCCTTTTTCAATACATGAAATATTCAGTTCTCATTTATTTTCCACAGGGAAATGGCAGCAGCATTTTGTACTACTGAATTTTATGTGAGACCCTCTCAAGTGGTCCAACTTGTTCTCAAATCTCAAGGCAATAAAAACATATATAAACAATGGAAAAATCCAGTTGAATAACAAAGACACTTAAATCACACTCTATAACTACTTTAATGAATCTGATTACAAATTGCAAGGCATTTTTTTCTTTCTGTGCTCACACAAACATTCAAAATATTGAATAACCTTCTTAAGGTAGACTCACTAATAATACAATTACTCTGAACAAAAACAAGAACTAGTGAAATGGAAATAATTCACAATTGAAGCGCAGAAGTCATAATGGAAGATCAACTACATGGAAGAATAAAGATTATAATTTTTAAAGTGAAACACAGAGTTAATACGTGAGAAACTGCATGAGTCAAGCTGGAAACTTCTGACACCTTGCTGAACAAGATCAAAGAGRAGTTTAGGTTAAAAGCATGAAAATTAGTGAGAAATTGTATAAATAACCCAACTTGTTATATAACCCCAGAGCTGGGCACCTGGCAGCACAGCACTGAGCAGGAATGGTGAGGTGAGCTACTGAGATAAGAAAAAAGCAAGACTGAGGACAGAACCTCAAATCTTCTTAGACATTAGGTTATGAAAACCTCAGAAAGATAACTAAGGCTTGTAGAGAGGAGGAGTGGCCGGACTCTTTGCTGAGGTAAAAAAGCAGGGTYTAATTGAATTTTAGTGAAACTGACTGAAGATCTCTTCTACATTTGTGTTATATCTCTTACAGGTCCTAGGGACCTCCAACTAAGTGTGCATACCTTATTTTTTGGAAGATTTAAAGCTAGATTCTAGCAGCCTTTTCAAATTATAATTGATAGGCCTAAAGCCAGAGAGAACAGAGAGAGCAGCTCTTCCATCATGCTACAATTTACATGTAATGATATCTCCATTTAATAAGAAAATGCAATAATTTTCTTAAAAACCCCACACCATTAAACAACAGTGGTCCCCTATATATTTTTTCTTCCTCATAAATCAGTTCTGTCCAGGAGTCCCATGGGAGCTGTTACTAACTTCATAACAACTGCTGGTTCTGCTTACAGTTCCTGAAGTGACAGCAGCACAATAACTGAGTGTTGTGAAGCAGTTTGAGATACGTRGTACATTCAGGAGGGTGTATAATATATTCACTATTTTTCTTCATAAACTAAACTCTACATCCCAGTATGGAGAGAACTCTCATCTGATAACTGAATCTGCATTCAGTTATTGTAATTCAGGTCAAAAAGGAAGACCTTCAGCCCCTCTCMACCAGTATAAATACACATACTAAAATTCTCAAGGCTTTATGATGAATTCTTGGCATCCTTTTTTTTTGCTAGCAATTTCCAAAGAAAATGAGCAATAAGTTCAAGAAAAGAGTTCAAAAAATTGTGGACTACACACTATTTAGTGCATTGCTAACTTAATTACAGAAGTATGTGGAAAAATAGTCATGGTATGTCAGGGCATACCAGCAACGCTACAAAGCTTGTACTGTACTTGACCTGAAGTCAGTACCTTCAGTCTGCATATGTGGAAGAGAACGTATTATTTCTGGAAACAAACTGCATCCCTCTCTATGCTGTACTCAGCTTTATTCCTTCTAGCCAGTTTATCAGTTAAGTATGTTGTGTGCATTTTATGTTTACACTTCAGAGGAACAAAATCCTGAAGTGATGAGCCTAAAAGGATCCATTACCAAAATCCTGAGAACATTACAGTTGGCAATCCTTTTGAGTAGATTGCTAAGATTTTTTTTTTCTGCAGAGCTATCGATTTTCTTTCATTTTCCAAACAGAGTGAGTCTTTGCTTAGAAGTAGAAAGTCTGAAAAGCATGCTGAATCATAGGCCACAYACCATTTCTGCTTTAGTGTGCAATATACCACTGAGAAGGAAATAAAGTGGCCTCACCGCTACCATGTTAAATAAATTAGAGATCTGCGTGACCTATTGTCTCCAAACCCAGGTAGTGCTAAAAGCAAGAATACCCAGCATTTTTTCCTTCCCTGATTTTATGCACCCTGCTTTCTAGACCTCTGCCTATTTCCTACTCCTGCTCATACATTTAATAAAGTATATTCGTTGAAATACATTTATTAGGATGTGTGGTCAATTAATAAACTTTGTGTCTTACAATAAACATACAGTACAATCTGAAGATGGCAAGTCATTGACAGCTCCTATACTTCTTTAAACTGAAAAAGTGTGGGCATTTTCAGTTTTACAGCATTCATTATTTACACATTGAGTCAAAGCTGTAGAATTGTATTATCAAARCATAGGAGGAAATCTCTGAGTTTTACATCAAAGTCCACTGAACAGAAAAAGTCCTCTCTGTAGCAACAAATGTCAGGCCACCTTTACTGAGATAAGCAAAAATATTGATGTACTGATGTTTGGAAAAATCCGATGAGACTTGCATCTGAAATCAAAAGTAGTAAGTTTTAAGAAAATGTGGTGTATACAAATCTGAGATGTAACAACCATAAACAGGATTTTTCCATGCCATAAACTCTAGTGTTAAGAAATGTCTGCCTGCATTGATCTGAACCAGAATGCACAGGATGTACACACCTTGTTTCTTTGATTCAAGCCGACATCCTCACCCTCTCTGCATGATCTGAAGGATCTTGGGTACAATTCTAGGAAGATGCAGTCAACCAACCATCACTTCAGAAGAATAGCCAGGACAATAAGTAGCCGTTATAACTTGAGTATTACCTCCAAGCTTCTCACTGAACATCAGTTGGGCTGATTTGTTAATGTAAGGCCACAAAGACTCATAAAGCTCATTCTAGCATGAATTAATACCTGCATCCAAACTTCAGATTGTTAAAAACAACACACTACAAACCCCTGAGATCACGAATCTCTGTTACTAAGTAGAAGTCACACAAGCTCTGATATTGATCAGCTCCTCAGAACTACAATTCTTGCAGAGTACCAGACTTTCAAGGTGGTTTCCCAACAATTCTTAGAATTAAAAAACAAACAAACAAAACCCCCACAAATATTTTTATGCCTTGCCAGACCCTTGCACAGAACATAATGTTGCTTCATGTAGCCCTCTGTACAGTCCAGGGCTAAGCACATTATTCCATAAATATATTCTTCAGGGTTGTTGGTTTTTTTTTTCCATTCCTTTGATTGTGTCTCATCAATTGTAACTACTTACTAAAAGGAAGTGAAATAGGAAATATCATGCTTTTCAATTGTCTGCAAGAACAGGAATAAATACATAGATATGTAAATATTGCCCCTTTGACAGTCCTTAGTGTTGCTATCAATAGCCAGAATTAAGAGAAGTGTAAACATCAAAAACTATCTTTTCCTCTTCATTTTCCCCAAATCTCTCATACAATCCCTGTTGTACAAAGCATAGAGATAAAAATGACAGAGCATGGTTTCATGTTATTTAGCCTGTAACAAAGCTGCAAGTCAACCTGGGAGCCCTTGACTATTTTAAGGCAAACCTGGCTATTTTTCTTTCATTAGTCTTCACTTTTCCAATGAGTAACAAAATGGAGAATTGTAGTGTTATCACTCCACTTTAGAGCACAGCATTCATCAACCAAACCAGGTTTCTTGGTGAACTRCACAGCCCCAAGCACTCAGTCCTCTAGGGTGGTGGTCAGGGTGACTGAGCACATTTACTCCAATTAAATTACTGGATTTAGACCCACTTCATATACCCAAACTAATACTAATCCCTTTGCTTTGCTTCACTACTTTMACATGACAAATCATAAATGTAGTTAGATGAGTGATGCCTGAGCTGACATATTTATATTCCAAAAAGCTGTAGATGGAATAGGAGCAAGCCAGTTAATTGCGGAGTACTCATGAGAAGTCACAGAACAAAGTACTCTCAAGTGTTTCTTCCAAGAGCTTTCAGCATAGAGCAATGGSCCCAACTCAATAATAACAAATAGCTAAACGTAAAAATTATGCTTATWAAGACATGAAATAATTTTATACTTCTTGAGTTGAAAATACAATCTTTGCTTTGATTTTGCATTAAATCAGATCAGTTTTTAAAGAATAAGGTCTTGTGCTTGCCTACTTATTTGAAGAACAAAATTGGTAAAACTCCAACCCTAATTCAAAGATAGCTTCTGATCCCTTCAAAAATTCTGGAAATGTAGAAAGCCTACTGAAAACATCACACCAAACTATCAAATGTAAACAAGCTTCCTGGTTAAGGAAATCAGGAGTAAACATTCAGAAATCAGGTTATACTGAATATCATCAATTAGCATTGAACCTGAGAGAGGCAAATCAGAAATCTTACACAGGGCAGACATAAAATCACAACCCCATAACAAAAGATTAAATAGACCAAAATGTAATCCTTAAGCATGGCTACAGAAGACAAATGTCTACAGAACTGATAGGACTTATATATTGCAACACTCTCCTTTTTAATTTGAAATAGCCAAGGAATGGGATTCTTTCCAACTTCTTCTTTATAATTTGAGACAATCCTTTTCTAAAGAACTTGTAAASACACAGTATAATAAATTAGGAGTTAGCTGCTTGGTCTGTTTTTGCATTACAAAATACTTCCAAATATTCAGATACCAAGAATAAAAGACGAAGAGGGCCTTTTCAATGGATTTGTAATTTAAACTTATTAAGTCTGGACATGGCAAGAGAATGTTTCTGTGTGACAGCACGCAAGTGTTTACATTCATGAAACAAAGTCTTCATACAGAAAGTACCTTAACAAGAAATCTTTAGAACACAAACTTTTGGTAGCAAACTCGTAGATTTTATTTCAATTAATATTTATTTAATTAATCCACAAACACAGTCAAATTACAGCWGTTTTTGTTCAACACATGGTGAGGTGCCCGGTCCAACATGATCAAAGAAAGATATGATTTTAGCCATTGCTTGTCTCAACTCTACTTTCCAGACAATACTTAAGAGGTGACAWCTGGAATAATCTTGTATGAAGTCAGAAWTCACCCACTCAGGAAATCATACACTGATGTTTAATGTCAGTTCCTGGCACATGTTGTTTTCATCCCTGTAAAAGAAGATGTATTTAACTTGCAGTCGGCATCACGCACACACAAAACAGGTAACTGCTCTAAAGTTGAGCTACATGACCCTTTGTGTGTGACACGACACACACCCTTAGGCCAGAGCCATTTCTCAAAAGAAATAACTGTATAGGACAGGATTTTCATTTCCCATACCATTAGTATGGATTCCATTCCAGAGGACCAGCCATATTAGAATAAGCAGACTCAGTAACTATCAGGGGCTTTCCTGATTTTTTTTGCAATTTATTTTTGGCTAAATCTATTTAAAGTTTTAACAGTTACCACATAAGTTTTTCACCAGTCAAAGCTATTTTGTTATGTTTTCCAGCAAGGAGTAAATGAATTTTGTTATGTTTTTCAGCAAGGAGTAAATGAAACTCCTTCAGGAATAGAAGACAATGCATCCACTATTATCTGATACTCCTTTACACAATTACATACCTAGAGACCAAACAATTGACAAAAAACTCTTAATTTAAGACATTAATCACATAGGTGCACAAAGATTTGAGAAATCTGTGATTTTAAGATTCAGATATCACTAGATGACGTTTTGAAATCTTCCTACAAGCTATTAATAAAGTTGATTCAGCAACTTCCAGAAGTTCAGCAGTTATATGAATGTGTTCCTCCTAAGCATGATCCAAAGAAGAGTTTCAACCTCACCTCTGGGTTTGCAAGAGAATTTTTATACCCCTCAGTATTGGCCACTTAAGACACTGTCAGACTTAAGAGGGCAAAGCATAAAAGGGGAGTAGAYTTTAGTACATTACATTGTTTTCTCTTTAACTAAGATGATCTGAACTTACTATTTGCTCAAGAGATACAATTTGCTTGAAATTTGTAAATTATTGAAGAGCAATTAAAAACCATCAGCAATTGTCATTAGACAAGAGCACTTACCTTCCAGTAGAAGGCATTATTTACTCCTTAGAAGTCCTGAGCATTGGCTCACGTTCAGGTGTGATTACTCATCTCTAAAGCATTTCAAGCATGAGGTTGCTATGTGAGGCCTCTAAACACACAAAAATTTGTAAAATTATAATTAATATTGTTTAACTACAGACCTTCTCAAAGCAATATTCTACTAGAGTTGCTACTGTGTTGTTAAACATTCTAAAAGTAATTTTCCATGGAGATGCAGAAGTMATTTACAAGAAGTTCATTATTAAACCAAAACCTAGAGCAAAAGGTAATTAGTCGTTCAATGTGTTAAAAAGGCATGTTCAACAGCCCAGTAAACTACATAGGACAGATTCCTAAAATATTTTAAAATATATTTTTAATCATAAACAATGGGAAGTGTATGAAGCCTAAATTCCTTTTAGTGCTGACACTACCGAGCTAAGCYATAAACGTGTGGATTTGACTGAATCTTTGCAGAACAATTCATTGCTACCTTGTGTCTACTTACAGATATGTAAATATATATACGTGTATATACACCTCGTTACAAATTATATAGCACTTAACCAAAAGATATCAAAAGACACTGTTACAGGTGGACTAGAAGACTGCAGGGAAAGCCCAAAACACTAGAGTTTCTTCCTTCATTTGAGCGTAAGTTTCAAGTGCCTACAACCTAAACTTCATAAGCTGCAATTGTAATTTTCTTGATGTAGCCAATAAAAAAAATGAATGCAGTAATTCAGATTTAAAGTTTGTGCAGCTCAGTAGCTGTGATTTAAAGAACAGAAGGGTGCAAATACAGTCATTTTGACTCAGAGACACAGGGGAGCACCCCCATGTATCTGTCTTTATAAAGTCTCCKTATTTAAAGCCCTCCACTTCTGAAGCCAGAAGCCTTTCCTTACCAGCCCCAGGCTGTAMCAGGAGTGATGAGCTCGCTGTGCCCCTCACCCATGGGCGTCCAAAGGCGTGAGTGCAGATCGCCAGCGCTTCCCGCTGCCCCGGCCTGCCGCGCCTGGCCTCCTGCCCATGGGGAGCATTTGAAGGGCACGCCGGTACCTCGGGACACACTGCGGAGGGAGAGAGGAATCAGTCGGGCAGCGGGGGGACCGTACGGGGGGGAATGGAGATCGGGCCATTTGTGCCTCACGACAGGATGCAGGGCGGAGGGGAGGGCTCCGCACTGGGTTTTAGTGAGGGAGAGCTGCTCTATCCCCCTGTGTTGACTCCCAGGAGCACCGTCAAGCTCCGAGAGGGCAATTTGTGAAGGGAAAGCGCCATAGGTTCTATCCCCCACCGCCAGGCCCACACAGCCCGTCCTTGCGGGGCGCGGGCGGTTCCCCCTGAGAGCGGCCGCAGCGAGCTTACCGCGCCTAAAGCCGGCCGACAGAGAGGGAGAGCGTCCCCTCCCTGGGAATTAAATAGCGCTCCGMGCTCCCGCGAGACCCCACGCGACTCCAGCCGCTGCTGCCTATTGGCGAGAGCAGCGCGCGTGACCCCGCGCGGGGCGGGYCGGTCCGGTGCGGCCGAGCCCCGCTGAGGCAGAGGGCCCTGGAGCTGCTCCAGAAGCGGCTGCGGCCGGGTCTCAGGGGCCGGCCCGGTTGCTCAGCTGTGCTTCCTGCGGCCGCCCCCATGGGTCACATCAAAGCTTTCGTGGGGACGTGCTCGTCCACTCCTGCCCAGGCGGAGTTCTGGGAGCCCGGAGATGTTTWACACCGGGAAACAAAAGTGTCTTCCGTGTGAGGTAGCAGCTGTGTAGCGGTTTGAGGCGCTAAATACCGCTGATCTCTGTCTAAACTCCTGTCTAAGCCCTGCTTAGGAGCTGTCTGTGAGGATGGTGAGGTAAAGCCCCGAGCCTCGCTAATGCGCTGGCGGACAGCACATGCAGCTCRGCTGGGCTGCGTGCCAGGGGTGACRCGGTGGCACCAGGCCTGTCCTGCGGGCCAGCRCTCAGCACGGGGGCAGAGCGCTGCTGCTGGTCTGACCCAGATAAAATGGGATGCTACTAAGAGGTTTTGGAGKGAGTACGAGCAGATTAGCATAAACAGGGAATTAGTGGTTTGTAGCACAGASACTTTGTATGTTGCTCAGCAAAGCTGGTAGGTAGGAATCACAACATATCGCAGAATATACTGAGTTGGAAGGGACCCATCAGGATCTTCGAGTCCAACCCTTGGCCCTGCACAGGACACCCAAGAATCACACCCTGAGCCCGAGAACATTGTCCAAACTGAATGAAATGGAAGTCCTTGCTTCTCAAATAGGTGTGTATATTGCTGACAATTCATACCTTCCTGTCTCGGTGAGAAACAATATGTCTTGGCTCATGCGAGTTACTACCAGCACAGCCCTCATAAAGTRTGTGGAAAGAAGAACGAGTTGGGCCRCTATGCTCRGTCTGAACCCTGCATTTAAATTACTCTCARCAGAGCTAAACCAATCTGATGCAGCCTGAAACAAATAGTCACATAGTTGCAATCAAGGGATGACTCTAGAAATTGTTTCATACCACTTCTAGTTACTGCTTCTATCCTATTCTTGACACTCAAAACCTTGTTGCAGATTAACCCTGCGCCATTTTGTTGTCTATACATAAAGGTTCAAAACCTCTATCAGGACGCTAGAAAAATCAGTCTCTGGGGATAAATTTGTGAGACGTAGTTTTAAGTTATTTCAAGTGGTCTCCTTTGCAATGACTATTTTCTACAGTCAAACACGTAAGCCAGATCAGTCCTTTTCTGTAATGTTGTCAAATAGATGAAGTGGCAATTAACCTTTAATTTTTTAGCATTTGTGTCAGTGGGATTTATGTCAAGTTTGGTTTCTTCTTTTCCAGTACAGAATGTAAACTGGCRCTTCTGTTACACAGAAAACCAAGAAACCACAGCATACCAGTGATCAGTATCCATCCCAGGTGAGCATTTTGACCATTCACACAATCCTACACCTTTTTCTTGCCCCTCACAAGCTTTCTTCTGTTTTTCCCTTACAAAGTTTGCATTGTTTGCTTTCTCTCTGGCTCCATGAAATTAACTTTCATGTCTGAGAGTGGCACAACTTCAAGAGAAGGAATGCAGTCTACCTGACCTGTCTKTCCTTTTCCAAACTTTCCCTATAGAATAAAATAACTGGCCTTTAATAAGTTACTGAAAGGGTCAGATGTGGATTTGAGCCTCTTTACTTGAAGGTTAGTTCTCCCATTTCCTGGAAAAATGCTGTAACCACTAACTTACCACCTACAAGGCTGCAGGCAGATCTGCTGTTTCCATGGGTGTGGGATGTAACTTTTATCTGAATGAACTTCTTATCTGGGCACTAAGTCTGCCCACAGCCTGGGTATTTTGGGAACTTGAGGGAATGACCATAATATTGGTGGATCCGGGTACAGGTAATTTTGAGATTACCTGGGATCACTAACTGGGAGAAATACAGGCCTGATCATAAACAGAATTTGTAGGAAATCCRGTTATTGTGAGGGCTATTTTGTAGATTAGTGTTGAGCTTTTTTAGGAGTTGGATGAGCTGAACTAACTTGTTCAAATTGTGAAGAGTGGTGCTTTAATTAGCCAAGTCTCTCTTTGTCAGATGCAAGGATTAAGTCTCAAAGTCACTGCTTTGATGCTTCTCACAGAAGACTCTTGAAAAGAACTTGTTTAACAGCATAATGAGTTTACCACAATGTGCAATTGTCATAAATGTTTCACTTCAATTTTACTGTCTTTCTCCACACTGATATGAAGGAAAATCAATCAAGTAAAACCTCATTGTAACCATCAGTCTTTGCAGGTGAATTGCAGTACTCAGTGCCATTAAATAATTGTCCAGTTTGGAATTTTAGAATCAATAGCCTTTTATTTATATGTCTCTCTGTGTGTAATTTGGTTAAAACTTTGAGATGGTAATGTAATAAAAGTGTAATTTAATTAATGTATGAACAATTTAATAAAATGTAAAGGCTGTTTTAAATTCATGATGAAAATAGACCAAATGCCACTTACAGCTTATCTGTCTTTTGGTTTTTTTGTGCTCAGAATGTTTGTGAGTTAAAATTGGAGCCTGTAAAATASAATAAAAATAATAAACAAAATCTTTGGAGAAGAGGGAGGATCATARTTTCCTTTCCAGAGGCAGAAATATCAATATATTTCTGTTTGAAACTTCAATTTTCTGTTATTTTCCTTCAGCAAGTCTCTTTTTGTTTGATAAATTATTTCTATGGTTAAAGTTTTTTTGTTATCTCTTTCCAGCCAATATGTATTATTAGAATTTAAATAGGATTTTTCCACATGAAAGCACATTTTTTATAGGGAAGAAAAATGCCAGCACAGTTTGCTAGTGAGCTCCCTTGCTGAATAATATACCTGATGAAGAGGCCATTCTTCAAGATTCTTCCTTCTGGAAAGGTGGGAATATTTTTACTTGAGTAGTGAGTGTGGGGAAGGTTAGTATTATTCAAACTGATGAAGCAATACACTGAAGTCCTTTATTGTCACTGCTCCAAGCTCTTAGCACAGACGGAAACTCAAGCAGAAGGAAAAGGACAGGAGTAAGATATTACGAGATAATCACAGCTCTAGGACACTATCAACAGAGTACTGACCACAGAGGCTTTAACAGCCTCTTCACAGAGTAGAATTAAATGGCTTTCACCARAGAACTCTAAGACCCCTTGAATCTACTCAGTCAGCTTTTGGTACATCAACATCAATGTATCTGCATGTGTCTTWTTCTGCTGTCTTTGGACTTTCAGATCTGATGTCTGGACAAAAAAAGATTATGTCAGATGCTGTAAATGTGTTTTGTTTTCTTCTGTTGTAAAGYAGCAATTTCTAGAGAAAAATTAAGAGATGGTATTCTCTACTTGTCAATTAGTAAAATGCTTAARCTAGCAAAAGGTAGGCAAGATTTATGGATCAATTTAATGCAGTTTTATTTTCCATGCTTTGTCTTTAGAATCCTGACAAATCACACTGTCACCAAAACACAAAATTTTACAGTAATTTGAATCAAGAGAAATAATTTCTCAGATAATTTGGAAATGTTGGTTAGGGGTTGCTTTGAAGATGACAGTCTTACAGAAGAATAGTAATTCCAAAGTTGGGTTGATTTTTTGCTTTTAGACTCTTCACATTTTCTGTGGATTTCCATGAATTTTTATGGACTGCAACTGACACCATCAGAATTTCAGGTGCAGATGGAGTGGTTTCCATGGACCTGCTATGAGCCATGTGCCACAGATTCAATCCATAGGCTGCAAGCTGGCATTTGGCATTGTACTGAAGCCACCAGTCTGTTCTGAAATGAGGCCAAGCTTCATGGAAAATCCCAATTTCTCATTTTTGTGTCTATACATTTGCCATTTTGTTAAAGATATTTTGCTATTTTTTGTTAGAATATTATTCAACATTAGATACAAGACATATTAAAAAAATAGTAAAATTCTAAACCTACATTGTCAGCACTGCAAGTATTTCAGATATCTGATTTCTTTTATAATTCTTACCTATTTTCCATGCTTCCAGAAAACTTTAGTATTRTTTTAACTCCCTTTTCCATTAAAATGACCTTTTAATTGGAATTATATCRTAAATTTGATCTGTTCCAAACATTTCTTCAGCAAAACTGACTGATGATTACCCACTTCTGGACCCAAGTTTATTACAAGAAAAACATAAATGAASCTTCTGTGGAATTTTCCAAGATTTCTGGAGAGGAAGTGCTATATCCTCTTTATAGCACAGAATGARCAGATGTTCTAGTCTCAGATTTGCTACCAGCTTTCCTGTGTAACTTTGGACAAGTCATTAAATTTCTGATGGCAATTTTCTTGCTTTGTAAAAGAAGCTAATATTAACTTGCAACCCAATAATTTGACTGCTCTGAGTGAATGTTTGCAAAATAATCTGAAAAAGTTGGATGGAAAATGTTATGGAAGTCCACACCTCTGCTAGCCAARGAGGATATTTACAATAGGTCCATATTTTATGTAGTGAAATGGAAATGTTCAAGTGTAAAACCAGTTGAGACCAAGAAGGATCTAAAATTAAATGCAGGAGGTATTTTTTGACCTTTCAACAGAAATTATATAAGCACTCTTAGGTTATAAATAATCTTTGTTTTCCTTCTCTTTGTCTAACGCTCAGAAGAAACACAGGGTTGTTTGTTTGTTGTAAGGAGATAGGGCAATGCTTTAGAGTGGAAACAATTGTGCTCTGTTCTTTATTTATACAATTCCTATAAAAGTTTGTAACTAGTATTTGGTGCACTGCTTAGCACTTTTTTATCTTCAAACAGCCACAGAAATAAAGTTTCTATTCCTGAAAATGTCAACAGCAGAAGAAAACAAAAACGGACACCAGTCCATTTCCAGCATGAAAGTTTCTTCTTTCCTGTTTTGATCTGTCTGAAGAGCAAAAAAGACAGTGCTAGACTATYATCAAACTGACATAAACACTTGTATATTATTCCCTATTTTTATTATTGGTCTTCAGAAACAAGACATGAAATGTGTCCACCCTTAAATGAAAGTATCTATATTAGCATTAAGGAATATGATACTGAATTCTTCACAGGGTGATGTGYGTGCATGTTTACAAACATTTCCTTGAACAACCAGTAAGTGCTTAACCAGTAGCAATTTAATTTTGTGTAAGAAGAAAAGTTTAAYGAACAAAACAACTGAAAACTTACCCTGAAGTCGAGTAATTGGTATTTGAGAAAAACAGAACTATGAAAATACCATTTTTCTTTTTTGTTTTCACACTTTCTATGATTTCTCTAGGGTTTGTATAATGGAAATAATGTTATTGACATTAAAATATATGTGAAGGCAAATGGCTTTATTAGATACTGCATTTTGTTTCATTTAAATTTTTAACCAGCTTTCAAACCCATTTTATTGCTCCATAACTTTACACTGAAAGCAAGTATGACTCTCCACAGTAAATTGGAATAAGCAAGCTGCAGCAAAGAATACATGATTAGGCTTGTGTTGTAAAAGGCATCAGAGTTTAAAAACCAGGTACAGTGCAGTACTGTCCAGTCTCTGCAGGCTACTTAGAAATGCACTGGAAACTAATCAGACCTTGATTGCTTCAGTSCTGACACGTCTGCTTAACTCCCATTTTCCCTGCTTATGTTGAGAAAACCTGTCATATTATGTGTAATCCAGTCCTCTGAGTTTAAGCAAATTAAACACTTGGGATCAAATTCACACAGAATGTAAGACCATGAACTTAATAGAATTATACCAAAGATTTTTTTTCTCARTGATATTATTTGATGGCTCTTTTGCATAGTGATTTGTGGATTTATGAAGCAGTTTAGTGGCCCTAAGGATTTAACTCCATTGTGTCCGAAAACCTTTCTCCATCCTGTATTTTGAATGTCTGCAATGACTCAATATAACTAATCCAACTTATGGAGGAAAGAAAGTTCTGTCTCTGTGACAACTCGATTTTGAGTTTCCTTGATGAAACTGTCAGCAGGATACTAACTAATGCCAAATTTGATACCATTTTTATAAAGTGGGCGCTTGTCCACAGTGAGCRGGATTAAGGCCACTTACCTAACAGTATTCTCAGGGCATAAATTTATCTTTAGATGTTACTGCTAATGCCAGATTTTTACTAGTAATCATAGATCTTCTTCTGAAATTATAATTTAAAAAAAATTGACTTCAGAAAGTTTCCTGTAAATAAAGCCTGTGGATCCAGGCTCTATAGGGTGTAATTATTTTAGTCTAGCATCATGAAGTGAAAGGCGAGGYCAAGCATGAGCATGCCACACTTCAGGTGCTGTTAGGAGCAGAGGTGTCTGTAGAAATGTCAGTAGTTCTCTCTTCATGTGAATGATTTCCTCAGCATAGCAGAGGTACAATAAACAGGCCTTAAGCTCCTGCTGGAAAAAAAGCAACATCTGCTAAGGAAAGGGGAAATCCAAGATGAGGATTGCCCTTGCTGAACTCTGTTCTTGCTTCTCTCAGAGATGTGCCACRTGACCTCAGGTTAGCTATTTAACAACCTTGTGCCTATTACCACGTGTGTAAATTTAATATACTCACACTGCTCTACCTTGGAGAAATGCATGAGCYTCAACTTGTGTTTGAAGAGAAACTGAGATTATTACAATCATACATTGTATGAATGCCACATGCTGGGAACTTGTGAGTGAGCACTCGCACACGTGGTGTGGACACAGTCCCAAAACAGCATTTGTGAAGACAAATGCTATCTGCATGAATGGCAATACAAAGCACCGACTGTGGGCAGTAAATTACATTCCAGCCTACTGTTCTAGATTTTGCAAGTGCCTGGACTCCTGTGTACCTCTAATTAGGTGGGGTGAGCATGTCCTAGAGCACAGTGCTGCCGTCACAGATCCACGTCCTCCTGCCTGCACTCTGCCTTCCTGTCCTTCACCCTGCTGCCTGCCGGTACGGTTATGTGTGCATTGAGGCTGGGTTTCTCAGCCCCGTGGCCATTCCAGGCTCGGAGACTAAAGCCCCACGGCCCCTCTCGGAGGTCCCGTCCGGAGGGGCACGGGCGCAGCCTCTCCGCGCCCCCTCGGCCCCGCAGCGCATTGGCTGCGGCGGCGGCCGCCCCGCCGGGCCCGCCGGGGTGCCCCGAGCCGGGCACTGCCTCTGACCTTCCCGTCCCTTCCCTTCCCTTCCCTTCCCCGGCGCTGTCAGAGCGTATCAGCGGGCGCGGCGCTGCGATGGAGCGGCGAGCGGCAACGGCAGCCGCCGGGAGAGGAGGAAGAGGAGGAGGAGGAGGAAGGGAGAGATTAGCGCGGTGCCGGCTGGCGCAGAGGCGCGGCTGAGCGCTCCAGCGGGAGCCCGGGGCCCTGCGACCGTGCGAGAGGCACAGGCGGAAGGAGCGGAGATGCGGCCGCTCTCCCCGCGCTGCTGAAGCTCCCGGTCGCTCGCCCGGAGGAGGGAGGCCAGGAAGGTCCGTCCTTCTCGCCGCTCTGCGGGCGCAAAGGGTGCCTGTGCAGTCCCCTCCTCTTGCTTTTATCCCAGCCCCGGAGCAGGAGCCGCCGCCGCCCCCTATCCCTTCCTGCGCTCTTCCCACCATGAGCGGGGCTGTTTTCACCTTATAAAGATGGCGGTGTGGGATCGCTGCAACCTTTAGACTAATGACTGTCAGAAACATCGCCTCCATCTGTAATATGGTGAGTGCTGACGGGGGGCGGGCGGCACAGCAGCCCCTGCGGGGGCCGGTCGGGGGCTGCTCCAGGGGCGCAGCCCAACCGCGCCACTCCGTCTCTTGCCCCGGCGGCGGGGTAGCCGGGCGGGCTGCCCCGGGAARTGCCTGGGATGGAGTTGGCCGACGGAGAGTGACGATGTCCCGAGGAGTTTTCCTGGAGCAGCCGGGGCGTGGGCCGGGGAGGGACGGAGATGCAGAAGCGGTGCGAGGCCCCCCGGAGCGGATCTGACCCCGGCCGAGGCGCGTTGCAGTCGGAGCCGTGGCCCGCCCTTCCTCCGCCTGCCCTTCCTCTTGTCCTAATAATACTGCGAAAGGACCAAAGTTGGGTTCTGCATGCACATTAAATCAGTGACTCTGTTTAACCCTCTCAGGCAGGCACCCTGTGGTCTCCTAGGGCCAGGAGCTCCCCAGAAAAGGAGGATGTTTAGATGCCTAATAACACTATTGGATCCCGATGCTACTTGCSTGTTCTAGGAAGTCTTGGCTTCAGRGCTAACAGGGTTTAACTTGCACTGCATGCTGCTCGAAGAGAACTGGTGTTTGTAAAGTACTCTTGAATCACTTAGCTTTCTCTAAACAAGACTAGGCAATTAGGAGGAAATAAAGAAACATTTATGTTTTTGTTTGTTGTGTTTAATTTGCCACTTTTCTCCCCATTGAAGAGTTGAAATGATGCTTTCTGCATTGTGTTTGGGTTTAATTTTAATTCTAAAAAACTTGGAGCACCTAATTTGATTTAGGTTTTTGAATCTTCTTGGCAGGAGGARGAAAAGCTCAAACTTCGTCAAAGACTTTTTAATATAGTGAGATAGTAGCAAACTTGCCAAAGAAATGGTTGCATGCTAAGCATCCCAATGCAAACAGAAGAGAATCCTATTTTTGTTCATTTTAGTCTGTTTGGGTTTTTTTTTCTTCTGTATTTTTCACCCTTATTTCCAGGTTCTTCAAGAGCAGCTACCCTCAGTTGCCAGCTTCCCTCCATGTGGTGCCCCAGCATGCCTTGTGCTGCTGATGCCACACATACCATTCATCTGCCCTGGAGAATGGAGCCTGTCTTTAGGGTAAGGACACGGGCTCAGCCCCAGAGGCCTGGCTCCTGCGGGGTCTGAGTGAGGGYGTGCAGATTGCAAGCCTGCTCCCCTTCCACGTGTCCACACTCCCACTGAAGTGGGATTGCTCTTYTGTTGCAAATGAGATGCCTGGGAAATCCCATGCATAGTTTTGATTTGAACCTCAGTCCTCCCTTTGGAATGCCTGCCCTGAAAATGCAGAGAGGGTGAGTTGGTTCTGGGGTTAAAATAATTATTACAAAATCCAGATTTGAGGCATAATAACCTGGGTGCTCATCTTTCTTTACCAACAGTTTTCTGAAATTTTCATTGTTCTTAATGATTTCCAGTCCAGTGAGCCACAAATACTGCAAAGAGAGGTTCAGGAAATGGTAAAGGACTGGGGAGAAAACCTAGGTGCACTTACCTTCTCCATGAGGCAGACTCCAGTTTTTACTGCTGATTAATGATGGATGTGATGCCTTGCAAACTGTATAAAAGAGCACTGCATGAAGGGGAGCTGGAGACACCTAGGTGGATGTAAGACCTTGGCATAAAGTACTAGGAACTCTGATTTTTTCATGTGCTTCAGACGGATGCACTTGTATGCAGCACACTTCTCCCAAAGGCTGAASAGACTCACAGCAGAACTGATGAGGTTCTTGTGATGTTGTGCTGCTCAGCTGTCCTTGCTAGTATATCCTGCAAAAGTAGCATCTGAGAGATGGAGAGGCTGCAGATTCATACTTCACAGCAATTGTAACTCTTGATACTGTGACAGAAGGTGCAGACAGAKTTAATGTTAAAGATGTTCCAGGGCTACATATTCCTTGAAGTCTGTGTATTTAGCTTTTAGAGATGCTACATTGTGTTGGTCACATTTMGTTTTCTCTGGATAACCCTCAGRTACTGGAAGTTCTTTTAGGCAAAAACAATGGAGTTTTCAGACAGCTACAAGAATTTGGGGCTGTAAGAGAAACACAAATTCTTCCAAGTGTTGGCAACACAGCGTTATGGTTCCTCCAAAAATGCATCCACTCTGATGAGGTGATGGACTTGAACTCAGTGATCTGTAGAARGAGCTRYGACAACCTTCCAGAAGACTAGARGCATAAAAGGAAACCTTTTGCCATTTAAAARCCTAAATATTTGCAGTGCTAGTTTGATGTAGAACATGTATAGAAATCTTTCTAGAAAGTTGCTGAGATRCTGATTCCCAGACCTTGTTCCTGCTCTRTRGCTTGWAAACTGAGCTACTGACAATTCGTGGACTAAGAAAAAACTGTGTAGTTCTTAGATAATATAATATGTTTTTCTATATAATGCTACATAACAGTAGGTTTCTAAGTTTTTTAACCTGGTTAAGGTCAGTAATTAAAAAAAAAGGTGTTCTGGTCTTTATTTTTTCCCATTCCACTTGAGAATGTTCACAGAGGGTTTTTGGTTTTTGAAAAAAACGCCCTCAAAATCCCAATGATGATGTCTGTTGATTTTCTGGGGTGGCGGGGAGAATAGGGAAAGAGAGACAGGGGCAGCAATTGATCCTGAAATACTTGTCCCTCCCTGAATGCAGCTTAGATTGTGTTTTCAATGGTAGTTCTTTCTTGACAAAGTTTTTTGTCTGCATTTGTCCAATGTTTGCTCCCATCCCCTGAAGGGAAAAAAATGACTGAAATTTAGCTGAATTAGTTTAAAAACCTGGCTAGCCAGCATTTTTGGATGTATGTTTGCTGTTAAGTTGACTGCTTGATATTTGTTATCTTGGTTGATCTCCTAAAGATGGTGGAGATAGTCTTTTCAGGAAGGACCAAAACAAGTGTAATGAAGCAAAAAAGACAGGGACAGTATTTAACTCRCTTGCAAATGATTCTTAGTGCTGTATATTCACTGGATAAGCTCTCACATGCTGAGACAGACACAGTAGGAGCTAGCCAGTAAGAAAAAAATATTTGGCGGGGGAAGTTTCCACTTGGCACATTTACTTGTAGTAAATATTTAAATGCACAACTCTCYAGAATTAAACAAAATTCCTCTATTGTCTTTTACCAGTTTTGTCTCCTAARTTATAATAATACCAATAGCTCTAGTTATTATTCACTGATTTGCTTAATTAGAACTTAGAGCTAAAAGTTTTTCTGAATGGGTGGAGGGGATTRAGGCAACTGTGCCTGAAGGAATCGGTGGGATTCTTATTGTGGGCATGATGGCCATGTTCACTGAGAAGAGAGGTCCAGTCCCCAGGATGTTCAACKTGCCTGCCCCTCCAGTAAAATCCCATTCACTCTGTCTGCACACCATGTTCACCACTGAGGGATGTGTACAATAGGCAGTTGTCATCTTTTATGTAGGACAGGTACMAGAGATGGGAAGAAGCATAAGATGCATTAAAAAAACTCTGAGGGAATACCAACAGACAGTGCCTTGTAAMGCTTGTAGACTGTGGGCACCAACCAGGGATGTGATGTAGCCYCTACAGTGCTGTAATTCTCCCTGGTTATTGTTTCTGTGAAATAACCCAATGACTCAAGTACCAAATGCTGGTTCAAAGGTAGACAGGCATGCTGGCATTTCATGCTTACTGAAATCCCCTGCAGTRTGTTTCTCTGTTGATGAGCTTTAGGTACAGCCTTGGGTTCTGAGTGAAGCTCACRCTGCAGCTGTGGCCTAGGGATATTACTGATATGTGCAGTGAAGGACATCTAACCATTTCAGAATGCATTGACATACATTTATACTGATCTGGCTAACAAGCTCYGTGGACTTTATTTCTCTCTTTTTATAATTCTTTTGAGAACAGGTATTAATTTCCACCCTCCTTATAATTTTGTAATAGTATTTCAAATATTCCAATTAGAATTTCATAGTGTTCCGAAAATTAATAAACAGAATAATCTAAACATTCAGATTTCTCTGATACAAGGTATCATCTGAGATACCTTGCAGTTACTCCTGGTAGTTGTTGCATAGATGTCCTTTGGAAAAAAAGTTGCAGTTCCTTGGATTAATWTTGGAGTTTAATGATACTCTTTCTTCTCATAGTATCATAGTTATGAGCTTCAAAAAAATAGCTGTTTTTTTTTTTTTCGTGAAAAAATTCACACAATTCATCAGGAATTATGTGAACACMTGTGAATTTCATTTTAAAATAAACAAACAAGGAAACAAATAAACTAGGATAGTTTCCAACCATCCTAGAAACTGGTTGTAGTGAAAAACCATACAAGCCTAGGAGTCTCTACATTCAGGAATCAGATAACAATAAATGTTTGATTTGTTTTATTTTGTTTTTCAGGGGGGTTTTTTTGTTTTGTTTTGTTTTTGTTTTTTTGTCTATTTAATAGCATGATTTTAGAGACTCATTGCAGGGTTTGTTTGAATATAGGGCATTGGCAGAATGAAGACTCAAATTACAAACAGATTTGGAAAATGCTTTGTATAAAAAAAGCCTACCATTTTAATGCTGTGAAAATACTAAAATCCTGTTTCATACAAGAATTATACAAATACTATTCAGTTACAGAATTGATCACAATGATTTTCAACTGGATTTATTCATTTGGACAACCTGCAGTGTATATTTCATCCTATCATATGTCTTCCCATAAATACAGATAAAGGCAAAATAATACATGGCAGACAATAAAAGCAGTTATCTGAAAGCATATTTAGATTGATAAAGGAAAATAATTTTTTACATCTGATAAGATTAGAGAGTTCAAGCAATGCAGTTTTAGAAGCATAGTCTCAAGGGTGCAAAATTTCAATATGACATAAAATATGGAAACAAAAATATGAAAAGTATGGAGAATATGAAGTCTAATCATTGGAATGACTTTCTGAAGTAATGAGAAACTTCAGAGTATGTCTGACAAATGGATACTGAACTAACAGACAGAAAGTGTGCATTCCATCAAAAGATGAATGGAAGTCCACAAATGATACTTTTTATTGAATACAGGAGCATATGCAAAATGACAAACATCCTAATATATCATTCCCAACATGTAACCTTGAGGTTTGTCTTRCATGAATACCTTTTAATGGCTAAAGTGGTTATTATGTACTTATTAGCKGTTTAGAAACAAGCACAAAAGGACAATTTATGAAGACAATGTGTAGTGTACAGTGTGTTTCTTTTAGATGCATGTAGTCTTTGGCTTCATGTTGCTGAATTAAGAGTAAATCAGTGGTTACACTACCTCCATAAAGGAACTTGTCAGTTATAGCTCAGCAAGGCTGAGTGAATCTGAATTGTGCAAGAGATGACATTAAAAGCAGACTCTGTACCCTGATTAACTGTGKGTGGTGGGCAAGTGCGGCACAGGAGGTGAGGTTCTGATGGATTTGAAGAGTCACAGTCTGTGGAGTCTAAGTCCTGGCCAGTTAGAGAAGCAGTCAGCCAATTCTCTTCTGCTGTCCTTCCTTTAGCCTCAGATATTGTTCTTGGTTGGCTGTTTTGTAAATACACTTACACACATTTACATACATTATGTACTTAACACCCCAGGATATCAGTGCTTCTGGGGAAGAAGCATCCCCACTGTCAGGACTCCGCTGTAAGCATGTTTTTAGATATGCTCAGCCCTTGCTGAAAAAGCTGTTGTGCTGAGGGTTTCAAGCCAGCCATTACTGGATATTGCGTGATTTAATCTGATTTTTTTTATTTCACAATTAATGGCCTCATAACAGCTGTATATAAAGTGTCTTAGGACAATAAAGTTTCCAACTGTCCACTCAATATGATAAAACTGTGTTATTCCTGATGTAGGTCAGCCAAATGTGGAGATTTCCAATTATAGAAACTACATCAGATTTTCTAATGTCTTACTGGAATCTACATTACAGTAATTTGAATTTGGTACTTCTCATCCTGCCCGTTGCTGAGACCAAGAACAAACTAGTTCCTTTGTTTTACAAACTGTAGAATTGAAAATATTGTCATGCCCTTTCCTGCATTATGTAGCCTTTTCTGTCTTATGCAACATAACCCTATTTAACCCTTTTTTATAGGTCACTTTTCTCTAGAGTTGTCTTCCATTTTGACTGGCTTCTTTTGGATTCTTTCCAATTACCTTTATATTCCTTGAAACCAGGCACCCAAACCTTGACGTAAGATGTGCTACCACTGACACATTAAACAGGAAAGTTACTTTAAGRTCTTTGTAGACTACCACCTGCAAGAATTCATTGTTGTCAACATTTGTTGATGTGGTTTTGGGGATTTTTTTAAAATAACACTGCATACTTGTGACTTATTCATCTTACGTGACACAGAGACTTCCTTTTTTTTTTTTTTTTAAACACTGCTACCTTTAGTTAGCTGTTTCCCATTTTGTGCACAGTGATTATTCTCTTCATGCACAGAATCTTGCACATTTCTCAGCTCCTTGGAGGATTTCTCCAAAAGAAAAATACTGCCAAAAATAATTTTTAATTCTAAACCTGCTCTGCAACATAGCTGCAACCCTCATTACTCACCTTGTACAGAGATTTAAGGAACATATTCCTWCTTTAGGTTCCAGGTTATCGGAGTATTTCAGCTGGTGCAGCAGTGATGAAGTTTAGAAAGTGCCTTGCTTTTAAAATACTCTGAGTGTATCTAGGTGGTCTAGACAAAAATGTTACTGAAGAAGTTWATAGTTTGTAAGCAAATCTTAGTTTCATTTTGACTCATTAGACCATCTTGATGCTGTGTGTTCTGGAAAAGAAAACTGGTCTAAACCAGTGGTTTGCTACTTCTTCCAGTAAAAGTTTGGGTGCCACTAATGCAAGAACAATTAAGCTGGGGATACAGACAAGACTCAAAAGAGAATATTGAGTTGCAGTTTGGTAAAAGCTATCTAATCCTGGAAAGTTTAAAGGTCAGTATTTTTTTAAAATTACTTATGGATATAGTCACTGGACTTGCAGCACTTCACTAGAACCTCACTTGCAGTACTTGGTTGCTTTGTGCTTTGAGAAAACCAAGTTTATCAGCTATGTAAGAYTGAGTACCTTAAAAATTGTCTGAGGTTTTATGTGGTTCAGGATTTCAGGTCTTGCAATTTTTGTCCATTTCTTGGAAACCACACAGTAAAAGCCTGAAGTTATTTGTGGTACATGTGATACTTAGATCTGTAAATACAGATAGTTTAGTGTACCCAGCAAGAAAAAAGRTTAGGCCTCTCCTTTCAAGCTCTTATAATTTGCCTTAATGATTAGAAGACCTGTTGGAAAAAACACATRAAAGTAATTTATTTACATACATTTTCATAAACGATCTTTCTTAAAAAAATTTGAATACACAGTGGTTTTTCAGTCAGTCAAGGTTCTTTTGCTGTTTACTATGATCCCCTGTGTATTTTCATAGAATCATATATTTCCTCTTTCTTCTTGTGGCAGAAAAGACCCAAAATAGCTTTGTTGGAGGAACAAAAAGCACTTCTTCACAGAATGAAGAGAGTGTTAATCTGGTTAAATTCAACCATCTTGTGGGACTTGCACTTTAAAAAAAATAAGAAATGTTCCAGGTTTGGCATTTAATATCTATGAGTTTTTAAGAAGGCTGGTTTGGCTATTTCAGTTACTCACCATATCTCTGAAAGTTGAGATTGTTCCTGAGGATAGCCAAAGTCCAGCACTGGGGACAGGTGATGCRTGTGTTGAAAGCAGCTGCATGTATGCTGCATGCTGTGCTATTGCTAGCACTCCTTTTACTCTTGATTTTTGTGTTGCTTCTGGGAGCTAATTTCAGGTTTTATGTACAGTTGCCTCCTCTCTTTTGAGTTATTCATCACTGCCATTTGTTGGCCAGGAGGCCTCCTCCATCTTTCTTTAGCTTCCTTTTTCCTTCCCTTCCATGTGCTGTGCCTTCCAAAATCSTTAAACTCAGGCTGCCTAGCCCTGAAGCCATTTCTATTTTTACTCTAAATTCTCTCTCACCAGCCCAAACATCACTGTTAGTTTGTCTTAAATCTTCAGTTTCCTCCTTTAGGAAACTGTTGTGTTGCTCTCACTTACCCTGAAAACTAAGAAAAAAGAAATCTGGTCTATAAATGTATATGATCTGAAACCCTTTGTCATGGACCAGCCTTCGTCCTTCAYTGATCTCTTCRTCTTCATGTATTTGTTAAGATTCTRATTTRATTATTCAGTTTTTATGTGTYTTTCCCTTATATTTTTTAGATTTTCTTGTGAACATGGTATTTCTCCTTATTTCTTTTTTTGTGTTTGTACAGACATATTTTTCTGTACAAATAAAAATTWAATTAATTTTTTGTTTTTCATACAGTGTTTCTGTTTATTTAGTGATACCCACTTAATAGGTGGCTTATGAAAAGTCCTGATTTCTTTACTGTATTAATTTAYTTTAAACACATGATATTTCTAGAAAGTTAGTGCAATTTTTATAGCTCTGTCACAGTACAAAGTTTAGTCTGATTTGCTGTCTTCTGTTGACACTATCTTTCATATTAGCTCTTGTCCGTTTCTCATCCTCCATAGACTAATTGTATTTAGATTACTTTSCTATATGTGATTTAATGAACTAATCTGATGACTTCTTTCTTCTCCTGAAGTTTTTTTTAATATATGCTGAAGAGTAAAGGAACAGCAGGGGTTTTTTACCTAATCTGTTTCATGTGATGCAAAACACAAATGCAACTCTTAGCAACATTATAAGAAATTTCAACTGAAAAGAAAACCATCATTCTTATTCTTTGGAATGTCTAGGGCAAAATAACAAGAGGAAAAAATATAGGTCATATGGGCCAAATGTTTTTGGAGCCATACTGTGGCAAATATCTTGACCTGAACTGACCTGTGCTTGGCTGTGTCTCCAGCTGTATGCCTTTGCCATTTTACGAGGGCTGAATACTGATTGTTGAATTAAGTGGCAAAACTCAGAAATCAAGGTTCCAACACCACAGAATACATAGTAGGAGCTCCCACACTGACCTAGTTCTCACTCTTGTAAGGTCTGGATACCACAGTCACTCCACTGCATTTCYCTCACTAGTCTATTCTTTTAAGAAGGAGCCAGGCTCCTTTATTTWAAAAATCAAGTGATATGATTTTATTCAATACTCCCAAATCCCACTTCCTGGATTTATGCAGCCTCTTTTCATTTCAGGCTCTGTAGCTATACTGCTGCTCCTGCTTATTTTTATGGAACTAGAGTAGATTCAGCTGTGGTAGAATACTTCTCCTATCTGAAGCATTTATAAAACCATAGAGAGTGGTTGCATTAAAATGTSTGAGCAGGTTTTCACTGTAGAAGTAATCAAGATTACTTGCTCRGAGTGAGAACAAACACAAACAGGCTGAAACCCAGATTAAATAGTCATGGTTGACATTTGCTGTAGATTAACATCAGTAGACTAACTAATGTTTTCCATTTGATATGGTTGATTTAAACTGTATTCTGAATCATCTTTAACACATACCTAATACATTTTTTCCAGTTTAAAGCTGGATTGGGTGTATAGTTTCTGGTATACTTTCTTGGAAAAATTTTCTTCTTCTGTCCTCATGTCAACTGCTTATTGAGGAGACTTCTTRTGCAAAACAAGTAATTTATATGCAATGTGATATAGTTTGAGTTTTACTAAGTAGCCTGTCTAAATTTTTTTTCTCCATATAAGGAATATATCCTTCTTAGAAGCATCAGGTCTCTGTGCTTCTTACCCATGTTCTTAGACTTCTTTTTCAATGGATTTAACAGTATCTTTTTGRAGACCTCAGAATAATTCAGACTGAAATTGCCTTTGATACAAGAAGGCCCTATTCTTAATGAAGTCCAAGCAGGTTATGTCAGTTTAAGATTGAATTTAGTCTCTCTGTTTTGTTGGGTTACTGGCACACTGCACTTTATTTTACATTGCAACRGCTAAGGCCTGGTTTTGGAGAGGTAAAAAAGCTCCATGATGAGATGTTACTAAGTATRTGGTTTTTTTTTCAACAGCAGGTACTTTGGAAATTTCCATGCAATGTAGAGTTTTTATATGAAGATTGGTTAGTGTACATCATGAATTTGTTTTCTCTGGTAATTTTGTTTGGTAAATCTTGAGTTTTGCTCTTTCTCACAATATTTACAAGAAAATTTAAATATGAGAAAGGGTCTGTGTAACCATCTGGCATCCTCTGAAGTAAGAAACTTTGGCCCTGGAAGAAAGGCAAATGAGTAATGTAGGAGCAACTATTTAGCAGAGCATTTGCATCGTTTTTGTCTAAGAGAATACACTAACCTGCAGTTTATGAAAGAGTAGGAGGTTACTTTTTAGACATAGTATTTTCCATGAACTGTAGAGGAAGAATTTATTTCAGTGTGGAGAATACTTCCTACAAAACTGGGAAAATACACATTTCATTTTTGTTTTAGGGAACTTGATTGTAATGTTAAAAGTTTGTTCAAAGAAAACCTTTGCTGTACAATGAGTATTAATATGAAGATTTTTCCTCAGAGGGTKCATTAATCTTCTGTAGTCATGTTTCTCTTGTATCAGACAAGGTTTTGRGGGTACCAGTGGTTGCTTCACTGCTCATATCAGATARGTAAATATTTATCAGTTTCTTCCCTCTTGGAATGCTTTGCTGAATATGTGCATCTTTGGCAAGGCTGACTTTCCAAGCAATGAAACTAATCTTCATATGAGACTTACATAATTATCACASTGTCATCTCTCTTGAATGGTAGCCAATAATTGCTTTGTATCAATCAATCTTTTTTTCCAAGTTTCTCACCAAGACTTTGCAGAATCTGCTGAGAACTTATATCCCTTATGAAGCTTCTCATGAAGACTTGTGCTTTTAAARTACTTCAGTCCCAAAGGGATTTTCTGGGAAGTAACCTACACTTGGTCTGAGCAAGTGTGTGAGAGAAAGGGAGAGAATGAAAGAAGATCTGAGAAGGGGATGTGAAATACGAAATCTTTGGACCTTTTTTGGAACCTGCCAACTTAAAGGAGATGTTTTATTTTCAAGGCTTGCAAATTCTGAAAGAGCACCTGTGCTGAGTTTCACACTGCTAATTCTGTTGACTAAATCTTCTTTTAATGAATTGGCATGAAATAATAATCTAATTTGGCAAGAAGTGGTGATAGTAGGTGCAGTGAGGAAACAGAAATCAGGCCTTGGGGAGAAGATGGGGAAGGGACATGAGAATTCTAAATCTGATTAACAGTTAGTTTGAACATTTGAGCTGGTGAAGTCTGAGCAAATGTCTACCTTGACTTCACCAAGGCTTTTCACAATGTCTCTTCCAATGTCCTCATAGGCAAATTCAAGAARTGTGAACTGGATGAGTGGACAGTGAGGAGCACAGAGCTGGACACAGCACTCCTGATGTGGCCTCAYCAGGGCTGAGCAGAGGATGGAGCCAAGCTTGTAATGTGTCAATACTGAATAGTGGGGGGCATCACCAGTGTCAGGCCTCCACACAGTRTTGGGAATKGTTTAACTTATTCATTAATGACTTGATGAAGGGGCAGAGACATCCACAACAAGTTTGCTGGGATGAGTAGCCAATACCCCAGAGGGCTGTGCAGCCCTTTCAGAAGGGCTTTGACAGACTGGAGAGATGGACAGAGAGGAAATTTAGTGAAAGCAAGTGCAGGGTCCCACACCTGGGGAGGGGTAACCCCATGCACCAGCACAGGCTGGGGATTGATCTGCTGGAAAGCAGCTCTRCAGGGAAGRACCTTGGGGTTCTGGTRGACAAGCAGCTGTCCATGAGCCAGCCATGTGCCCATGTGGATGRGAAGYYAATGGGATSCTGTGGGGCTTTAGGAAGAGCATTGCCAGCAGGCTGAGGGAGRTGRTCCTGCCCCTCTGCTCAGCCCTGGTGAGGCCACATCAGGAGTGTCCAGCTYTGKGCTCCTCATGACAAGAGAGACATGGAGCTCCTGGAGTGGGTCCMGTGGAGGGCAATGAAAATRAKTAAGGGATTGGAGCATCTCTCCTGTGAGGAAAGGCTGAGRGAGCTGGGCCTGTTCAGCCTGGAGAAGATACAATTGAGAGGGAMCTCATCAACRTCTATAAGTATCTGAAGTGAGGGTGCCAGAGGATGGAGCCAAGCTTATAATGTGTATAGGAGTGATGACATTTGCTTTGGCATCAATCTRCCTTACTTGCTTAGTAATTTAAGCTTGTTCAAAAATGGGCATTTTAATATAGCAAAACAACAGGTAACATATCAAATAAGTGGTTGTACTTACAGACCAGCAGTTGCCTAAACAACTTTGGTGTTGGAGTGGAGATACAGCTGAACATAACCTGCCCTACTAGGGCAGTGATTGAGAGATCTGACAGTGCTTGAATTTATGTGCTCTTTAATGTTAGATAGGACAAAGCAACAGGTATATTACACTTGTTTTTAGCATCTGTGATGTTATTAGAACTGGGTGCCAATCTGAAGCCCAAGTATTGCTACAGGCTGATGATTAATTAAGAGGGATTCAGAGGAATTTCAGTAACACATAGAAAACCTGCCTTCCATCTAGGAACTGGTTTTTAGAGTTCTACTTAAGATCAACTACTGTCTTTATGARATGAGAGTAATGGGATCCAGATGACCATGTACACAGTAAAAATAAGGGGGAGGTGAGTGTGGGAAGAACCACTTTTGTGACCTGTTCACTTCTAGTCATCTATTACTAGACAGTCCATGCCAGACCAGCTCCACTATCCAGATTTGCAAATATTTTTAGTGGCTCATGAGACTGTTGTGCTTGCCTATCAGTAAGACAGTTAGCTTGACTAATCATAGCTAAAAGGAAAGAATTATTTTCTGTCTTGATACTGTCCATTTTACTTTAGAATCTTAATATTCTAAAGATTTTCTTCCTTTTTAATGTTTTTGGTTGGTTGATGGGCTTGGGTTTTGACTTTTTTTTTTTTTTTTTAAATAGGGCACCAATGCCTCTGCTCTGGAAAAAGACATTGGCCCAGAGCAGTTTCCAATCAATGAACACTATTTTGGATTGGTCAATGTAAGTACCATTTTGATGTCACTTGAAATTTACTTTGTTCCTTGGTTTTGTTTTGTTTTTCTATCTCCCCTACTCTTATCAATCTTATTCTAATGCAGGATTGTCTTTTTTTTTTAAATTTTTTAAAGTGCTGTTCATGTTGCAATTTTAGGCAAAGTGGGTTGTAAAACTGTATCAGATGTTTGAAGATGTGTTCATACGCCCCCAGAGAGAACAGTTCTATKAATATTTCCAGGGATTAGAACATACACTTAAATAAAATTAAAAGTTTATTTTAGCTGTGAAATAGGAGGGAGGAAGTGATGAATGTATGTATGTACAAGTTTAGGTACAGCATTCTGCATTGGCAACTCTTAGGAGGAGCTTTTTTATTTGACAAAGGAGAAAATGAGTGAGAAAAGTGTTTAATCACTTGTTTGTTCCCATAGAAATGATATAGGTACAGTAATTTTTTCCATTGAAAACATTAGTCATTCTGCTACTGAGCAGTAAGATAGAGCCCAGATATGGAAATAAATTTAATAAAATCCACTACAATAAATATTTTCCTTACAAGTGGAAACCTTTCCTTTCTTTCTAAATCAACCCTAGTTAATTTAGAACACCACMGTTTTTTTCCATGAAGTGTCATGGTGAGTGTGGAAATATATTTCTGTTGCAACTACACAGCAAAATGGCTGGTTTGTGACAGTGACAGGAGTCAGAATTTGAATGAACAGCTAGTTTTGTTGTGATGCACAGGGATTAAGCTTGTTTTTAATTTTGCATGGCAGTTTGGGAACACCTGCTACTGTAACTCCGTGCTGCAGGCATTGTATTTTTGCCGACCATTCCGGGAAAATGTATTATCATACAAGGCCCAACAGAAAAAGAAGGAAAACCTCTTGACTTGCCTGGCAGATCTTTTCCACAGTATTGCTACTCAGAAGAAAAAAGTTGGAGTTATTCCACCAAAGAAGTTCATATCACGGTTACGAAAAGAGAATGGTAAGTGTAAAACTGAAGTCCTCTAAGGTATTCATTGATAAAAAAAGTATAAATAACTATTGAGCAATGTGATCATATTAATCAGAAAGCATAAATAACTATTGAGCAATGTGATCATATTAATCAGAAATACAGGTTAGATTTATAAATTGCTTTTAGTATTTTGTGGGGTGTATTATTATTTTAGTATCTGTGTATATGACATTAAGCTTGAAATAACCATACCAGATTTCATAGGCTCTCAGAGGTGTGTGAATTAGTGATGCTTTCACAGCATGACGGGGCAGACTTTACTGTAGAATGAGCTAGGGCTGGGAATAGGGTGATACTGCTGTATTTTGTGAAGTATGGCAGAGAGGAACATTGAGGGYAGCTGGCAATAGAAACTGTCTGACCTAGGAAGGCTGCAGACACCACCAGCTCCAGAACACCCTGGAGGATAAGGAACTGGGTACCTGTGGGGTGGTCAATCARCTACACATCAGCTGCTGCTCTGGTTCTTGGAAGTGGTGGACACTGTCTTACTTTGTGAAGCATCAGACCCTTTTGACCACTAAGTCTTGTAGTAGTTCTGTCTAAGGGATATGAGGAACATCTTGAGATAGAGAAGCCTGTCACAGCTCCATTTTGGCCTGGATTCATATTGGTATGGATGGTATGCTTA
Source organism: Alauda arvensis (assembly GCA_902810485.1). NCBI lineage: Eukaryota > Metazoa > Chordata > Aves > Passeriformes > Alaudidae > Alauda > Alauda arvensis. Next base: position 1,052,826 of record CADDXX010000138.1, on the reverse strand, counting down.
GAAACAAAGAGGCTTTGAATAAAGAGACAAAGTATGAGTCAAACACCTGGAAGAAATTACTTCCTGGTGACAGCATATAAATAGGCAGACTGTTCATTTCAGAGCAGACATTTGAAATCATGAAAAAGTAACTCTGAGTCATCTTGTGATAAATGCCCCCACACTGTTGGGGATCACTTGTAAAAACTGGATCTTATGTTTTCAGCTTTTTTAAATTAGAGCCAGAGTCACTGTGTATTACGCTGCTTATATGTCCAGGCTAGACACTACAAAGCCAAGGGTTCTGTACAGTATTTTCTGAGGAAATCCACATTAACTGTTTCAGGAGCAGGGGGATAAAAATACACATTTCTGGGAACACACATTCTTTTTTCTTTGATGTGGTGGGCAAGTTAAGCCTTTACTTTACTGGTGAAGTCTGTACCAAATCACAACTGGGATATTATTCCCTCTTCCTGCAAGCATTTCWTATTGAATTGGCCAAGTCTTTTCTCATCAGACTTGTGTGTGAAAAATGAGCTTTGTTAGGTGATGTTGTTATTACTACTTGAAGTGGGTTAACCTTGACTGGCTGCCAGGTGCCCACCAMGCCTCTCTCTCACTCCTCACCTCAGCAGGGCAGGGGGAGAAGATAAGAGGAAAAAACCTCAAGAGTTGAGATCAAAGTAGTTAAATTAAAAAAAAAAACAAGCAAAAAATTACATGCAGAAACAAAGGAAGACCAAAGGGGATTTATTCTCTACCTCCCATCAACAGATGATTTCCAGCTACTACCTGGGATGTAGGGCCTTGGCATGTGTAGAAGTTTGTTTGGAAGAGATRTATCTTAATAATGAAAACCCACCCATCTTTTTCTTAGATTTTAGTGATGAACATGAAGTCACATGGCATAAAATAGGACTTCAGCCTGTTTGGGTCAGCTGCCTCACCTATATCCCAACCTCTTTCACACCCAGCCTACCATCCTTTGGGCAGGAGGAACAGCCTTGGTGCTGTGTGAGTGCTGCTCAGCATCAGCTGAAACACTGGTGCATCATCACCACCATTTTAGCCAGACCTATAAAGCACAGTACACTGTGGGCGGCTGTGAGGAAAGGGAACTCCATCCCAGACACAATACACACAAGTATGTGTCAGCATCCAATGGCTTTAGTTTTCCCAGCCATGTGGCTTGCTGTCAAAACTCTGATGTTTCAAAGTGTCTGAGGGACTTGAAATCTGAGGATGGAAGTCAGTGCTGACTAAAGTTAGGCAGTAAGTGTCTAGTGTAAGGAAATAATTTAGGATGCTTTCTTCATTGACTCTAATGGGAGCCTACACAACCAACTCCAATGAGTGTAACTTTCTAGACAGGCTAAGTTAGGTGAGATGAAGCTTTCCCCCAAAGTGGCTTCACTGAAGCCAGGGTGACTGGCTGCAAAACTCTTCTTTGGGATGATTCCAAATACTTTGCTGAGCAAGGGCCAGTACAAGTATTTGCAAAAAAAAAAAAAAATTCTTCCTTGGAGGAAAGGATATTCAGCTGTACAAATCTTGACTCTCTTCTTCACAGATCTCTTTGACAACTACATGCAGCAGGATGCACATGAGTTTTTAAATTACCTGCTGAACACCATTGCAGACATTTTGCAGGAGGAGAAGAAACAGGAAAAGCAAAATGGGAAACTGAAAAATGGCAACATGAATGAAGCTGAAGAGAACAATAAACAAGAACTCACCTGGGTGCATGAGATTTTTCAGGGAACACTGACTAACGAAACTAGATGTTTGAACTGTGAAACCGTAAGCATTGGAGTAGATTTTTTYTGATTGTTGCCCATTAATAGATAGATACATTTTGTATATATAAATATATGAATCTTTTCAGACATCTGAGAATTGTGGATATTCCTGTAGAATTTACTTCTTGAAGTGAGTATATTCTTTTCTAAAAATTTATTTTTCTAAGCATTACTTGGCTAATCTCTGCCAGGTTTTGCTGTCCTAATACATGTCTCTACAGTTAAAATCCTTGCGAGTGAATCAATACCTTTCCTTAYCACTGAAATTATAAGAGAAGGTACTCACATCATATTCATATAATAAGTGAAACATTAAGATGAACTTGTGTTAATTCCCTTTTAAGAGTCTGACAGGTATACAGAGGGTACATTATTAACAAACTGTTATCTTTTTTCTCCTTAATATTTTCTAGAGGATTATGTCAGTTTGAAATCTCTTATGTTGTTATAAGTAAAAATTAATTTTTTTTATTGCAATTTGATTGCAATCTCCTATTGATTACTGCCTTTTTGAAACACCTGCTCCTACTTAAAAAGAAAAAAAATAATTTTTTAAAAATTGTTCCTGTGAGGTTGCATGAAAGAGTAACACAAACAGGAAAAAAATCTTTGGGGAGAATAGTGACACTGACCTTCTACAAAGGTTGGAATTAATATCACCTAACCTTTACTTGGTAAAGCAAAGTTGATAGGCATCAGGATGAACTAGTTTTCTCAATTCATGCAGATAATGGAGATTGTACAGGAAACTCTYCCCATCTGTCTCTAGGCTGTTTCATGAAACAAAGTTTTTAGCAGTATCCAGTGTTATGTTCCCTACAGCTCGTCCTACCTCCATGGTATTAAGCTGTTGCAAATGAGGGTGCAGCAATGCTGAGAACTGGGCCTAAGAATTATGAACTGATCTTGCCTAAGAATTATGTACTCAGATCAGTGCTGCTACTRTGGGCTTCCTCAAAGAAAACACAACTTCAGATTACCTGCATTAAGATGGGAGAAGGTACCCACAGAAGGTTTCTTCAGACAGCAAACTGAGGTTTAGGCAACCGAAGTTTGGTGAGATAAACTCTACCCAGGTCTTACCAGATGTGTAAAAGAACAWAGTCTGATATTTCTAATAATAAAGAATAGCCTTGTATTCCAAGAGAATATATATGGTTTTTCCAGGGACTTGGTCAGAGGAGGATGGTGAGGAAAGAGATCCAGTGATAGTCAACATGAAAAAAGATGTTGGAGCAAGTTTGGAACAAGCTTGTATAAGTGAACACATGARAGAGATACTGAAAATTAATTATTTAATCTATTTCAATTATAAAACCTTGGGTAATAGGAAGTTAAAATAAATGTAAGGTTAGAATTATTTTTTAACTGACAAGCTTCTCTAAATAGTTGTGGCCAAATTCTAAATCAATATCTAGGGTTTACTCAGAGAAACTGTGGTGAAGATGTGTCCTTGGGGAACAGCATAACTGCACAATTCCCTACTTGTAATTCAAAGTGATGGAGCTTTATGAAAAAGGTAGCCTCCTCTGGCTTCCTCTGGTTACAGAAATACTGTATCCTACTAGRGATATTTTTCCAGTTTGTTTTCCTTGGATTAGTGTGACTTGAAATCTTAGAAAAATAGTCATTAGATTAAAAGTTATTCCTTTGTTAAAATATTCATAAGTAGTACATGAAGAATCRTTCAGATTTCAGCAGTTCTTATTTGCATTTACAAAGACTGCTGTTTGAATCTAGTTTTCCAGCTACCTTTAGCCTAGTTATTCTTGCTCTAAGTAGCTCACATTCCCTTCCAGTAAATATTTGATGYGCAGAAATCAATAACAGAATTCCTAGCTTCTTTGAGGCATTCMGATGAAGCACTATACTTGCCAAGGATGTTTTTAAGTGTTTAAATTCATATGATACTTCGTGTGTCTGACAGAACTCTAGTTCCAGCTGTAGAGACACAATGTTCTCTGAAGCTTTGTTGCTTTATCTTTCAAATTTTAGCTGTATATTTATACTACAGTAAATTGCTGCAAGTTTTGTGGTTTCTTGTCCTCTCTGGGTCAAATCACGTCTGAGGGAGGATTTTTTGTTTGAAGAACTGCTGTTCATTTCATTTGGGTGTGCATTATGCCTCTGTACATCTTTGAGAATATCAAAATTATTCCAGTCAAAGGTGTTTSTCTGCATTCAGGTGTGATATGGGCTGCATTCACCAAGCTTATAGGATCCCTGACATAAAACAAGTATGAGCTCAAGGTGGTACATAACCACAGAACTGCATACATCCACAGAATTGCAAAAATCTGAGCATGAGGGACTTCTACCAGAGCAATGAATTCATCCCCTCGCACAAGTTCTTGATGTGGACTTCACTATTCTCCCATCTGATTTAGTTATTCTAAGAAAATGCAGTCATAGGAGGTAAAATGTGGGGTGTTTATGCAASATTTTATAAAATAATTGTTGTGAATATGACTGAATTCATATGCAATAAGTAATTCTGCAGTCTTTTGACTGAGCTGAAGTATTACAAGAATTAGCCATTTGGATTATTTTTTTTTGTTAGTATTACTTCACCTCTGATATGAAACACTCCTAGTGAAAAATAATTTTCTATGCAAAAATCAGGATCTGTCATTCTGAAAATATTTGGAGTTAAWTTTTTAAAATAAAAACTCTTCATTATAATTTTTCTCCTCTTGTTCTGTCTAAAAAACAAATGATTGGCAATGCCAAAATTATTTTGCAAAGTATTATCACTGAGTCATTTTTACCTTTAATCTTGAATTTTTTAATCAAAATATTGACCAGGAGTAATATCCAATAGGGAAATGTAGCTGTGTCAACCAGAAGGATAAACCCATCCTTTTCAATACTCATTAGAGAGAAAGGATAACATGGTTAAGTATAACTTTTGTGACAGAAACATATTTGGAAATTATCTTCATTGCATCCTTAATAGTGGAAATAATTATGTAAGAATAAAATGTGAATGTATATTGTAATATKTTGTACAAAGGGTCAACAAATTTCYGATTAAAAAAGAAAGTAGACTGTGYTACAAAACAAGGAAAMGTWCATAAYGCACCAATCCCAGATAATGTAGGAGGAGATGTTTGCCTTTACTGAACAGTAGGCTGTATTAATGGCCCATGGTTGGTGGGATTGGATAAGTGGAATAGACAGAAGTTAAATTATCTGAAAGCTGGATTGGTAGAATTARTAATAAATATCACATTGAACATTAGTCACACTGAACTTAAAAAAATTTAAAGCATTAAAATAAGTAATTTTTATGTAARAGCAATTTCTACAGCAGTAAGTATCTTTAGCATTTGCTGAAGATATAAACAGCATTTAGATGTATAGCATCTCTGTTTTACATGTATGTTTTTTTGTGACAGGTTAGTAGCAAAGATGAAGATTTTCTTGACCTTTCTGTTGATGTGGAGCAGAACACATCAATTACACACTGTCTAAGGTAAATGAATGCATCTTTTTGGCAGATAGTTCTAACTGCTAGATTTTTTAGATCTAATAGGTTTAGAAAAGAGAAGTAGAATMACATTTTGATTTGAACTTACCCTAAGTGGGAGAAAAAGACTTTAAACTGGATATTTCCTCTAATAACCAAATATAGATTGATATACTTTGCTTTACTCACTTTCTCTTTCAATGAATGTATTTAAAAGAGGAAAATAAATCAACTTTCAGGGAGAATAATTGATTGTGTTGTTGTCTGGAAGAATTGCTGCAGAATAMTAATTGGCTTCAAAGAGATTTAAATGTGCTTATCTTTAAGCTTCTACACAAGTGCTTTGTTGATTAGGATTTATATGCATATTAAAAATTAAGCATGYGTTTTGAAGAATGAGTGCTATCATCTGTAGAGGGCAAAATACTTCAGAAGTCTATTTCATTRTCAGAAATGTATTATTCTGTGTCTCATCCTAAAATTATATGAAGTCTTTTATTGTAAATTTTTGTTCAGCTCCTAGTATATTCTTAACTTTAAAACTSTARGCATCAAAAACATTTCCAGTTTACMTGGGTGGTTATTTTGAGAGATTTTAAATGTCCAGTGTTTTGACATTAATACAGTAAACCACTACCTGTATTTAAGACCAATATGTTGCTGTTCTAAGATTATCAATTGGTCAAACTCCTTCAAAATCCWATATTGCTGTCAAGGTTGAAATTGCATTTATCAGTTATTCTGGAATGCCTAGGAGGGATTTCCTGGTGTCTCATGCCAAGGTGAGAGTTACAGAAAGAGAAAGAATGTGAGGTACTATTTCCTGAATCAAAAAGCACTGACTTCTCTGTGAGTATGACAACTGTACAAAGYAACTTCTTTTATAATTTAAAGTTTTTTCCTTCTCAGCTTCTGTAGGATACTGTAGCAGTCCTTAGCCCTCAAGTAGTCTACACTGCATTAATTAGCCTCCCTGTAATAAGTGGGCAAACTGAAGAGAGGCTTTGGAAAGCAGTGCATTCATTTTTTCTCCTATAGTCTCTTTACCTCTTCATAGTAACCAGTAATTGAATCATTATTGGTACTACAGGCTGCTTTTTGCACACTTTTGAGTTCTTCACTGTAGCCACTACCCTGAACTTGMCTTTCCCCATGGTGTTCAAAGTCAATTTGAAATCCCACTGAGCTGCAAGGATGCTGCAGTGCCTTTTGAGGTTATTTCTAATCTGAGTTGTTATTTGGTTGTGTGGTACTAGAGACTGAGCTCTGACATTTTCTTACAGCTGAGTCTGGTGAATGTGTTAGAAACTGCTGCTGTATAAAAGTTGACATCTGTCCTTCAGCTTTCTCCAGTTTTAAATTACATTCTTGTCTTTTATCTTCTTTGGAAGTGTTTTGTTGGGAATAGCCATTTTATGTAAAGGCAGAGTAAGTACTTCAGTAAAAATACCAATAGCATTTCTTCTACTGAGCAGACAGTSGCTGTAGCTTAAGATGTGGAAGAAGTGCATCTGCACAACTGCAGCCAACAAGTGAATGATGGAGTTGAAAGTGACTCCAAAGAGGTTAGCCCCYATCTTCATGTCAGAGAGGATGCTTATCCAACCTGTTCCAGAACATCTTTTTAGCAGTRGTGTCTTGATTCTCTATCCCAGTCCTTCCTGTTCCTTACTACTACTAAGKTTTTCCTGCTGTGTAATATGAATCTTTGTTGTTTCAGTTCAAGCCTCTTTCTACTTGCCCTGTGTACTCTAGGCATAAACCAAGGGTTGCCCCATTCYCCTTAGCAGCAGCCTTTTAGAAACAAGAAGAATGTAATAACTTTTTATTAAATATAAATAGCCTAAGGTCATTCATCTTCTTCTCAAGCTATCTTCTCTGGATATTTACATGTTCATTACTCTTCAGCCTTCTTTCCAACTGGACCTCTCTCTTGAACTCTCTCTTTCTTGAAGTGCTGCTGTCTAGAATATGGCATAATATTCCAGCAGAGATCTGTACAACCCTGAGAAGAATGGATGCCCTAAGTATCTTTATGCATTCCGTATAGTGCCTTTACTCCAACAGCCTGACATGCATTTTGAAGTTTACCCATTGCTCCTTTTGGAAATAAAGGAAAGCAAAATCCCAGTTTTTCTTTCCTTGGGTGGGAGGTACAGGCCACTATTTACAGACTGAACAGGAGGAGAGTTAACACCTCTTGTCTATTCTGATTGTGTTTTATGTTAGCAATGTTTCTACCTCTGTTTAGAAAACATATATTCAGTTAGAATATAGATTTCCTCTCATTGCTCTCTGGTATTATATATTATTATGCAAAATGTAAGTGCTTTTGTGATTTCTTTCAGTAAGAAAGTCCAGGTAATTACTCTTTTTGGAATCTTAGCTGTTTCCTTTTTTTAATAACTGCCTCGCTGAACTGCTTTATAGCTTTAAGGGCTGCTGCATTTAAAAGGTAAAATACAGAAAAGCTGTGCAGGATAACATTAAAGTATAATGAATCCCTTTACCACTACAGATGGTCCCTGTGTGGCAAGATGTCCAAAGAACAGAAAGAATACAAGCCCCTGGCATAGTCTAAACCCACAGGATAGACAGCTGGGCCTGAAGCAATACAAGTCCAATAACAAATACAGTATATATCCATTGTTTTTGTTTCCACTTAGAGCTGCAAAATTTACCAGTCAGTTTGATCCTTACTTGTGTAATAATCTATATTACACTACTAATTCTCTCATCTCTTAAAACACAAAGTTAATATTATTTTTGCATACAAACAATAGAAAGCATCTTTCACACTGTAGCAGAGAGGCTGTAGAAGCACAAGGTCAGTGATAAATTAGTACATCTTGAACAGTTGTATTTAAAAAGTTCCTTTTCCTGCTAACATAACATATAAGCAGAAAGCAGATTGGACAATTAATGGAATAGGAGAGTGTTAGACATATCTTAAAATTAGTTTTGCAGGTCTAGGGAAGAATTCTGCAARGCTGTGGCACTTGCACGTGCAGACTTTTTGAACTCCAGTCAGTGATCTGTTGTTTTTAACTGTTCAACATCTGTTAGAAGTGCCATGCTAAAAATTCTSAATTGCTGAGTTACTGAATACTAATTACTACTAATTGTTTCAATGCCTAACCATTTTTTCAGTGAAACTATTTTTCCTAATACTACTAATAATAGATACCATAATTCTACTAAGAAATAAATAAATGCTACTACTACTACTAMTAMTAAATAATACTAATAATAGATATTAATAACATCAGAATAGCTAGTACAGTTTAAAAGGAATTCAGGAACTCTTTGAGTTTAATTAACTTTCATGGGAGGCTTGGCATAGAACAAACCAATATCTATYAAATTTCTACCATCTGCACATGTTTCTTCATGTTAGAAAAACATTATTTCCTTGCTTCACTTTGAGATGGGAAGAAAACTAATAAATTCCCCAAATCTGTTTGCTTTTTTAAAAATTAGGACTGTATGCTTTGAAAATAAACATCACACTCTTTCTCTAACAGGCACATTCTACTGAGTCTTATGTTCCCTGCACAATATAACTCATCTTCAATATTTTCTAAAGTTTCAGCTCTTCATTTATGATTCCCTGAAAGGTTACCATGTTTTACAGAGGAACTGGCTGAATTAATTTAATTTTGCGTTTGAATTCAAATGTGAAATCAGGTATTGAGATCAGTGTTTACCACTAAAGCAAATCCTTGCCAGTGACATTCCCTTTATTTTCTTTTAGATAAAAAATAATATTATGATCGAAGTTTAGCTGTAACTAGTCTTTCAGAAGATGTATGTTTTCCTAAATTTTAGCACTTTTTACTCAGTGTTAAGACCTTATAAAGTAAATAAATCCGTAAAAATATTCTCAATTATTAAAAATATTATGTAGTCATATGAAGTGCTTCTTTGTCATGCTCTGGCAACCTTAAACTTTTATGAAGTTACTTAATTAACTTCTAATACCTATGCCATAGCAAACAATATAGTCTTCATCTCTCCCACCTACCCCTGTAGTGATGATGTCAGGAAGAAATAATCATCCAGAATGCTCCCTTTGCCTCATAAGACAATTCTGGTGCTGCCTACTGTGTGAGCAGGCTGAAGTTGCAGACAGTGTGGGTCCAGCCATCATGAATGTGAATTGCAGTACTAGAAGGGAATTTATTTGGGTCTGAGTGGGTCTGAATTTGCCTGGAGTTCAGAAGACTGTCTGGTGCAAGGTAGCAGCACTCAATAAGACAGTTCTGGAATTGTATTTATGGCCCAAATTCACAGGAAAACCCATGTGTTTAAAATAGAAGATATGTGCTTATATCCACATTCACAGTTCTCAAAACACCTGCTCAGCTGCAATGTAACACAAGAGGTGACAAAAATAATTACTGCTATTTTTTTTACTGTTAAGTCCTGTTAGGTACCTAAAATTCTGCTCCAAAGTGTATCAGCACAGTGACTTCCAGCAAATCTTTTCTGTGAACTGAGAGATACTATCAAACTGGCCTTCCACTCCCTTTGTCACTTCAAAAGCTCCAGCTCCAGAAATATCTCCAAGTGTATTTACTTGATCAGGATTTAAAAAATTCTCTATACCAGCTGCCTCTTTCCTTTTTTAGAAAATGAAAAAGTATTCTCTAAAAACTTCTGGATGACTGTTCAAAAGGTTAGAGGATACAGGAAACTTAAGTTCATTTCTTCTTTGTAAGAGGATTCAAACCTCTCTTATGGAAGAACACCATAAAATGTGAGATTTTTGGGGATGGYAGAAGTRCRCCTAAAGTTGCTTCATTCTGCAAAYAATGTAAAAAGAAACRGAATGGATTGAGTGATTACACACAAGTCTGGGCAGCTCCTTTATGTGAGGCCAGATATAGGTCCCATTTTGAGGTACCTTTCATTTGTATCATATAGAGGGCCTCAGCTCTTAATATAACTTGTCATAGCAGCCAGATACCCTAATTCCATTTGCAAACCCCAATACAGTTGCTTCAGATGCTTTAGAAAACTGGAATGGGTGAAGATTTCACCCTATATGTCTTTTGGGTTCCAGTTCATCAGCCCAAGTGGGACAAATGTATTCATTACCTTAAAGAACTGCTGGTTGTATTTATTTACAGAGACTTCAGTAACACAGAGACGCTATGTAGTGAACAGAAATACTACTGTGAAACTTGCTGCAGCAAACAAGAGGCACAGAAGAGGTAAGCTAAGAGCAGGATGTTTCACCATGCCTCTCCTGGGCTCTGGCAAACTTACTCCTTGATAGTTATTTTGTTTAAATACCTAGAAACCTTACATCCCAAAAGCATTCTCTGTGTGGACCAGAGAACCTGCAGACAGATTTAAAGGCATGCGTCTTAGTCTAGAAGCTATTTCTAGTTGACTATTGTTACTTACAAAGTGCTTTTATAATGCAGACATTTGCTTATTAAGGGAAGAGAGAATGGCTTTGAACTGGTCAGGTGTTCACCATATGAGTTGTTACTGGTTTCACAGGATGAGAGTGAAAAAACTGCCAATGATCCTTGCCTTACACCTCAAGAGATTCAAGTACATGGAGCAGTTGCACAGGTACACAAAGCTGTCCTACCGCGTTGTGTTTCCTCTGGAGCTGCGTCTCTTCAACACCTCTGGCGACGCCGTCAACTTGGATCGGATGTACGACTTGGTGGCTGTTGTAGTGCACTGTGGAAGGTAGTGTGCTTTCATGTGTATCACAAGTGTTGCCAGATGTTTGCCAAGGGCAGAGCTATCCCTGACAAAATGTGGGGAGAATGGGAAGCAGGGGTTAAAGCCTGCTGCTGCACAGACTTGCGTGTGTCTTGGGCTGAACCATTTAGTCAACCTCCCTCATGGTAAATCAGTGCTTGTTTAAGAAATAATGTCTCAGGTCTCCACAAGTCACCAGTTTGGTTTAAAATGATGAAACTACTTCCTTCCTCAYAGGACTCCTTAAAAAAGTTGGGAGCCAGGACTCTGTGAGGGTCAAAGGCTGTCATCATGTAGGCCCCACAACAGATCACCTTGGTCAATTTTCCCCCCTATACTTAGTTCTTAAATTTTTAAAAGTGTTTGGTGCCTACCATGAGCAACTTGTTAAGTGCTCTATAGGATAATTTGTTGAATGGTCCTGGCACAGATGAAAACAACACTTTTAGCTTTCAGTTTATTATATTTGCAACAAGTTAAAATAAAAAGGTGAAAGGACTAAATGTCTAGTGTACTACCACARGTGGATTTACCATGTTTTTCATAGCATTCAGTTATAATTCTGCATTCATAAAGAAATGTGGCTTATCAAAATGAACTCTGTAGTATATTCTAATATTTTGGGGTTTTGTTTTGCTKTCTAGTGGACCGAATCGGGGACATTACATTACTATTGTGAAAAGTCATGGATTTTGGCTCTTGTTTGATGATGACATTGTAGAGGTCAGTATGCTGAACATCATGAGCACAACTTTTGTATTAATTTTTGCTTCCTTACTTGGGGTTAAAATTCTGACCCAGAACTGGGTAGAGATTACCAGTCTGCAAAGCCACAGTTTGGTTGTAATGTTTATTTCAACTCTGTTAGGAAGAAAGATTGTAAACAAAATTATTAATCCTATAGTTTGTACTCTATCAGTGTCAGAGGGTTTTTTATTTCATAGCAACATCAAATGTTTTTAATACTAGAGTTTARGAGTTTAATTTTGACTGTTTTCTATATCTAATAAAATGAATTTAATTCATTAGCCCCTAATCACTTGATAAAATTGAACTTGGTAAAGAATTTTCAGTTTTGAATAAGGAGGTTACAAGAAAGTCTGAATTGTGTTGTTGATCTGGGATTGCCTGAATGTAGATCAGAGTAGAATCTGTCTCACAGCTATTGCAGATYCTGTCTAAACATTCTGAAATTCATTCTTACACAAACCCTTTATGTCATTGTGGCACACTGGCAAAGCTGAGGTTTCTATTCTAATTTCCCAAGAGGTAAGGAAAGTAAGCACTGGGAYGCTGGATGGGGCAAATCTTGAAGAAAATTTCTGAAAACTTGAGAAAGATGGGATTACATGGTCACATTTATGTGTTTTAAAAGTGTTCATTACTGCATTCCAAGGAGTCTTTCTGTTATTGGAAAAAGCCTAATTCAGTTAGGTTCAGTGACAGAAACATGCCTATGAGTTTCATGAGTGAGATCAGCAAGGCTCAGCCCCTAATCTTTACCCTTTTACTGCTTAAATTGCRATCAGAATTTGCTAATTGCTACCTCTAAACAAATAACTGAATTTGTCTTTTCTGTTCATACAGTCATTTATGTATTTGGTCTTTATTTTATCTAACACCATATTTAAAAAATATTTATTTTGCAGAAAATAGATGCTCAAGCTATTGAAGAATTCTATGGTCTKACCTCTGATATATCAAAAAATTCAGAGTCTGGCTATATTTTATTCTATCAGTCAAGAGAGTGACTTGGCAAGCTGTGATGATCGCGCACAAGGACGCTGCACGCAGAAGGAGGTGGTGGCTCCCCTGAAGTGACTTCTACACAGAGCACRTCTCAGATGGCTGAACAACAGCACCCTGTCTCCTGTTCAATGGTCTCTGTGATGTGGACTGTGACCATCCATTTTTGGCATTCAGAACTTTGGCTGGGGGGGAGGGACATGGTYTGTAGTTTTTAAGTCTGATTGAAGAGCTAATTGAAGTCAGATTTTAGTGGAATTTATATGGACTAACATTTACAGACAATAAGATTTGGATGTCAACTGCTAAACCCTATCCAGCTAGAGTAGTATTTTATATGAAAGTGTTAATTACATTTAGGGCAAAATTATTTAAAACTTTCTAGATGGTTTTGGAGTGTGTTGATTTGCAGAGCATTCCTTTAAATACATTCTGACATATACTTACCCCTTTTAAGTCAAAGGAAAAAATTAATTTCGTGATGATCTGAGTTGTGGTTGTATAGGGGATTTTTTTATATGTTACTCTGCTGCAGAAAAGATATTCTTCCAAAATAAGAATTTCAATTTTGATTGTTCAAAACTTTCAGTGTGTAACCACAGACCTAAAATTCTCATAGGGGGATTTAAATTACACTGGAACTAAGTAATTCTGTATGTTCAGTYACTTTGTCATGAGATAGCACAGATGAGGTGAGATTTCAGAACTTACAGAGCACTGGAATAAAGGGAGTAAGATCACACATAAGATATACAGATAAATTGCTTTTATAGAGATTGATCTTATCTTTTTGTTAAAAAGGTATCATAGATTGTTTACTTTGAGTTTGCAAAGATTGCAACACTGCTTACATGTAACATATCCATCAGGACTGAAATTATCCAGTCCATTTAAATAAGCATTATGTGTACATAAGGCACAGCTTGATCCTGCAATTTTCTAAATATCTGTAGGTCCTATTTTCATTTCTCAAGACAGAGTCAATTCCTGAGAATCATTATACATAACAACCACTAGTGTACAGGCTATCATGTATATATCATCCTTAACATTTTGGTCATATTTGACAGAGTTTTATCACCACAGAAACAGGGATCTGGAATGCTTGAATTCAAAATTAGTACAAAAGGCTTAGTTTGTGATTTTCCTGGGTGAATTTGGCTGGCACTTGTCATGCAGTGGCTAATAAAATTTATGAATTCACCTGAATACCTGAATTTGGCAAAGAATAAATGTAGAAGAAAGTATCAATAGGGTTTGAGAAGGGATTGATAGTGGCTTGAGTCAGTGGTAATGCTGGGTAACAAGAATTGTATAGTGGAGTGTTCAGTTGACTCTTTCACTCCGTCATACAATTCTTGAACTTCTGTAGCCAAAGTCCTATTCCAATGGCATCAACAGCAAAAACACTTCTTGTCTTCATGGGGACTGACAGTTGGTTCTAATATTTATAAGGAAATACCCTCATCTCACAAAATATATTTCTACCTGTTACATTTAATTCACTCATTATGTATTTATCAGACAATGTTGCTTTTTGTCCTTTTCTTTAAGAAGCCTGCCTGACACTTTATGGCCAACACTTCATTTCAAGAAATGGCTGTTGAAGTGCAGCTACATCTCATATTTTAGTCTTCTGTAGAAAAGATTATAATGTTTTTCATTGTACTCTACTGTGAACGTGAAATATCTYTTGTGAAATATTGGTGAAAATGAAGTAGCTTCTACTGTAACATCATCTGAAGTTCAGTTGAATTTATCAATGGCTATTTTGTAAACTAAAGTAATGTAGCACTTTACACTGAATGAGAAACAGAAGTGGACTTTTCAGCTAAGATTATTTGTGATTTATCATGTTATTATACTGATGCAAGAAAACAGACGTAGAATGTAACCTTAGAGGGCTTAARTGAATGATAGTAATGTCTGTAGAGATCACTCACATGAATGAAGGCTGGTATGCAGGCTCAAGACAAGCATAATTAGGATGCAGCTCTTATTCTTTTATTGATGTTAGAATGAAATGTTCTGTCTGTAATTCAGAAGATAGACATCTTACAGCAGACTTCAACTCCCACTGAGACCCGGGAGCTTTTCTGCTGAAGAGCTAAACCTGCAAATCCCTCTTTAATTGATTTATTTATAAACATTCAGAATTTCTGTATAAAAATAGAAAAATTACTGGCCTTTTAAAATGGATAAGGTTTCTTCACTGTGAATGAAATCACTTTCTAGATCAGCATTAATCAGTGTTGGTCCAAAGGTCTGTATTTCACAATTTACTACTGAACATGCTTACAGCACTCTTTAGTTTTAAAAGATTCAGCAAAACAGATATTCTTAAGGTAGATATCATTTGAATCTTCAGGGCTTTGTTTATATGAAAAGTAATTTTTCATAAAAATAATTTTAAATTGATTCAATTTTAGGAAATATTTTCCTTTTTTCAATAGACTTATGTGAAAATTGGTTTTTAAAATGTTAATAGTTTGAATTAATATTTAAATGCTAAACTAGATAATACTCCCTGGTTTTCTCCACTGCAAGACAGCTTTAGATTGYAAAACATACAGATCATTGCAGTAAGTTATTGAGAGTAAAATTACTAGCATAAGCTGTTTCCTAAAGTATGAAAAAGTATTTTTAATTCATGCTAGCCCATGAAAAGATCACRGCACTTGTATCACACCAGTCCAGCATCAGGAGTCTGTCATCAGCTCTGAAACATTGTGGAATGCACACTTCATATGAACGCTAGCTAAACTAGGGAGCATTTTCATTTTAACAAAGTTGTGGTCACAATTCTATAAATTGGATCCAGTCTCCAGTGTGCTGAATGTTTTGATTTCAGTCCAAAAGCTGTCTGTCACAGCTGTGTGAATAGTGCCACTCTAGGCAGAGGAGCTCTTCTTTGTCATATTAAGCACATTCACTCAAGTTTTGCAGGATTGGGATCCCCACAGGAATGATTATATGGTGTAAAATATTCTGGTTGGTTAAATAAAGCATAATCCCTTCTCTCTTATGCTTATGTGTAGATTTCCAGTCCCTTATGAAAGAATGGAAAAATACCTAAGACCATAAAATCTTTTCAGCTAGCAGCTAGAAAACAAAATGCTAGCACAGATCTCTAATACTGCTCTGTGCTTCCCTAAAACAGCTATATTTTGTGGTGTCAGGTTCTAGGTGTATTAGGTCTAACAACAATTGAAGTTTTCCAATTGTTGCCATGCTATTGCTGAGATAGATACATTATAAATACTGTTACTATGTTCTCTGCTATGAAAAAAAAATTGTCTTGTGCTGTTTCCACACCACTACAGTGCTGATGAATCAGTKACTTTAGAGGATGAGCTCAGAACTCAGCTTTTATATTCCAAGAACAGGCTGTCAGGATTTTATGGAATTTCTAATTTGGGGACATAGCAGAGGGAGGAAGAAGAGTGGAGTGATGGAAAAGCCATACCAATGAAACAGAACACTTTTTTGAATTTATGTYCCAAAATTACTCCTGTCAATTCTATTTTAACAATTTAGTTACCCCACAGTACAAGATTATGTATGAAAAGTCTTGTTCCTTTGGCAGTTGGAGTAAAGAAAACAAAGCAGTAGGARTTTCCTTCGTATCAAGTTTAATAAAAATATTAAATACCTAGCAAAATTAAACTGAAATTCACCTTACATGATGGGTCCTAAAGTGCTACCACAACCTGTCTTTTATCTTTAGACATTACATTTCAGTCACTCATCTGTTCCAACATCATGTAGTTGGCACCTGAGCTGACAGCTTGCAGCTGCCAGKGATTTGGTGCCTCTCAGCAACAGACCCTTCTTGTTTTATCTCTTTTTTGCTGCATGTGGCTGATAGTTGTGAGCAGTGTCTTACAGCTGAATGAATACTAGAAATTTTTAAAAGTTTTGGCTCTGTATCTGTTCTTTGCTAGTATTTTTAGAAGGGTTTGTTTTAATTTATTTTTCTTTTGTTGGTCTGTTACTCTATTTGTATAATAACTTATGTGGTTAATACTATTTGTATTGCTTTAATTGTTATGGTTTTTGTTGGTTTTTAAAAAATGTAATCAACCCAAGCACTTTAAGCAACAATGTCAATCTTGTGAAATTCCAATCAGCTTAATATTTTTYCTTTGTCCTACTGCTTTTGCAGCTGTTTGATTGTAATATCTTTAGTYACAACTCAATTTCCATTTTTATGCTTTTRGTCCTAGCTGGTAAAATTGGAAAGCCCAAGCATTTTTGTACATATTTGTTCATGTAGAAAGAGGACAGAGCTTTGTGTCTGCTGCACACATCAGTGTGTACCTGACGAGCTGCACCCTGCACATTTCACAGCCTCTTTTGTTCTCTGCCTGCTAATCCATCTGAGGGTTAGTGTAATACTTCAATCTGTGACACAGTTAGCARTGACTAGAACTTAGAAAAGTTCCAATTCTTACAGGAGAATTCTCTTTTACGAGACACAGAGTCAGCTGTCAGTCAGCTGATAACACAGGTATTGCTCTCTTTGCCATTTCATCAGGGCTCTGTTCAGTCTCAACTGTGAATAATCTGACATGCCACAGTTATTCCTGGCACTGTGTGTGTGTTGGCAAGGAGAGAAAAGTTTTGCATCTTTCTTCTCTTCATTTGGGCCAATATAAAGCAAAGAGATARTGAAGTAAGATAAGYGCTTGTGTAAAATGATGGTTTTTAGAGGACAGCATCTGTGGTATCCATATCAGAAAGTCACTGACTTTCTGTGTTGTTAATGCAAGGGTAATTTCTAGTGCTTTAGATACTGTTTTTTCTTTTGTCAATGACATTTTCCTGTTGCATCTATTCTGATACTTAGGTGTTTCTTCTCAATTTAACATGGCCCTTACTATGTACATAGCCCTTGGCAAGCCTCAAAAGACACCCATTTAATTCCTTTCCAGTTAATATGCATTACTTCAAAGAGATGGCTTGAACCTGTCTACAAGATTTATTCAGATAACACTGTTCTTTTGCACACAGGGTCAAATAACACCTATCAGGAGGTATGTGCCCACCTGATGGGACCATCTGGCTAAACCCACACCATTTTGCATACTAATGATTCTTAACCCTCTAGGAGGTTTGCTCGCTGGCTTTGCCTGACCGATTTAATATGAAACCGCAAATAACTCCCTTTATTCATGATCTCAGAGTTGCTATAATTCTTTAATAAATTCTATTTCATTTGGTTATCAAGACTGGGACTATTGTACTATGTAAAATAAATTAACTTGTGTGTGCCATTCACAGCAGTCAATTTAACARCCTAATGCTTCTGATGAAGGCTGTTGCAGGTGGCAACTTCAATGTATGTAAGAATATGAAAGAGTAAGTAACTTTTCTGTGATAGTGCAGGTCTGTAGGAGAGGCTGGACTGACATGCAGCTTCCTGACCTCCATCCTCTAGATAACCCTGACCCTTCTCACAGGTTTCCAAAGTGGCAGAACTAAGCCCTTCATAAAGACATCTTGCAGTTCATCAAAACATGCTGCAGTAGATAAAATGAGAATTTGAAACCACTCTGTCCCCGCTCCCCAAAATCTCATTCATTAATAGGTACACATTCCTTGAAGAGGCTGAGCTTAAACCTCWGCTTTATATTTGCAATGGTGTTCATGTTTGAAATGTCTCATACAGACTCTGGCCACATACTAAATTGTTTTGGAGTCGTCTCTCAAGTCTCATTCTAACATCAAGAGTAACATCAGTGCAGTCATGTTACAGGTGCCAGTGCTTTTCCTGGAGACAATTTTCTAGTCTCAGTGGCTTTCATTAAAAAAGACCTAACACAAGCTCCATAACTTATCATGATGCTTTAGGAGTAAAGCCACTACATCCTGTATGAATGTGAATGTAGGGTAGGAGGAAGAAGAAAAAGAAGAGGATGAAATATGAAAAGGATTGGGTTTTTTTGGAGGCTTTGAATACGTGTATCTGTTTGTAAATATAGACTCCCTCTCTACCTTGTCAATGCAATCATAATAAAACTACTTAAATTTTGTGGTAGTTTTTTAAATGGAATAAGAGGTAGCAAGATTATGAGGCACACAACTGGGGACACATACAAATACTGGATTTCTAAAACAGCGTACAGTACTTGGTGTATGTGTACAGATAAATATCTGCTCTTTTTAATCATCATGTACATGTAATTGAACCCTGCACCACCTGCAGAACTGTAAGATAAAAATCATGTTGGTTATTAAGGTTGTAACATAAGAAAACAGTATTTTCTCCTGTTAACATGTTTATATTTTACATAAAATAAACTCCCTAGCTGATCTTGCTTGCATTCAATTTGCTTTGACTTCAACTGGAGCCATACTAAGGCTGAGTGTTAATGTTGGTTSTACCATCTGAATGTCAGATGCATGTGTTCTTACAGATGACAAGACTACTGATACTTGSTTTTTATTTCATTTAATCTGATCATCACGTTTTAAAGTGACTTCAGAGAATATTTCACCACATGGGCTGACTGCCTCTGAAGTGTGTTCAGAGAACAAGTTTTGCAAGTAGTTTCTGAGTTGCCTTGGTACAATATACATACAATTGCATGACTGAGCTGTACCCAGTTAAAACACACCACTGACCTTGTCAGTGTTTCTGCGTTTCAATGTTTCAGCTAAAACTGAAGAGAATAAAAATCAGCCAGAATTGAACTACCTTTTACATCAGGGAACAGTGAAMTCTTTTAGCCTGGGATTTTACCTATGACTAATGGAGTGGGAAAGGATTTTGTTAATGAGGTCTACAATTTTGTCAGAGTTGAAAGATTCCTGTTGTCTGCTGATTTTCCCTTAGTTGTTCATTAACAAACACAATTTACATTCTCTAAAGTGAGGTAAATAAAAGGCTGGAGTTTCTTGCTCCTGTCTAAATGGATTCTCTGTATTCCTTCAGAATCAATTAGGGAACTGAAATAAAACATAACTGACAAACTGCATGTTGTATTTATAGCTAACACACTGTAAGATTTATGGCACATCAGAYTATCAAAGGACTGGGTTGAAACACACTTTACATCTTACAGTACATATTTCCTCTCAAGTTAAAAATATTTTAAGTACCTTCAAATTTATTCCTGGGTTATTAGGACATAAGTATTTGACTGCAGGATGGAGACAGAAATTTAAAACACAGGAGATTACTGGAAGAAATAATCACAAATCCATTCTTTTAAAACATTTTGAAGAAGTAGAATTTATGGTGTACAAATAAAGAAACCAAGAAAAGCCAGGATTCATAACCACTATACATGGGCTACTCTAGAATTTCTCTCACTYCAGAAATGCACTTTCCTAGAAGCTGTATGATGTTTACCTGTATCTCTGTTCTTTATTCTTTTGTATTAATTATATTAATAATTTTACATTAGACTGGGTTATATTCTGTGCACCAAATGACCAGAGAAATACTAAAAAATATAACTTAATCTAAATTGAAAAGTCAGATATGATAGGAGAAAATTTAATGCTACTGATTTAAATGTACTCACCAGACTTCAAACAATATTTATTAGACAAAATAAATGACATGGAAAACCACATTCCACATTTTTGGAGATATCAATTTCCTTGAATGCTTGTGTGCAACTTTAAAAATCTAGTAAAATTCTAGTAAAGAAGAAAAATAGGACTACCATTTTCAATACATATACTTACACACACACATATATATGGCAACAGAACATTTTATTATTTGTTCTGAAGAAAACTTCCTGTTATTAATTTTTTCACAAATACTTTGAGGTCACTCCATCACCTTTTTAAATTTCACTCACCCTCACTGCACAATGCAGAGTTTAACCAGTCACAAACCTTCACCTGGTGCTAATGGTGCATTTCATCTCACCATGAATACAGAAATAGCAGAGGAGTCAACACCCTGGAGTTTGCAGGTTGTCCCAGGATGCATGGAGAGACATACCAGGATCAAATAAAAGTCAAGAGGTGGAGGCTGATACAGACTTTTTTCCAAATGGCTGCAAGGGTAAAATAGAGAGATCAGTGGCGAATTAAATTTGGAATAAGACAGAGTGAAACATCCTTTGAATTTCATTTGACACACATATGAGAAAAAAATATTCAAGTCATGTACAGAGCAGAACCAAAGATGTCGACACAGAAAATACAGATGTCACCCAATATTGCAAACCAGACATCACAAATTTGCTTAGAGAGCAAATTTTACCTTCATTCACTTCACTATAGCTGTAAAGAAGCTCCGGGTAGGTTTGCAGCTTTACCATGTAAATACACCTTACAGTGTAAATAAATGTTAGTAATAACAGAATCTGGAATAAAAAATAACAGCATCCTCATAAAAAATCTGGTGTGCAGAGCTGTGTTTTCTGTGCAGCTGWAAGGCTTGGTAATGTGTGGAACACAGAACACTGGAGAAGAACTACTACTGCTRCTACTACTACTRCTGAAGGTGKGATTATGTGCTCTTTGAAAACAAGTTTCAGGAGCACAAATAAAATCTTAAATTTTATTTATTCCTTAATCATGTAATTCTCACTGTCATTTATAAATCATTTTTCATCCTCAAGGTAGTTCACCTGATAATCAAATAACTTTCCAACTCTTAATTTGGTGATAMTGGTAGAAATTGGGTAATGTGTACYAAAATCCATGTAKATTTTAGMTAACTTCAACTTGAGCTGAATCTGGCCACCACTCAGCTAGAACAGCTGAACTGCAGGAACACTTTCACCAGCTCCTCAGGAGCTACTTTGGTGACCTCTTCACTCCTGGTGATGCCTGGAGAGGCCACCTAGAACAGAGGCTAGACAGAGTTAAAGGATAAAGGTGGCTGATTTCTGAAAGCCTTCACAAGGCACCCCTTGGGCAGTGCACGAGTCTCACAGAGACTGCTCCCAAGATGGACAACMATCACAAATTTTTCAGACAGATAKAAGYTTGGTCTATTTACATATCAGAGGYTAATTGTCCAATTACAGGTTCAGGTAATGTACAAACATACATAATTACAGATGAAMCAAAGTATTCTGAGGTGAGGTCACAGACTGTTTTCATTCTGCAAGATGAGTGGTTCAGGCAGAGACCAGTGTTGACTAAAACAGAAGCATGACACTCTCTTGCCCATCAGAATATGGCCTTGAGGACAACATAAAGCCCAAAAAGGAAACAGAATTCTTCCCCCTAACCTTTACAACGATGGTATTTTTAAATACTCAAGCACAGGTTGCTAATTCTACTACATTTATGGGCTATTTCTGGGCATACTGCATCACTATCCTGTCACGTTGTTTCAACCAACATTGAACCAACCAAACTTTGGTATTAACAGGTTTCAGAGTAGTATTCAATATTTATTTTAGATTGTATTTTTACCATGACTTAAAGAACATGGTTCATGTTAACTAAAAGCTTTATTTTCATGGCAGTGTTACACATTCAGACTTATTTCTTGTTTCCAAATGCAGTTACAGAGGATGAGGAAAGACAATCAGTTTATCTTAAAATAAGTGGTAGTGCAGAGCACAGAGTGTGCCCAGCCAGTGTTTGGTGTGGTAACTGCTGTGAATAAAGGCTCACTGTTTAGTGGCTCTGTTTAGTTGTCATGACACTTGTTAGAGTAATATACCTGGAGAATATTTTCCTTAATATAGTGAATCTCTTGCTCTCACTCTTGTGCAGTGAATCCCTGACTCCAGATACTGAGCTGAAAACAAACCACTTCATTCACCATGCTCTAAATACAGTTGAACTTAATTTATTCAAAGGTATTTTACTCAAAATACTGTAATATGATAATATCTCTCAGGTGATTTTTTTTTCATTAAACTGTGCTAAATTTTAATTCATTATGCCATTTCTTAATTAAAAAAACCAAGACGCAGGTCCTTCTCCAGTGGCAGTCTTCTGTGATTTCTGTAATGTGACATTTGGTGCCCTTTAAATTGGGATGTTGGGGTTTTTTTCCCCTATTAGTCATTATGTATGGTCTTCTTTATTTTTCCTATTASTCCTGTGATTTTGGACAGTATCATCTACTATTCCAGCTCTCCTTGAAKTGAAGAGTACTTATCTTCTCTTTCTCCAAGGGATTGCAATGTCAGTCCACCAACTTCAGTGAATTTTGCAACCATTTACTAGCCCATATTATTGGGTACAACCACAGGACTCATCCTTTGGGAGAGGATGTTCAGGAATGCCGCAAGGGCTGTAGATTGCAACCTCTCTCTTCCCCCATTTCTCAACTAGAAAATGAGTAAGCTAATATTTATATATATCAGAGAACTATGGAAAAGTAGAGGCTGCAACCTAAATTACTCTTACATGTACAATAATCAGATTATCACTTTTTTTTTTGCTTTTCAGGCAGTCATAATAATTGCAGCATTCCTTTCAAGGAGGGAGATTTGTAGACATWAAGAGTAGTTAACTGCTATTTGACAGAAGATCTTTACTTAGAGAACAAACAAATGACCAGAGGTGGTAGGAATTAATTCACTGATACAAATGTGCTCCAAGTTTGTCTTAAAAGGTCAGTACTATGGGATTTTTTTCCAAGCAACCTATCCCCTCATAAGCCCAACCAAAGTCAGTGAAAAAACCTCAGGTCCAGTTCACTGTCTCTTAACATGACTATATCTAGTGATTTCAAAGGAAGGRGAGAAAACTCTATTGCAGACAGCTTATGAAATAAATGACCCATTAAAGATCACTTCCTTAGAAAGTAATGAAAGTTTACAAGGGAAAGAAACTTTCTATCCAAGCTTACTCAGTTTATGGTTGCTTTTTTTACAGCTAGGAATTAAGCTAATGGGTTATGCACTGTGCATTGCCTCATTCTTCATGTATTTGCTTAGCTGATTTCCCCCTAAAATATTTTGTTATCCATAATGATTTTCCATGTATGCCTTAGATAATAAGATGCTATCATATTATTTACAGCATTACTTATTATTACTAAACTTGGGCCCTTGGAATTATTACATGGATACATGAATATCAAAAAAACTGACCTAGCAAGCATAAGATAATACCAGARAAACCAACCAACCAAAAAAGCCAACAAACAAAAAACAAACAAAAAAAGAGAARCAGCCCTTCAATGGCTTTATAAAGTTAAAGAGCAAAAAGGTGAGGATTTTTATGGAAACATTTTTTTCCAGAACTTTATYCTTGAATTATTTTACCCTTGGGTTTTGTACTCTTCATTTAATCTTATTTTTCATATCTGCAAAGCAGAAAGTCAGCTAAGTTATGGCAATGTTCTGGGAAGGAAGTGGTTAATGTCCATGAAGAGGAGTAAGAAATGCTCTGTTCCCTTCATAAAGGGCAATTCCTCACCCACATGGGCATTTGGAGCTCGTAAGGACCAGGTTTCCAAACAACCCACGTTYTGAGTCTGGAACAAACAATATGCAACATGCACAAGTGAGCCATCCTCACTCTCACTGTGATGGCCTGCTGGTTTAAAAAGCTGCTGCTCACCTCCAATGTTCATTTTTATCAGGCCCTTTTAACTGGTCACCAAACAAACAAAAGGCAAAAGCTTATAAGACCTTTTCTAGAGGAAAATTTTCATTTAGTTGAATRTTCATTTTATAATGCTGTCCAGCTMTACCAGAATAATTTGCTTTTGCTTCCTCCTCACAGCCAGCACATAGCCAGGAAGGTACTCCACAAAACCTTCTCAGCTTCTTTGAACAAGTAAGCAAAGCTGTGTCATTGGGTGGCTTTTCTGCTTCACTGAGAGACACTTCACACAACCAAAAAGTGAAGTCAAGGACTTTACWCCACAAGGTCACTGTCCCTTGGTTTCATCCATATCAGCTACGTGAAACAAAAAGGCTTTGTTCTACTTAATCCTTTCATTTGGGGACCAAATGTTGCCTTTACTCTTTGGTGTTCACTTAACCTTCTACTAATCACCTCAACATTCCCAAATTTTGAGGAATCCAAAGATCTGTCAAATCCAGACCTGAAACCACTTCCAAGTTTTATTAATTTGACATGAAAACATAAGTAATACTTGTTTTTAGAAGCAGCAGACCCAACTCACTGTAATGATTGTTCTGAGTTTCCCAAGCCATGTGGTTCAAATCCATTTCCATGGRGTGAAGGCTGGATAGCTTGTGCCCACTTTCCTGCTGGGTGATACCGTGGATTAGATAACTAATAAAAGTGTGTAACACAGGAACTTGTAAGTGGCAAGGGTTTTTTTCTAAACAATTAAAACATCACCCCCTTTTACTTGCTTCTTGGTCAAAGACAATTTCACACACAAAGAACATCGTGTGCTCAGGTTGGAAATCTATTTGAGAGAGTGATGAGAGAAGAGATGGATGACTGCCTCAGGCATCAGCTTCAGGGCATGGGTATCCTCCATGGTGTCCTGCAATGCTAATGAGAACACCAAATATCATCCCTCTTTTGTAAAAAATGTTATCCTTCACACCACGTGTTCCTACCCAATTGTTTTGCAACAGAAACTTCTCTTCCCTTTGCTCTTTCCTCTGGACTGCTGAGCAGATACTAATTCAAATATAGAAGTTGCAGTAGGAGAAAACTCGGATTTAATTTCTCAAATAAAATTTATTTCCTTAGCAGCAGATGAATTCTGACACTGAAATCATTCACACTGGAACTGTGTTTTCCTCCTGTGAAAAAACACTGCTTTTCCTTCTCCAGAATCCTCCCTGCCATCCTTTCATGACTGCAATTCAGTAAARAAACCTAACAAAGCAAACCTTCTGATCTCAAGAAAAACCCCAACTGCCAGTGGACAAAGTGGACCCATGCACTGATGAACATGGTCTGATGAAAGATGAGCTCAAAACAAAACACTTTATCCAAATAACTCCCAACTGGCAAGAATTATCATCATTACATTTGTGCAATATTTGACACACATGAACAGATGGGAAAGAAATCCTGCCCTTTGCTACAACCCAGTATGCTTTGGGGCATTCACTGAAGTCAATTGGAGCAGTTTTTATTGTGTTGTGTTGGAAACAAAATAACAGSCAGTAACCAGGTGTCTGTTAATTGGAAGTGCATAATAATTCTCTCAACTAAGTGCATGTTACTCTGCTGGCAAATACAGTGTGAGGATCTTGGACCTCTGCAGCCCATGATGAATTTCCTGYTGTTATAAGCTCTCTGACAGTTTTGCCTGTGCTTTCTAGGACARTTTCCAAAAAAACTGAGTCAGAAAAAACAAAAAAGAGCCAGGTTTCTTGAGRAGATATCAGCTCCTGGAGAGTGGTTCACATGGAACAGCAGGTTTGGAGGGCAGTATTTTTTCTCCTCTCTTTTAGTCCCTGGCTGTAAATTGATAATTCGTATGAGAACAACTTGTAAACAAGGAGCTTGAATAAARATGTCTTCTAGGCTGTTTGATCAGGAGTCTGTTTGACAGAGGGTTCTCTCTGGTGTTGGGAGCAAAGAGAATTCAAAAAAGGCATGCACTAAACCTTAAAAAATATTCAAAAATATGCTCATGCTACATCTTTTGATTCTTTGCTGCCTGGGTCACTGATCAGTRTGTATTTTGTCTCTGTGGAAGTAAATTTCCAGTCTCTGATATCAGAGAAAGCAAGCTAAGTTGAAAACCACATCTACTCTTTGATTACTTTATGATTCTTTTCACATGAATCCCTTGCATCTCTCCTACAAAGATCTTTTTTTAAGACTTGCTATAGCAACACATCAAAAAGTAAAATTTTATTTTACCGTGCACCTAAGTTATAAACCCACATTTTACAGATTTTGATATAATATGTAGACATTATTTACTTAATCAACTCTATTTTTTTCCCTTCAAAAATGGGAACAGGAGAGGAAGCAAGTCTGTAAAGCCCTTTATGTCCAGGTAAGGTCCTTGAACTGGAGTAGCACAAGACACCAGTGGCATGTGGGCAATAAAGCCCAGAGCTCCTAATTCCTMCATTTTCCTGGGCTACTCAGGGTGKCCTTGGCACCCATCCACACCCCAGACAATTTGTGCTTTCTCCCATGCCCAATAGACACCTTTCCTTTGAATACAATAGATTTTGAATTAAGGCTGCATTAATAAAGCTGAGGATCTGGACCTGGTCAGTGCTGGAGATGGGAAAAGAAAGAGGAAATGCTCATCTGGTCTTACATATCCATTTATTTCAATGAAAATGATACTAAATTTAAGGTGCTAGCCAAAAGTTGCTCTACTCAAACACTATGTTTCAATATAGCTGAGATTTTCCCCCAGTATTAATGTGTTGAGTCCAGCTTTTTAGTCTTGAGTCTTCTGCTCCAGGGCTTCCCAGCAGCTTGCTGACTCTGGCATGCATCTCCAAGAGCAGTCATCTTTGACAAAAAGCATGAGGAATCTAAGGAGCCAAGTTCTCTGCAGTGTAGTTCTACTGAGAGCTGTGAAAACTTCCTGATTCTCACCACATGGAAACCACCCTCCCTCCTACCTCTTGCTGTCTTTTCTCAGCCAAATGGYTCTGATTTTGTATGTGTAGCCTTGGGGGCATGGGGGAGCTGCTGGATGAAACTCTTAGCCCTAGAATTTCTGATACATAATTCCATGGCAAATTCATCAGTCCCCTCACTATATAGTTTGTTATAAAAGCAGATTATATAATTGCCAAGAAGAGATGGTATCCAAGTATCTAAACTACACTTCTGCAACCAAGCCTGTAGCTGTAGCTCTGTGGTTTCCTCAAGGAACTCCTACCAAGTGAAACACCATTCTGTCTTACCTTCCTTCATGATTAGATAATGCAAGGAGTATCTCTGCTTGTACCTAGCACAGGTGGTTGTTTCTTCTATTTTGTAACAAAGCATGAAATTTTCTTCCAAAATTCACCTGGGGTAGAGTCACAGCTTCTCTTCACTAAAGCATGCCTGAAACTCCCACATCAGCATGTTTCTACATAGACACTTCTGTTTCATATGGCATTGCAGTCGAGTTGTAATTGGCATATGCACCCATAAAGGGAAAACTATGACCACATCCATCTAGAAATAAGTCCTGACTTTTTAAAATATTACACTGAATCATTAGGAGACACTATGCTTTCTCAGTCTTCATATGCCAGGGGAAAAAAAAACCACCTGAATGGCTCATCATTCAGAATAAAATGATCCATAAGGATGTGGCCTTTGGTTTGCAAATCAGRCAAAATGCTGACACAAGTGGAAAGGAAACAATTTCCCCAGTGGGAAGCATGTGGGTGCCATGCAGAGWGCTTTTGTGACCCACACAGTGGCTGCAGCCTGCATCAGACCAAGCAACTATTCTTCTACCCTTGAAAAGGGGACAAAAAGTTAGATGGCAAATAAAGTCATACAGCTCCCTACTCCAAGAAAATTCAGTCATAAAGGCCTATGTGTTTAGCAGTAAGAAAATCAGGGCTGCAAAAAAATTAATTGCCTTTAAAAGGTGTTAAGAATGCAATACTAATGTAACTAAAGGTATCACCTGTAAGGAATCATTGGACTTCTTGATTATTTGACTGACTTCATCCATTTTATCTTGAAATGTTTTTATAAAATGCATTCTGATCAATTTAATCGGGGCAAGACATTCACTGAGTGTATGAGTGACAGTAATACATTTCTGCCAATCGTAGTGAAGAATAATATTAAAGAATGCAGAAGGACAAAGTGCTCCTTTCTTAAGACATAAGCCAAGATGTRAGCATTGAGAATTGGTTTGATGTCATATTGGGAGTTAAACACTGTCCTGAYAATATCAGCATCAAAAATATGAAATACAGAGATGAGAGTATTTTTGATACTAAGGAGGAGTATGTCCCTGATAATCTTTCTTTGTCTTTTCCTTTTATCCTTCATGTTACTTAGAAACAGYTTTTTGTTATTCAAAATCAGAATCAGTCTCCTGATACAAAAACATTACTTCTTTCTTTCAAATCTCAAACATTAGAAATATTTTTCTGATTTAGGGTGCTTTATACCTTCTGGATRATCAGTGATGATGATTTCAGTYGTGATTATTTTSTCTCTCAAGTGGCAAAGGGTRAAAGYAGACATGGAGGTGCCATATYTGGGTGACCCAGACTTGCTCCTGGRCACCAGCCTCCTCCWTGGGGCAATCAAGCAGCACCAGYTGGCATTACTGSTATAGAATGAGGGGCTTGTGGGATACTGGATTTTTTTAGTATTATCTTTTATTGACTGGATTATCTGCAAAGGTTTCTGGGTATTTATACACACAGAGAGATGGGACAGGAGACTGGAACCATCTAACTAACAGCAAATTCCGACTTCACATTTAAACAATGCCTGTCAGCAAGAAACTCTTGTTCAGAAACACATTTTCACAGACTGCTACCATTACATATTGCTCTTACAGGACCAGTCATTAATTCAGAAATTGTAATGGGCAACACTGTCTTTTTCTGTACCTCTGCAGAAGATGTGAGTGGACAGAGCCAACAAGAACTATGTGAAATTGAAAAACTCCTGGAGAAACAAGGTGACTCATAGGCAGCATAGGTGAACAGCTTTCAATACATGAAAAACAAGGCAATTGTGAAGAATGCCAACAAATTGAGTCATACAGCATTTTATAAACCAACAGTTCACACATGTAAACCTATGTATAAATGGTAACTAGGTCATATTCATAACACTTTAACAATTTGCTATCTTCCTTTGTAAGCTAGAAACTTGAAAGATTAATTGCTCAGTATGATAGATCAGTGGTATAACCAGGACCAGAATGCAACAATTTCCATTTCCCTCTTTAAAACAAAAATWGAGCACACACTTGGTTGGGCTTTCCATCTTCACCAAATTTGAGCAAAGTCCATCTGAACCCTATTCYTGAGGACCACATTGCACTCTGTGGGATTTGTTTCACGCACAAACATGATCACCTCTGGATATCAGTATGTTTTGTCTTATAAAGGACCATAAAATATTTTTCATTATTTGTTTCATTTATTTTTTAACTTTTGTTTTGTTTAAAGGTCTTTACTAATCACCCATAGTGACATTGTTGGTCTGCTTTCCCTTCTTGCACAATGAACAGTTCTCTCATGTAGAGATATTTTGCAAGTACAACTCTAGCTGTTTCTAGGAGATATTCACTGCAGTATCTCTTAAAAACAGATTTGTTTTATTAAGAATTCGAAGTGTCACATTTCCATACCACTGCAATTACCAGGTAACAGTGTTTTTACTTTTAGAATACCATTTCCAAGTATATCATCTCACTCTGTGACTTGTAATTCTTTTGGATAAACATGTTTGAGATCTGTGATGGTATCCCTGGTGATGGTTGCCATAGTGCTTCACAGGATTTTATTTCTGCTCATTCCTCAAAAGCAGGACTGTGGTTCTCTGTGGGAGGCCCAGAGTTCCACTAGCCTTGAATTTTATTGTCTTTGCTATTCTGCCCCCACTAGGGAATAAACTACTCACACATGCCACTGTCATCTTTACCCTAAACCACCAATTCAGCTCRAAATGCATGTCACAAATCATTCTCCTCCTTATCTTAGCAGCTTATTACATCTTATTTCCTTGGTTTCTGCTAGTGTTCATCTCAARCAGAAATTATTCTCTGTTTAAAATTTCAGACTACATTTTATAACATCATAAAAAATACACCAAGTATTTAAAATTTCAGTTATGTTTAAATATACTTTAAAAGAATTAAGAATAGGAAATCGTGAAAGTGGTGTGATGCTAATGATTGATAAATACCTTGCCTAAAACTCTCTTTCTTTTTTTTTCTTTTTTTAAAATTTGGTGCATTTGAAGATGTAGATCATTTCCACTGCCTTTGCTTTGTGTTAAAGGGCACTTTCAGCAGTTTCTTGTCTRATCAAGTCAAAGCTGAAGGATCATCTCATAAAATAGGCACAGAACCTGGTTCACTGCAGTTTCAAAGTCAAGTGTTCAGACTGGGATTTCTAAAGAGCATATATATAAAACTTTTATCACAATGAAGCCTYTCCTCATGGTGGATAGAGCAGTCCTTCTAAATTAGTAAGCACACATATATACACTTATTATTATATAAAATAGTAGTTACTGTCTCTCTTCTGCAGGATTTGCATCTTCTTARTGGTTAAGGAACAGAGAAGAATAGATGCACTCTCTTAAAGCCCAATTAAATTTTGACTTATTTGACCAGACTGAGGACAATTTGGCACAAAATATGCAAGAAAAGTGCAGGATGCAATTGAAGGCTATCAAAAAGGAAAAAGCTTTCAGAGAAGCACAGGCACAAGGCAGTGGCCTTCCAAACTGCCACAGTTTTTCAGGAAGCTGGCATCATAACACCACTAAGCAACTACTTTGTGGCCCTAGACCCAGTCCCCAAAAAACCAGGCTACATGAGTAACAAACAATACTGGTCCACGCAGGATCTTGCATTATGGAGCCACTCTTCTCTGGGATCTGCAGTATGGTGTGGCAGGATGRAGGTGATGGAAAGGCCACAGTGGCATCCACCTGACTAGAACTGCCTGCAAAATGGCTTTCTCCAGCCCAAGAGAATTTAAATTGGAGGCATTGTGCTGTTCTTTGACAAATAACTTTTGAAGATCTTCTAGCTTGTAATGCAGTCAGAAAAGCACAAAATGTGTTATTGGGAATGACCTCTCTTACCACTATGTCCACACTAACATACTGCTCACCTCCATGGSCTTGCYCAGCCCYAGCAGTGGACAAAGGGTCCAACCTTTGTCCATTCCTATTTCTTGGTGGTAGATGGACCTGTCTACCTGAATGGGGACTCACTGCAGAAACAGGTCATCTTTATCTAGTGCCATACTTCTCCTTTCTGAACATTAACAAAGCTGTGTGTGCTGAATAATAAAAGGAGAAARAGGTCACCTGCCTGGAGTGGATGTAAGGGATGGCATGCCCTGTTAGGCTGTTAGAGTTGACCAGAGGTAGTTGTTGATAAAGAGCTGCTCAAGGTCCTGTTCTGCTTCATGGCCAGAATCACAGGCCCACAAATTCCAACTGTGAACACCTGATGGTCACTTACAACCAGGGAAAAATTGTAMCAGTCACCAAGCATATCATGTTCATCAATGCAAACCTGCCTACATGGCACAGAGCCATGCCCAGCAAAGCTGGTGAGTTGAAAGTTCCATCAGGGTACTGTTCAGCCTGGGATAATACACCTTGTTCAATAACAGGACAAACTGGGACATCTGTACATAGCCCTGGTGCTGCAACAGGAACAYTCCCTAGTGCTTCACCAGGGCAGAGTTTAAACTAAAGGGAAAACACAGTGAAGATAAGTCAATAATAAAACAGTGTCATAATTTCATAAGGATGTCAGTCAATGTTCATCTGTTACAGGTAAAAAYAGACACTCTCCCATAATGACCTCGATTTTCTGGTTCACATTTCTAGCTCATTCTAAACTTGCATCATTCAATACTAATTTTTCCAGAGACTCCAAAGCCTGCCTTATAAACACATCATAGCAAATTTACTGTTGGACCAACTGTACTATGTGTGTCTCYTAGAAACCCCCAATAAAAAGTTACAAATACTTCAAAGAGGTTTTAAGTATAAATGATGATGATGAAATGGACCCAGAGCATTGGAAAGAGCTAGATATGGTACAGGCAGGGAACAGCCAAGTTTCCTAACATTCTTATGTCTCTGCAGCCTSACTTGCAGCAGCCATTTTTCTCAAGGGCTGGTTCATTTCCTTTCACCATGGGACATTACATGTGCCAGCAACTGTCCCCAAAAACATCATCCCAAAAACACCTGCCATCAAAAAGGATCAGGGAGGTGGCAAGGCCTGGATAAATGAAATATGTACATATGTGGATATGCATACCTACCTATGCACAAATACTGGGCTGGCCTCAGGGCTTTTAATAGCTGAGAGAGAAAGAAACTTGGTGGAACAGACGCAGACAGTGAAAAGGCAAAATCAAGTGTGTGGTATGAAGCCAGGGCAAATGGCAGCTAAAAACAGAAAGAAATGGGACATCTCAAGAGGACAGACACATTCATTGATGGAATAAATGGTCAGTGGTTCCAGATGGCAATAGTAACTACAAGGTGTAACAGCACTGAGCCTGTGGTGCCAACTGGGGATTGCTGAAAAAAGACAGCACATAAAGTGGCAGATTGCTCAGGTGGAGCTGCTCTCCAAAGGATCAGTAGGGGAGTGAAAACAAAGTTGGTTAGCCTTGCCTCAGAATCAGAGAAGCAGCAAAGAATCAGGCTAAAATTTTTAGCTGTTACAGATAAGCTAGGGAGAATGAGGACTTTGCAAAAGATCTSCTATTCTTGGTATCCCATTTCTCTTGCTCGTGTTAATGCAGTTGAATATTTTTGAATTTGAAATAATTTCCTTCATCCAACTTTCCTCTCTCCCTGACTTTGTTCACAGCCTGGCCAAAATAAGGATTTAAATTAATTAAAAATGCACTTGTCTAAGCTCTTTTATACAATGCATTAAGAAGAAATATTACACATTGTTGTATTAGTTTCAAGTTTAAGAGATTTTACCTTTACAACTATGCAGATTTTCCCTGTTGAAAAGACCAATTTTCTGTGATTACAGGGRTATCTTCAGTGCATAATTGTCATCAAATTTCTTTTATTCCTCCTTCAGGAAAAGACTTTGATCTTCCTGACTCTCCTCTTATTTCAGTGGAAAATTTTTAATTAAATTTTTTAATGCAAACAACACTTGATTTTTTTTTCAAACTATTTACATTCTTCCCTTTCAAACCTTTTGTCCCTGTCCAATAGGATTTCTACATACTCACAATTCCTGGGATATTTCCTCTGTATCTGCCTGTTCCAGACTGAATTAGGTCTTGGGGGTTTTATGAACTTCTACACATATTCCTAGCAATACTGGCTTCACTGTCTCTGCTTACTGATCTTATCACAAACCATTTACCCTTTCCATTTTATCCTTCAATTAGAGCCTTCTTCAAACCCATTCTTTCACATTCCTTCCTTAGGTTGTATAAAAGAGAGGTCTTTAATCTCCCCTTTCCTCTAATTGAAACTGTCCTTCCCAGCATGTTTTCCACTGCAATGCTCTGGTTTTCATTAAGCAATGACAGCAATACTCCAGTTGCTATTGCTTTCTCTTTAATGTGGTTTTGCAAGAAAAATAACAACTTCTTGTCTTTTTACAGAACATGGAAAGAAAGTTTTAATTTATTAGCCCATAAAATAAAGAATTGCAGTAGTGATACCACATGAGAGCTAGGCCAAGGAAAAATAATCTTTTAAGTCCCATACAGGCAATGTATTAGCATGACTTGCTGCCTGATTAGGCACTGAAACATCAATACCTTCCACTGTAAATGGAATGGCTGCAGGTCAACCCTGCTAGGTAAAAAACCTGAAAAAGAGTTGGGTATAAAMTGAAGAAAGGCTCCTTGAGGCATGTAATTGTTATATCCAGGGGCACAGTGCACTCAGTCACAAAATCCTGGTCCAGATCTGCAGAGATGG
The DNA here is from genome assembly GCA_902810485.1 of Alauda arvensis. Classification (NCBI taxonomy): domain Eukaryota; kingdom Metazoa; phylum Chordata; class Aves; order Passeriformes; family Alaudidae; genus Alauda; species Alauda arvensis. The sequence goes on along the minus strand of CADDXX010000138.1, from coordinate 1,018,620 downwards.
AGGAGCTGAGGCAGTCAAGTCCCAGCAACAACCCAGTCTCAACTGAGGGGAGATGTTAATCATTCAGACTTTCTTCTCCACTGGAAATGCAGTGACYAGCAGCCACAGACATCTGATCAGATTAAAATAAGACAAGTAGTGATTGTTTYCATAAGCAAGAGACCTTAGCCTACAGCACTCAACAGAACTCTGCTATTACCCACCAGCCACAGAGCTAACAATTTCACAGACAGCTCTCCAAGCAGTGAGCATGAAAATAGAGCAAGTTCTTATCCTGACTTGTCCCAAATGTGCAAGATTGCCAGTGTTTTTGTGCTGTGCCCCGTCTTAGGATCACACTTGCAGACGGCTGGGTTTGCTCTGAGACAAGTGATGAAAATGAAGACATCCTCAATACATGCTGTAAATCACATACAGCTGGTGGAGTAGGGTAACACCTGATTTTCTCATGGTTTGTTTTTTAGTTMAAAAGGAAAACAAAGCAATTATTTTTTCTGACTGGGAAGGAAGAAGAAGGCAAATTGAGGAATGAGAAGCTTAATTTCATTTCAATTAGAAGCTTCTCAAGAAGTTTTCTACTGTCTGTTCTTGCCTTCTTCCAGGATGAGATTTCAAAGCCAGAGCTTAAAGGTCAGTTTGAATTGGAAGCAGAGTGTGTGCCTATGTTCAGTTTGATCAAGCTCAGRGTTACAGTCAGGTGTGATACAAAACCAGCTGTTTCTGACAGGTATGATTCAAAGCAACTGCAAAAGCTTCAGAGTGTCTCTGAGGTGTTTCCCAGCCCAGCACAGGTGAGAACAGGATATTTCTGACTACTAAGACATGTAATGGAGACCAGATTACAGGTCCTTCAGATAACAAGGGCTTTCAGGCAGGTAAAGGATTAACCATCTTCCCAGGTATTATTCCTATCACCAATTTCCTTCTTTGCAGGTCTAGAAATACATAGACTTTTTCAGTTTTAAAATGTGATGAGTRAGTAACTTCCAGACTTGCCAACCAAAAAAGAGTCTGCCAGCTCCAATGGCCAGTGAGAGCCCATTTCTCCACAGAGGCCCCTCTCAGTGTAGGGGCTCAGACAAGGGCTGCTTGTCTGGGATAACACCTGGGAATGGGAACCCAGACTGGTCCCCAAAGGCCACACATCTTGGATTCAGGTTGTCTCTGCTTTGGGTCTGTCAGTGGCTCTGACCAAAATMAGGACAGTGTGGTACTGTGTGCAGACATCTATAGTGGCTGCYAAAATTCAGATGAGCCAGAGGTCCTACATCTCAGCATTATTCATTACCAAAATTACCTGGTCTGGAGCTGCTCCTGTCATGGCCAGTTCAGGAGCTCACTGACCAGGGCATCCCTCCTTGTGACCTTCTCCTCTTCAGTTACTCTCAATGTGCACTCCAGTGAATAACAGTACAACTAATGAGACATCAGCACAGGATTTTGGAATKAATAAAGCTGATTAAAATTCAAAATTTCTTCTTCAAAGGTTCTGATATTACAAGTTAATTCTTGCTGTCAATCAAAGTTTGAAACAAAGTATGTTTGTCATACATGGAAAGTATTTTCAGGATTTTCTTTTGGACTCTGTGTTTTTATATTAATTATATTTATCTCATTATTTATCTGAATGACAGCTTTCTACCTTGATGTTAAAAGATTAAAACTTTTAAATATTTAGAAAATCAAAACGTTTAGAAAGAGTGTAATTTCTAAATGGTAAAGACAGAAATTACATTTGGGAAATTGAGAAAAGGAAAGTCCACCATTATTGAAATATCTCACTGACTTAATTTAAGATAATATTTCATATAACAGGCATTAAAGAAACAAACAAACAAAAAAACTCCAAACCCACAAAAAAAGCCTAATTATGAAGCAGCATTTTCTGTTTGCTAAATGCAGTGGCAGAAATTTTTTGTTCCACTTCAGAAAGAGGGCTGATGATGTGTTTCTGTGAGTAGGTCCCCTTGAAACATGATTTGGAACCAGGGGCATTAACAGAAAAGGCTTTTACAGAAGGAGTGCTGGTCTGAGGAGGATTTCAAGATTCTAAGCTTGCTCCTCCAGTTCTTGATTCAGGTTTTTCTAAGGGGTCTTTTTTCACATTTGRCAGGCAACTCTTGCCTGGGTTTTTTCATGGTCATGTCCATTGACTTTTCTGAAAGAAAACTATGTTGAGCAAGTTGAGCAAGACCTTCAGTTCCTTTCTTTAAAAGAGGTGGCCACTTTAGGAAGTCTCAAATATAGCATTGGTCACCAAATTTTTGTAAATAAACCTCTTCACTGTTCATTGTGCACTGTCAAGTAACAGGTTTAARTCATGCTGGATGTTAAGTGCTGCACAAGGATTAATTTAGTTACAAAACCTGATCATTCTGGTTGGTGTCTGGAAATTTCTCAAAAAAAAAGACAGAGCACTTTGCCTTTTGTTCCCAGTCACCATTACTTTATCACAGTATATCCAGATCACTATTTTAGACACTAAAGAATTGTGTGGACTTTAAAAGTAGCTTTGTAATGCACTGTGATTAAAAAATAAAAAAAGTTTGGTCAAAAGACCCAGTTTCTTGTAAGTTATTGCTATGACTTAATCTAAAGATACTCATTTTCATCTTTCTTAATTGTTATAATTTAAGAGTATTATAAACTGTGGAATGATGAAATTTAAATCAACCAGCCTTTATTAATCATTCTCTAGCCTTTAAGGAACAGACCAGATTTCAAATACCTGAGGAATTAAGCCAATGGCAGTTTTACTAAGGAACTTCAGTTTTGACTGCTTCATTCTTAAGCCTTAAATTTTGCTCAAGCTTAAGCAGCCATTCCATGTGCACAAAAAAGTGCCACAATGTTCTCTCCTGCTTAGTGAAACCTACATAAACTGCTGCACTTTCTAACCACAGCAAAGGATCCGTGAGGCTGGGATGTGACTCTTCCATCCTCTTCCCATAAGCAATGCACTGCACTGGAAACCTTTCCCTGGGACAAAGTCTGGTGTGTTCTGCCATCACTGGTGGTTGGGCTGTGCAGTCTTCACTTAGGTATCAGCTTTACCTTCTGCCCTTTCATTTTCTGCTGGAGTCATTTCCCTTCCCAGCCTGGGCTACACTGGACATTTGGCAGYCAGGGAAAGAAAACCTCTTACTGGGTTTCTGCAAATATGAAAAGTAAGGACAATGAACAGTGAAAATTTTAGCTGGAGTCAATGAGCAAACAAWGTGGTTCAGAAAGCAGGCAGAGAGCAATGGGGGCTGTTAACAGCTTGGCAGTGGTTGTTTCCTCTGCATTGACTAAGAAAATGTCCTTTTCCAGGAAGCAACTGAAATGGCAAYGCAGCTGGGGTGGGAGGTGTTCACTGAGAAGAGTCCAAACCAGACTCTGTCATTTCACTTGAGCTTCTGYACCACAAGGGCAATCAAGTGGTAGTTAATTGGAAGTGTAGATKAGTGCATGGCACATACAGCATGKCACAGGACATCTGGCATCATTTCAGTGCTAAGCCACAGTTCATGTGCTGTGACATTTTTATTTTCAGACGCCTACATTTGGACTTTCAATCATGCCTCAGTTTTTCAGCTGTCATSAACAATCTGTTATGTTTAAAATGCTGTGACTGATGGCAGGATGAGGCCAAACAGAGTGTATCAAGCTTCTTTATTTGCAGGGATGCACTTTCTGATGCAAGTGGCCTCAAGCACCACTCTTAGTCTTAYCATGAACTACCCTTTCTTTTTTTCASTGTTGCATAGTAAGCTTTTGGTTCCTTCAGACAGTGGTTAGAGATGTTTTACAGCTTTCAGTGTCATCATGACTGTCCATTTTGTCCCAGTGATTTAATGTTAGAGTCCTAAATTTTGTTCATGAGGGAAAAAACCAAACAAAAGACCCCTCCAAAAAAAGAAATCACAAAAGTAATGTTTTATCCAGCTCATATCTTTGGATCCTACTCCTCGTGACAGTTGCTTGACTGCATAAAAATATACTCCAGGCTTTAGAGAACAAATGTACCACACCTAACAYAGCTTAAATAAGAACTCCTTCTTCCTTTCAACTTTGTTTTCCTTGCAGAATACAGAACCATCCTCCTTTGCACACTCAGTCCACAGCTGAGCTCTCATTAAAAGCTTCAGATGCCTGGTCAGGGCTAAGTGAAGAATTTCATCATGAAGAGACCCAAAAGGCAGGGTCACAAGGTGYACTGCAAAAAAGTGTTTTATATCATACACACTATATATTCCTGCTTTGTTACTTCTCTTACAGCCAAAGATGTCAAACACTAGGCTCATTTTTAAACACTTATCTGTCTCCATATGAAAAGTGCACCTTCCACATCACATTACAAATTCACAAATAACTTTATATACATCTTTGTTCTTACTGTACCATGTGTTTGATTTTGAACTCAAACACCCACCCTGTCAAGCTATTTTTTGGGCTATATGTGCTGACATGTGCTGAAGTGAGAAGCATCCTCTGTTTATTSAGTCTTACCCAGATCCTTATACCTCATTTGTAGCATGTCATAAAACACAGGCTGAAACATGAAAATATTGCAACAGGGATGTCATGGTTYGGTATCAACTTCAAATCCACTTTTAGCTATTTCTCATCTTCTCTTTGCCACTCAGAGTAACAACTTCAGGGCWTTGCTTGATTCTTGACAATCTGGTCTGGGTTTTGGTTTCTCCTAGTTTCATGAATTTATCATATCTCCTGTGCTTACYGTTGCTTTTCCACACAAGAACCTKAACATCATTTATTCATTTTTACTGRAATTTTCTCTGTSGTGGGATCATGAAAGTAACACTTGATTTTCAAAAACAGCTGGATAAAAGAAATACTCAAATTAAAGAAAAAAAACTCAGATTAAATAGAAAAATCTGTCTAGCAAAATAAAACATTACCATCACAAAATGGAATGGAGGAAGTCATCACAAAATGGAATGGAGGAAGTCATCACAATGCTTATATAATGGATAGCAATACACAAGAAACAGACACCACTTCTCTGTTTAAGTAGGCTATTTTCAGAGTTATTTTCAGAGTTCTAGACAAAATTTTCATTATTTAGATGGAGAAGGATGGYTAACATGTAGCCATCTTTTCGTTTTTCTTCAGGAAATGTACTACCAGAAAATAGAAACACAAGGTCTAAGATGATTTTCCCTCTAGTTGTATTATACACATATCAAAATCAAGAATAACCTAGGTAACACAACATCCCACACAAAGAAAGGCTGGATTTTAGTTATTTATGTTTATATGACAACTAATTGGCAGAGTCAACTGGGGAAGCTGGCAGAAACTGTKTGAATATCCCATTTATTCTCCTTTCGATGACAATGAACAAGTAAAAAGAAATAAAGAAGAATACTCCATAAAGCAATCCAAGAAAATTAGTCCATGAAGGTTGGTTTATTTGTGATAGGATAATTTGATAAAGGACAATTAAATTTTAATGTCAATTTAAGTCAAATTATATGGTCCACTAACTCTCATCAGAATGAGTGATAGCCAATGCCAAAGTATCATTTATCACCACATTTTCACTTTCGAGGAGCCAGAGAARCTGGGTATCTAATCCTTAAATTTAATAGCTGTTTAAAAGGCAATCCCAGATTAGGTAAACCCTGCATGTGTTTATTTTTGCTCTCAGAGTGAGTCTGCTGGTTTTAACAGGACTGCTCACATACACCAAGTTGGTCCTGCTCTGCAAGAATGAGCCCTATCCCCACTTCTCTGCATCAGACCAAAGACCAGACCTCAGCAGCAGAAGCATGTGACAAACCAGCCATTACAGCTTCTTTCCATCATACCACAAATTCAGTTGTACTTCCCCAAGCACTTGGTCCAATGCCAGGCTTTCCATGATATATTCCCTGGAAAGAAGAAGAAAGGGGAAGAACAGAGACACAGTCAGGATACAAAGTGCYTGGGAGACACAGTTTGGCCATTTCTGCTGCTGAGGTAGGAGAACCCCTTCTCCTACTGGGCAATAGCATTTTCCTACTCCACTGCTGCCCCACATATCTTGGCCCATCTTCCAAAGCAGTCTGAGTTCAGTCACTTGGGCCTGAGGTGGTTTTGTGCAGCTCCCACCCTTCTGATGCCAAGGACAGCTGGCTGCCTGCACCTCTRGTGTCCCCACATGRAMGTGGGKCTCATTGACCTAAAACCTGCAATAYAGGGCAGCCASGCCTTTTTGGCCAGGAGAAGACAAAGATCCAGATGTGTCAGTGTTATTATGCATGTCCATATTATCAATCTGTGCATCCCTGTCAATTTGGACATGTGCTGGGCCCACTGGATTAACTGTGTCTGAGTGGCAGAGCAGCAGCTTGGCTGTGTCCTAGTTCTGGAGCAGCCTGCATGCATGGTCTGCTCACCAGACATTAATCCTATCTGGAGGCAGCCATTTTATTTGCTTTTTAAATAAGGCAGCTGATCACAGATGGATTATCCTTGCACATAATAGCATGACCTCTCTGGACTGCTGTCTAAATATTTAGCCCTTTTTTTGGCACACAGTCATTTCCTGTGCTTCAAACAAAGAGATTATCAAACACAAACACATTTGAGATGAATGCTCAAGTAAGAGTAAACTCATCATTCTCTTCAGTGAACAAACACAGTGGAAACCTGACAAGAGCAAAAACTGTGGTAGTCTGAAATGCATTCATTACTGACTGAACATATGCTGCAATTGTCACTACAATTTATCACTGCCTGGTGGCAAAGCAAGATCCATGACTAAGCAGTGCTGGTGATCTCATAGTGCCCATCTCTTTTCACAGTCAGTCTTCTTACAGCTGTCAAAATTTCAAGCTGTACCATCATATAGATTTGAAAATCTGGTGTGTACTAGGGAAGTTAAAAAACCTTAAAGGAGATATTTGCAGGCCTTCTCAGGTAATACAAGCCCACTCTGTCCAGCAGTGTTCCTTCCAYAGCCCCATTTGATAACACCATTCATAAATGTAGAATAGGAAATGCACAACAGGAATGAACAACCCATTCTGGCATTGACATAAAGCATGATTTTATGAATATTCTTGCAAAGGTACCTTAGGTCCAGATTTCTTTTGACTGAACAGATGTYAAAAGATTTTGTTGGTTCTGCAGCTGTGAACCCCTTGCAAATGCATCATTTCATAAGAAATTTTTCCATTTCAGTCTAAGATGGTGTGCTGAAAGGAACTCTGTCAGTCTAGCCTAATGACACAAATAAAATGGTAATTATTTTCTTCTGTGYTTCTCCACTGTTTCAATGCATTTGAAGCTGTTACTGTATTTGCTGGTTCTCTTTAGTGTAKGATATGAAATCCCTCAGGAATGCAGGGTAATTCAGGCTGCATATGGCAGTGGCAAAAATCTAAGACACACTGAGAAACTGGAAAGGAAAGAAGTGTTCCATTTATTTYGATGAAAGTTTAGCAGGTGAAAAAAATAATAAATTTTCAGAGAAAAAGGGATGCTRCTTTTCAATCTATTATGTACCAAGCAAAGACTGAAAAACTGTTTACTTTCACAAAGGTCATTGTTGTTCAGATCATGAAGCAGGGCACTAGCAAAAGAGCTTCAAAAGTAAAGAGAAGCTGAAGTAAGATTGCTCAGAGAAGCAAAAGCAAAGCAAAATCTGGAGYCTGGAAAACATTAGGCAAAACCAGATACAAACAAAAAAAAGGGGAAAATATCTTATGAGGTACAGAAATGCAACTAAGACAGAAATACTTTTGTATTTTGTAGCTGGGGGAAGACAGAATGATACAATATTCACTGTACAGCTCACTCTTAGAGAGGTAAAAGGGGGATCAGTTATACTGAGATTTAATAAGACTTGTGTGTTAACAAGAAAGTAACATTCCAATTCTTGTATCAAGAGAAGATTTGCCTCCTAGAAGTGTCCTGGACAAGTCAAGAACGTGTGAAAGACAACAAGTGAGGAGGAGGCTGCATCTCCACAGCAGTGTTAGAGTGAGGAAAGGAGCAGATTGTGCCTTGTGCTGACTCCTCAGGGGTGTGGCAAACACAGAGCCAGGCTAAAGAGGGGAGTGCAGATGGGGAACAGGGGAGGTTTACAGACATGTGAGTGCAGAAAGCTGCAAAGATCAASATGAAGAGGGCAGAGATGAAATTCTGAATAAGAAAGGAACCTGGTTCTGTTGATTTCCTTGGGGTGACTATGCTGACAAAAGATATTTCTCTGTCCCCACATGACCTTTGTAACTTATCCCTAACCTGTGCCTTTGAAAATGCCAGTTTCAGAAGGTCTTAAGTGTGGCCCTTTTTTAAAGTATCTGTTTCCAGCAGTAAATTTGTATAATTGAAGGGYTTTTTTCCCTTGAATAAATGCATTGGTGCTATATATCTTTTTGTTTATCATCCACAGCTTTGTATATGTGAGAAATCACAGACACATTCCTTTGTGAGGGAAAATCAGTCAAGTTTGTATTAGCTGGAGGAAAAAAAAAAAAAAAGGAGGTTCACCAATAGTTAAGGCAAAAACCTGATTTGATTTCAACTTAAAGCACACACAGGCAAACAACTCTTCAAACTGAATTGCACAGAAGGGCTCCTGCTGTCACAGAGATCACTCTGYAGAGCAGGGAGAACAGCTTATCGTGAAGGCTCATGAACCATGRCTGGTCCATGGTTGTCCCATGGATCCAAGGTGTCTTCTAAAGCAGCCCCAGTRACTGGCAATTCCTCACACTGAAAGCATGCCCTGAAAGCAGCATTTTTAAATTTCAGCAGGAATGTTACTTCAAAGGTATCACAATGTCACATCAACAGACCACTGAAGATCCAGCAAAAAATAATAATACCACACAATTTARCTCTGCTTTCTTAATTAAACTACCATCCTATTGCAATCACAGAGTGAAAACRGCCTAAATAATAACAGAATAAAGAAAGATGAACAATTTCTGAAGTAAAATAATTAATCAGGATATTAGTTTAGCAGACACTAAATGTGAGAACAATACGTAGCAAACACTATGAAAGTTGGTTTTTTTCAGAGCCTTGCAAAACCTTTGGAGGGAGCAGTTTTCAAAAACAGACAGWGGGATGTGCATAAAGGAATCTTTTTTCTTGAATAAATATTTCTTGATAGATCTTTCTATAAGATTATGAAATCAGACAAAACACAATGCAGAGGGTTTTCATCATTATTAGAGTAAATTATTAGTGCAAATCTTTCTAGGAAGGTAAAATGCCATTTGAATATGATATCATTACTTTATATATGGAGTATAAGCTTAACATTAACTGACTTCAACTGGAGCCAAACTAGAGCAACACTGATACCATGACATTTTCCAAAGGTAGAAGACAATGTTACCAGTTTAAAGACAGCCACAAAATCTGGCTGCAGCCCTCACCTTTGCCATTGAAATCAGTCATGGCCACAAGAAAGTTATTTAACTCCTTTGTGCTGGRATTCATTCCACTAGCTGGCAGTTCACTGTTGGCCTCCCTTCCAGGGTTCTTGGTGTCTTGGTACTAGACCAAAGAGGTCTTGCAATGAAGTATTTTGCTTGATGCACCCAGATTCTACAGAAAAAATGATATAATTTTTTATTTGCTTCATCCAGGTTTTTCTCATAAAGCTCTGTACTATAAATTATTARTTCCCTTCTCCTTTCTTTTCTTTAAATTAGTAAAAAATTAATTTTAGTGACACTGCCTTCAGTGGAAATAGGATTAGAAACTTTCATGGAAATTGCTGGCAGTATTGTGGAAACACTGGAAAATACCATGAAAAATTATTCTTGAAGGACAAAAGAAGCAGAAAATATTACTTATTTTAAAAGTAATACAATTTGTAAGCTGTGTTGTTAGTTCCAATAGCAAGAAGAGAGATTCTTTAAGAGGCCYAATGGATGCTGTCAAATTCTATGTTTACATATTTAATGTAATTTAACTGCCTAGGAATATCCCATTGCAGGTTGTCTGGATTTGAAGGCACATGAAATCTGATCAGATATGGACTGCACATAACAGCAGGCTCCTCATAGAGCAGCCAATACGTGACACAGATGTCAGCCTTCTCTCAAGGGATCTCTCTTCAGGAATAATTAGCTGGTGGTATTACTGGTCAGAAAGAAGAGAAACTTTAAGTGATTTAAGGTTTTCCAACAAACAAACAAACAAACAAACAAACACACACACACACAGAGCTTGAATTGAACAGGGATTATTCATGTTGTGACCACTACTTTAGGTCCAGCCTTTAAATAGCAAGTTGCTTGAACTGAGAAGTCTGGTGGTTTGGTTTACAACACAGGGAACAAATCCTCAAGTGATATAAACTGCTACTACTGTAGGAAGATGGTAATTTATTGTATCTGAAAGTCTGTAGAACAGTTAAGACAATTTTTCAATAATCTATAATTTTCAGGGACTCCAAAGCCTGGAAATTTTGACAATACCATTTTAAATGGGTGGGTTTACAAGTGTTTTTTACCCTGTCTCCTGCTCTCAGGAGTGTTTAGCAAGTTTAAGATCATGATGTATCACTTGAAAAATAAGTATAAAACTAATCACACCTGCCTGCCACATTTCTCCTATCACACCAGCCACATTTCTCCTATCTCACCATTTCTCCCCAGAAATTTCCACTGAGACATGGGAAGACTAAATGGTTATTTTTTAATAGGAAGACCTAGTGTGATTATTGAAGCAATAAATTCTCCCCTAGCAAAAGTCACCAGAATTCCAAACTCAGATAGATGTGTTTATCGGGAAAACTCATCTTGCATCATGCAGAAACTCTAATAGAAACCAAACTATCCTTGACTTCAGTTTCATTGATTTCTGCTTTGTTATCAAAGAAGTCAATATTGATGGCCACATGTATGATTAACAGACAAAAATAGTTTGCTGCTGGAGAAAATTGGTAGGGATAGAGTTGTCACAAGGAGGAATTTTCTTAAGGATAGACAATAACAAAACCAATAACCATTATAGCTCCATTTCTTCCTTTCTCCTTAAAGGCTTTAGTGTGTTTACCAGCAATGTTTTGTCTGATTCCTCAGGTATAAAATTTGCTGACAGTAATGTGTACTAATCTAAAAAAATGCAGGCACATTAAAGGCACTGAGCTTCAGTTATTGCTTTCTGAAAGCTTCCCCTGCACTCCTGCTCTAATCTAGTTGTAGAAAGAAGTCTTCTCATAAATGAGAACAACCTCACTGCTTTTACAAACTACATCAGCATTTCAAAAACAATCTCTGCTCTATATTGCAAAAAATGAACAATGCACTGCTCTGGAGGACTGATAATGGCATCAGTGAGAAGAGATGTGAAATTCTCTGCTGGGCTGAATCAATGTGTTCTTACAGAATTCAGGCTTTCTTATGAAATGTAAACTTATTTTCTGTTCATCACAGTATTGCCTCTTCTGTACTGGCAAAATGAAAAACAAGGTAAGTGGCCAAATTGAAGTGCAGGCAGCCTTGAATTCCATAAGTGCATTTCCTTCCCTTCTGCACCACCACATTATCTGTACCATAATRCTTTTGCTTATTTATCTTGCAAGCACATTTGAAGAGGAACAGGCCTGGCAGGGGTCCCCTTGGATGTACCTGATCACAGGCTCTTTTCTTGCCTATGGCAGGATAAACCAAGTATCTCCACAGCCCAAAGCACAGTGGTGTTGCACTCACAAACTCACTGATGGTGCTTTTAGTATATCAGGCCAGTGGCTTTTCTTGAATTGTTTGAGAATCATTACAGTGGCTTCTTGGCAAATGCAAAAAGTTTCAAAAGTCTGATCCAGAGTCTGATCTGCCCTCTCACCCCTCCACAATTCTAAGCAAAACAGAAACAAACAGTGACAGTATTTCATAGAGTGGAACTTAAAATGGTTTTGAAAGACAGTAAAAGGGACAAAAATGCAATTTAATATTTTGGCTTGTTACTTTCATCTACTTGCTGTTTCCTTTCAGCACAAAGCACAACACTGTGATGGTATCCAGTAARAARATATTCAAGAACCATCTGGACACAATTCTGTGCAATGTGTTCTAGGATGACCCTCCTTGAGGGTAATCCAATATAATTCTTTTCAACCTTGCCCATTCTGTCATTCTTTAAAAGGASATTAAAAAAGCTTGGAGACACCTGTGTATGAAGCTGTCAGAACCAAAACAGAAAGACCRTTTACCATGTAGTTTTAGATATGCTAAGAAAACAATGGTGTATCATTATAGGAAGTTCTGCTGATTGTAATTAGACAGTAAGTAATTCCAAAGGAATATATAATTCAAGGACTTTCAGGGTATGTACAAAGCTATTTGAATATCTAAYGCCCATTTTTCCTGTGTTTTAATTAGGACAGTTGCTTTGCACTTTACAGTTAATTGTAAATCACCATCAGTTATTCCAGGTRTGTCCATTTTCTCTACAGCAGAAGTGCATTTTGCCAGGCAAAAGTTGTCTACACTAGAGACAGGAGTGCAGGACAATGTGTCTGTTGCTGGCTATGGGATCTGAGATAACCCACTTTGCTGCCTGAGTAGTTACTCGTGTGTGGCACATTTTGATACGTGGGCAGAAGTTGTATTAGAACTACAGCCAAGAAAATCAAGTTAAAATAGCTGCAGGATGCTTGACATAACACTTTTCAGGTAAGCTTTTGTGAGAAAAAGACCACACACACAGAGCAGCCCTTGAAGTATAACAGGTTTCCTTTTTTTTTTCTCCTGCTATAAAAGAAAAAAAGGCTTTTTGTAAGTCCCAGACACTTCTCAGCTAAGCCAGTTATTAGTAGTACAGGCTCTCATTTGGGTCACTGCAACCCTCTGATACTTTAGTAGRCTSTTGTCTTGATGATTTTTGTGCTTTRCTCATAGGTSTAACTCCTAGAGCTGCTACATTGATCTGACTAAAATCTATCCCAAACTGAGGCCATTTTCCCTGATGCACAGGCTGATAAAGGGAAACATGAGATGCTTCAGAGGGAGGTAAAATCTAGTCTGGTTTTTTTTTTCCTCAACAGTTCCCTCCAGTAATTTTGCTAAAATCTGTAGTTTGACCTAGGCACAAAAAGAGTGGTGGACTTTGTCTAAAGGCAGAAGGTACTGCCTGGAAAACCTGAGCCAAGGTGTGGGTATTTTACACAGAGCCTGTGGCCAAGCCAGGGAGCTACAGAAAACTAGAAACAGCTTGAAATCACTGTGATCATTGCTTCCTTTTTCCAAGTTAAAAAAAAGATATAAAGAAAGAAATTATGGCAAAAATCATCTGAGTTGGCTGTTTGACCTCTGCTAGGTTGGATGGAGAATTCCACCGAGTACCAGCAGCACATTCTCTGCAGAAAGTTGCAAGACTCCTGTGTGAGCTGAAGTCCCTGCTTACAAAATACCATCATGATCAGCTGAAGCACATCAGCTAAAATCCAGCATCTCATGTAAAAGTAAGGTTATGTTTCTCTCTGGAAGACCCTGAGTAAATGTGCTTTAAAGAAGATACAGCTTTGGAACAACAGTATTGTATTTTCCTACCTTCCCTAAACATAARCTTCCTTCCAGCTAGGAGCTGGTGCTGCAGTAATAATGGTTGCTTCTGCTTCCTCTCGTGCTGTCTCAGAACACTGAGACACATTTTCCTGAACCACCATCCATCCTTGTGCATTTGCACATAATTATACACAGTTGTACTCAGCCTTTTTGGAAAGTGCAGATTTCCATGCAGACTTGAGGAAAGACAGCCAAAATTCAAATATGGAAAGGGAAGTTGAGGAGAAATATCACAAATATTTCTCAGTTCAAGCACTCTTGTCTTCCTATTATCTCATTTTTTCAAAGGAGTTGGATAAGAACAAAAGCATCCATATCCCATTTGGCCAGTATCTGCAGGTACTGTGCATTATKAAATATTTATGGAGGAGCAGCTTCCAAGAAGACTGAGTTGAACACAGGAGGAGCATTTTCATCTAAAGTTACCTCAGAGTGCAGATGTCATTCAGCCTGATCCGTGTCTTGGAAGCTAACTGTGGCTGCAGTATTTATAATTCACAGAAGAACTGCATARCTTAGTCTTGACTGACTTTTTAAAAGGATTTTACATGCCTGCTGCCACCTTACACAAGTTAGTGGAAGCCAAAGCTTCAAAAAGCCTAAACCTACCTCATTCCTCAGTTGAGAGGCCAAGACTAGCTTGTTTAATGCCCACCCCAATTCATTTTTCAGAGGTACCTTGCTCYCCTCTTCATCTAAAGCCCAGAGATTTAGCTCTGGATATGGTTTGAAGCATGTGTGAGTGATGGGGTTATAAACACTGTCTTTAGCATGGTAATCCTGGTCTTCACAGCACCTTTCATAGCTGGAGTCAGATGGGCATCTCTGCAGGGCCATCCAGTACAGAATACCAAGCTTTGGATGCTCCTGGCTGCCTTCTGGGGGAGCTTGTTTCCATCCCTTCACTGAAGAGGGAGCTCAGAAAGATGTGCTTCCTTAGGCTGCCATGCCCCCACCATGGGAGGTATTAACACTGCCAGGGAACAATTCASAAAAGATAACAATTTGAGGCTTAAGGGAATTACCATTCTTTTCTGAATCATTTGCACTTGGTGTTTCCAAGTTCAGTGGAGGCAGCAGATTCTCTCAGAGAGACTTTGTTAGTTTTGGTAACCTGAAAGTGAGAGGAGGACAATTTTAGTGCAAAGTACAACTTTCACCAGTATGCTGTTTCTGATTCAGAAAACAAACACTACAGCAAAATATCACTACACTTACATGAAAAATAGTTTTGAACATATATCTCTGCTGGCTGAACTCAGCAGGCATAGCAAGTACTGGCTCCCTTTCTTTGCTTCAAGAGGCAGTAGTGCCTTTCAAGAGGCTTCCATCACATAGTTAGTACTAACTGAAATAGTTGCTTGAAGTCAGGAGACTGTGATATTCAAGCTGAAAATCCCAATTGCAAAAAACCCCCCCAGATCCTTGTGCCTTACTTCATGCTCATTGCAGTATCACACCATTCCTTTATGCTGTTTGCTGCAGGTGGGCTCAAGGATGACATGGTTTCTGTATTTTTTTAAAGGAAGGCCAAAGTACGAGCTATCCGTGCAATCTGTATGACAGTTGTTCCCCTCACCCCTCRCTGCTATGCAAATACTCTCAGTTTTGAATTGCTGTGTGTTCCTGAGAAGCTGCCAACAAAGTTTAGCTGTCTCTTATAAGCTCCTGAATTCTATAATAAAACAGCAAGAGCAAAATGTACTCTGGAAGATGGCCTAATGCAAAACTGTGGTACTGTATTTAAATCATAATTTTACTGCCTTTTGGAACCTTTTCCCAYTTTAATGTGCATGTCAGCTGGGATAAAAATATTGAGCAACAAGCTTTGAACTATTTTGGTRCTCTGTTAGTGTTTGAACAATACTTCCACGCCAATTTATCTACATTTTATAATAATCGGTGATTTGGAAGAAATTACAGCATAAACACAGAATAAACACAGCATGTCAGAACCAAACAAGTTCTTTTCAAGATATTCTAAATGAAAACATATTAAAGACTATTGTAGTTTCTTTTAGTGCAATCACCATGGAAACTATATAAAAGTCACTTAAAATATCCATTCTTTCTTAAATGCTTTGTGTTGCCTAAATGGCACATGAATTGAGCATAATTGGTTTGGTATTTCAATGGTCAGTCACAGAACAACATGTCCTTTGGAACATGCTGTAACTGAGTTAATTGCTGCATTTAGTGTATGTGAGACGTAAGTTTGTACTAGCTATGTTTTGAAAAGAGAATGGAACAGAACTTCTAAAACACTAAAAGACATTCTGGGCTACATATATCTCAATTCACTGCAAAGTTTTAAAATTCAAGCAGAGAAAAACACAGTCAGATTCATCCCAACAGCAAACTCAGCTGCAATAAATGCACTTACACTCAAAAATATTGTTTCATTAGCTTCAGGGCTAAGACATATATTCATTGTTAGAGGTATAGCCTCATTCACAKATCTCAGCATAYAGGATGACCCTTTCCCWGGKTCTTGAGGACAGCATTGAAGTGCTYACTAGAAGCTGTCATATAAACTCTTTCCCAATACACTCTATGGGAGATGAGTGGCAAGGAACAGATTCTATGCACACACAATTCAGTCAGTTTGTTCTTAAACCTGCCAGATTCCAGGTACAAGTGCTGTATTTTTTTCCACATGCACTTGTGCACACACAGAGGAGCCATTAATGATCCCTTAACCATGGATTGCTGGGATCATTAATCTCTAGCCTTATTCTTGCTTCTGGTCATTCTAACTAAGCTGGAGTTTGGTTTGAACATGGGCTGCTAAGGCTGTCCACAGGCCTGATGCCAAGCTGCGTGTTTTCCTCATCCATGGCCCAACAGCTGTGACTGCATTTCACAGGCTCCTCACATCATCCAGCAGTGGCCATAGGAGATGACCTAAGAATCCTCATTTTCTCTGCCAGCATCAGTCTGTGGCTAGCCCCCTGCTTCCAGAGCTCCCTCAGACTCCTGCCCTCCAGCAGCTGCCAGTTCTTGCTCCTGGCTGCCATCTCTCTCAGTTCAGTGAGGAGTGAGGCTGCAGCAGGGCAGAGAAATCCCAGGCATTAACAAGGGAGTTATGAGCTGCCTGTGTGACCACTGAAAGAGACCCAAAGCTGTGTGTGGATGCCACCACAGCCTGCAGCTCTCAGTGAAGAGCCCCCACATGAGCCTCATGATAAAAGTTATGCATCCATAAACAGAAGTGGCATCMTAYGTAAGTGAGAGGTTAATTTCTCCTMTTTCTTTAACCATTACATGCCTGSTTTGCTTATCATTAAGCCATGGTGCAGCAGTGACTTTCACAGTGCAGTTTGGGAGTCACACCAGCSGCAGCAAAGGCARAATTTTTAAAAAAYTGTCTTTGAAATAAAAATTGCACCATCAGCCCAAGGGGAATGCATAGTGATAGAACACAGAGAGTTGAAAACAAAATTTRAAAATACATATAAATGCATTTTGGCTGACTAAATTTATTAAAATGCTTGAAATTTAAATTTGAATGCATAACCATCTGCCTCAAGGATAARTTTGATATRAGCTCTTATTCCAATTTACATATATCTTACTTTGCAAAATGCCACCTGAAACTCATGCTAAGTAGTGCACAGAGGAAGCAATGCATTTATCTTCCAAGTATTTGATTTTCATTTTGATAAAAGGCCTAAAGAAAGTACTCCAGGCAATCCTAGTCAATGTATCACATAGTTCTAAGTTAATTGTGTTGGATCAGTTTCTCTCTAGGAGCAGAAAAGGTCAAATTATGTAGTAGAATTACACTCTCTAGTGGTGAAATCCTGGCCCTCRTGTCACTTTTTTTCTTYAGCTCCATCTCATCCTCTTTGTCCTCCTTGCTCTTTCAGAAGATTAACAAATCATTCACTTCATACTTCTTGTTACCAGGAGTTATTTTTAGTGGCAAGGGCACAGTTACCAGCTCTTCTCAATCTAAAAAATTAAAGGGGAAAAATTGGGATTTCAGCAAAAAAAGATTCTTTGCAGATATTTCTTCACCATAGGCAATAGTTGGAATAGCTGAAGGAGGTGAATAACACCATCTTTGTGCATACCCACATACATTTTATGAACAAGCATTTATTTTGTGTATGTATGGCCAGGTGAACTTTAATGTAATGAAGTACAGTGGGCTGTGAGGTCAGAGCGGGAATTTTGCAGTTT
This sequence comes from Alauda arvensis, assembly GCA_902810485.1. NCBI lineage: Eukaryota > Metazoa > Chordata > Aves > Passeriformes > Alaudidae > Alauda > Alauda arvensis. Next base: position 1,000,912 of record CADDXX010000138.1, on the reverse strand, counting down.
AGACATTTGAGGTTGTCTGTGTGATCAAATGACCACTCTCTTCTCTTGTGAGGTGTTACAAACCAGCATACAGAAACATCTGTTCCCAGTTTTCACAGGTAATCATAAAGCTGACCCCAGAATATGAGGCCAGAGTATCACAACCTCATCTTGTTTCAATATGGCCCAGTTCTGTAGTACAAGATCCAAACTTTGATGTCAGATTCCATTTCTGTTACAGGATRAATCAAAATCCAGGCTAAAATAAACAACTCTGGGGGAGAGGGAAGGGATATTATTAATTAATATCTTAATTTGTAACTGCAATTAAAGCCAAGCCTTTGTTGTCTGAGATGGTGAAGTGCAGAGTAAAAGATCCTTGCTGTGAAACTCATMATTTTGTTGTCATGAAATCAATACATTGGCTCTCATTTTACTTCTGACCCTGCCACTTAAGTCCTCCTTCTGTCTTTCCTGGTGTTCTACTTTATTTCATGAGATAGCATCCTTCTCATTTTAAATTTGATCCAACATTTTAGATGCCTTGAGGGGAAAACATTCAGGTCTCTTCCTGAAAGACCACGGCCAGAATTGTTTTTGATGGATTGCAGCAGGATCAAGAAATTTTCTTTTGCTTCTCAAGGGAAATAAATGAGACCAAAGCATGTCCTTGCTGGTGCTGCATTTGAAAACAAGAAGATTTGTCATGTCAAGTGCAGCTTAAATACAGAACACTCCCTTTGAASCAACTTGTTCTAAGCCACCTACTACATAATCACTACAAAGTGTTMATTTCCAGCACTGTTTGTGCAGAAAGGTGCACTCAGGATGGAACAACTGGATAACAAGGAGACCAAATGCTACTCTGACTATGTCAATAGTGCTTTTCTTACCCATTTTTGAAATCTGCTGTCAGCACTATCTTTCACTGTCCTAAAGTATCAGAAAAGTTACAGATGTTCCCATGTCCACTTCCTTCATCACTAGTGAGATGCAGAAAGAGCATACCATTGAGTGGTCAAAATGCAGCCATTCTTTTTACCCCTGCTATTTGCATGATGAAAGAGAGTAGACTAAGATAAGATTAGAAGGAACATCGTTATTGTGAGGGTGGGGAAGCACTGGGACAGGTTGCACAGAGAATTTGTGGATGTCCCACCCCTGGAAACATTCAAGGGACTTTGAGCAATCTGGTCTCATGAAAGGTATCCCTGCCTGTGGCAGAGGGTTTGGAACTAGATGATCTTCAAGRTCCCTTCCAATCCAACCATTCTATGATTCTATAACCCAGATCTTGTGCAGATCTCTTCTCTCAGTGCTTTCATGCAAACCTTGAGGGCAGTGTCACCCCCAGGGCACTCCCCCAGCTGTGCCACCTCCCTCCCACCATTGCTCCACCAGGGGCAGATGGCAGCAGGGCAGTGGATGCAGGCTTTGCTGAGAAAGTCTGAATTACAGCACCCAGGTCACAGTTTCAGCCACTGAACATTGYCCCAGTTCTAAGAGAAGCCTCCTGCAGTGGCTTTGAGCTGAGGGCAGCCAGTCAGACAGCCTGTGCACTCTGCCCTTGCAGACTGCAGGGTGCCAGCACACTGGGGTGATGGATGGAAGGGCTGCARGTGAGCAGGAAAACTGCAAGAAAGAGGTGGGATGTATCTCCCAAAATAAGATGTTCTCAGGATATAAGACTACTCAAGCACATGGCAAATAAACAAACCTCTTTGCATTCCTACTGGAGAACAAGTTTTGAACCTGGCTCTCTAAAGGGGAAAAGCTAATGAGCTCTTATGCTTCCTGTGCCTTCCTGATTGGAATTATGACAATATTTGTGCCTGCTGTTAAGTGTGCAATAATTATTTCCAGATGTATGTAAAACTTGCTTATTTTTGCACATTAATCTTCCACACAGCCTGCATGCATTGTAGAGCTCAGATGTTTATTCAGCATTCAAATAAAACATAGATGGGTTAAAAAAACATGCCTGGTTTGTTAAGCTTTCTTAAAAGGCAGCTGATGGCATCTGCCTAATAGCTTAACTTTATTTTATTACTGAAATTCTGGGGATTTATGTAATTGTCTTTTTTCCAAGGTCTACATTTTTGTCCRGCTAACTGAGTTCCCAGTGTCTCTATAAAATGAAGTGAAAATGAGCTCTAAATTCTGATGCCCACGGTTATACTGGAGTTTTTTATTATACCATGGACAATATTAAGAGCTCTGGGAGAATCCCACAGTATCTTCCTGAATTGAAGCCTGAAGATTTTGGGTAGAATAGATGAGTCTCTTCTTCTTGCTAAATGGCAGTGTTAAATCACAGTAAATATCAAAAACTTGTTCACTTTTGCAAAATATGAGTGGTGCAAAGGATATTCAGTGCACCAACCCTGATGACTGAGTTGCAGGAGGCAGTGGCAAGGTTGTAGCTCAACCAGCCAACAAAAGCTGTTGCTGAGACACACAGTGCCCAGATATTTTGAGGGGACTTGGCACCATTCCTCACTTACCAGGTCAATCATCCCTCCTCATCCACTTGCAAAAAGGTGCTGCCTCTCCTGCCTCCATGCACACATTTCCTTGTCATGGGAGATTTTCCCAAGAGCAGCTATACCATTTGGAATGTTCTGATCACTGCTTTGCAAACGTATGGAAATGTGAATCATTTAGCAAGAGCTGGGACAGAGAAAAAAACCCAAATATCAGAGATGGAGTAGTCTCCAGCCATTCATGTGTCTGTAGAATGTGTTTAGTCTTTTGGCATCTGAATATAGGGGAAAAGTGATTAATGGAGTCATAAGGTGCTGCCCTGCAGGTATAACCCTGGCTTTGCACTTGTCTTCAGCTCATGACAATAAATGGTGGCTTCTAAACCAAGATGTGCTTGGTTGTTTGCTCAGCAATTCCATGATCTGCTGTCATTTTAAAGTTATACTTGGTGTTTATTTTTTGGATGAACCTGACCTTTACAAGCAGAGCTGGATTTTGATTTCCTCTTCACCTCTRGGGTAGTCTGATAGATTAAGRTTTTGGTCCCAGCTGTAACCAAGGTGTCATGGCCAAGTATGATATTTACATGAATGCCTATGTTCAAACAGTAAAATATTCTTCTCAAGAGTCTTCAGATTTAGTGTGGCTCAGTSTGTGTCCATAATACACAGTAGATCAAGAACATACATCATCTGATTCAAGGTTCCTTACAMAATACAGACTGATTCTGTGTGAATTTGGCTCATGTGACTAATCAGGCAGGTGTTCACAAATTTATTCATATATAGATCATCCCTGTTGATTAACGTCAGCAAACTCTGACTAATGCYTAGCTGAGCTTATCTTTATGGATCTAGCTCCAACAAAGAAATGTCAACACTAAACCTCACTCAACAAATTGCTTTATCATATTTGAATAACACAGTGGGAATAAATAATGAAAAGGGAAAGGACATYTGATTTTTTTACACATTTCATTAGTTATATATCAAGCATTTTATTGAACAGTCTAATATTTATTAATTAAACAACAGTTTTGTTTACCAGAGAGTGTCTTGGCACATGGTTTTTTTTTTATAAGACAGGCAGTTTCCAGATACTTTTTGTTCCTTCCCACTCCCTTCACTGTAAAGTTCAGCAGCCAAAAGTTTGGGCAGTTCCTCAATGAGCTGTAAGAAAGAATACATAGTTATGCAACCTTTGTTATTCAACTGTTCCTAGGCTGGGGAAGAGTTACTTTTCTATTTCTCTTATGAGTACACTRCATTTCCCTGAGCATTTCTCTGGGGWAAAAAAWGAAAAAACAAACAAGTGCTGCTTTTTTCTTTAGTGCATGAGATCCCCCAGGACCACTGGGAGGGGTCTGAGATGCAGAAGCTGCTCGAGTCCATTCAGGTGGCCCTGTGAAACTCTCCAGTGCCATTTCCCCTGCTGCAGCATTACCACCTCTAYAGCAAGATTAACCCCTTGGAATTACCTAGTCACAGATAAGCTATTTTTCCCTTCYCTCTCTCTCCAGTTTTGTTAACCAAGATCAACACTTTGAAGAAATTAATTTGAACTTGTATTTTGTTTGATTCATACCTCACTTTTTCTATTCTAGTACAGTTGTGGCTCTTGTGARTTTTCATCAAATACTAAATATGCAAAATGGAAATCTATAGTAAGACTTCCCTCTATCTGCAAAATCTTCAGCATGTCTTCAAAAATCTCCCATACTCTTTTCCTGTACTATAATTGGCCCAGTTCCATAAATATGTTTGTTGTTCTTATAAACACTGGACAAGTGAGTGTAAGGGGATGTCTCAGAGTTTCCAGGCAGCAAAGCTTTCAAAGATACTGCAACCATTATTACTATCTCATACTGAATAATCAGAGAGATAAAAAGTCYGACTGTCATGTAGCTAAAATATCTCACAGAGTCTCACTCTATCACAGACTCCACAAAAAATGAACATCAATCAATATTGCTTTTTTTTTTTCTTTCCAGACCACCCACTTGGTCTTTATACTGGATTTCAGTTATTTTTGTTACAACACTAAAATATTATAGACTACCTAAAGAAAAGTCAACATTTATAAAAGGCCATGTTTTTCTAGTTTTGAAGAGAAAGATTTCTTCCCATGTTTGTACAATCATATTTCTCTGCAGCATATAAAGTGACTTTAGGGACTCTGACTAAAGAAATTTGGGACTGGATAAAAATAAACYTTGATGGGTTTTGCTGCAACCAGCTACTAAATGGTTTGGGTTGTGTGGGGCTTTTTTCCTCCTGTCAGCTTCTAATCTACATCATGAATCTGAAACATATGAGTAAATAYTCCAAAACTTCCACTGTGTTCTTTGATGTTTGCAGCTCAGGAGAGTGTTCARCTCAGCATCTTGGAGGTGGTCTCTTACCCAAGGTGAGGGTAAGAAACACCCTCCACTTGCAAGGGAAAATGATGGATTAACTTTATGGGGGAAGGCCTCCATCTTCCTTGTATTCCTTTTAAACTCAATTTTTATAGCATTTGGTTCAAGGCAGTACATCTCTGATCACAGCATTCCTGCTATGCAGCTGAGGATTATATGGGGCAAGGCAAAGATTTTATCTTGGGAATTATTCTTCACATTATTATCTCATCAGCCAAGTTAAGGTCTGATATTTTTTTCTCAGTAGGAGGCTGTGGTACAGCTGTAAGAAATTACTCAGAGAACCAAATTTACACTTGTTCTCATTCATGAATGACCTCCATTCCCTGAACTTTGTCTTCAAATAATTAAATCAAACATCATTGCCAAGAGGCGAGTGCCAGTATTTTTTGCATGCTAATCTTTACTGAGGACCACAACAGGCTTATGGGCTTAACTTGTCCAAATTAATGGGGAACACTTCCAGTTGACTGAAGCTCCCCTTAAGTCATTAGAGCAAYGTCAATTTATCCTGGAGAAAGATTTGTCCTTAAATGTATGATGGATGAGTCTCTTACTAGACCTGTGATCTCTTTCCATTCTTAATTAGAAGCAAGTGATTAAAGAGAAGTGATCCTAATCACTTGGTTAGGAGACATGAAAGCAAAAAGAACTGGAAAGTAAAATATTCTCCCACAAAGAGTATAGCAACACTTTACAATCATTTAAGGTTTTCCCCAGGTTAATGGTCAGCTGCTTTCCCAAATGYCTCCCTTGTCCACTCCAGGTGAGATGCGTGGGGTCCAGTTGATATGACATGGGTATCTGCCCACTAAGACTCAAGGTAAAACCACRACTTCCTTTTTCACTGGCTAATTGGTATTAAAGACAGAGCTGTAATCAAATTGTAATGATATTTAGTTAGAAGCCCTTTGGGACGATATTTGAACCAGCAACCTCATGGAACAAACAACATTCAACATCCCGTGTTCCYCCATAATTGGCCAGGAAGGCTGGAGGAACCTGCTTCCCACAGACATGTAATCACATCCAGGAAACACACAGCCCAGAGCAAACAGCACTGTGTTTTGCCACATTTGTCATCTGACACACTGTTCCTGCTAGCCAGGACTGGAGTTGGTCACGCCAGAATGCCAAGGGGAGCTCTTTGCACTTGCTCACACTGCTAAATATGCTGTCTGCTGCATTTCTCTGGGGAATCCTTTTTGTTCCAGCTGGGGAAGCAGCACAGTTGTTCTGGTTTCTAAGTCCCATATGATTCCACCACCAGTTAGGCAAATAAATGTCTCTGGGACACCACTGCTGGCATTATGAAAACCCCATGGGTGAGAAAGCAGTGGAATCTCTTCAGAGCTATCAGGGCACACAACTTCAAAGCTGGTATACCAAACATGGGATTTTCCACAGACCTCAGAGGAGCTCTAGGAAACCAAGTTCCCTGTGCAGTCTGTAGGCACAGAGTTATCACTAAATTCCTTGTGCTGCCTTAGTCTTCACAGGTAGCAATTCAGTGGCTTATTGCTATGAAACTACTGAGTGACTGCAAGGAATGCAGCAACAAAATGTAGCAAAAGATTGGGCAAACAACCACTTAGTAAAGGTGTTGATAAATGCTTTCTGYAGGGTCTGAAATCTTTGTTAATTATTCTATGCAAGAATTACTTAACCTGACAAATTATTTTAATAGCATTGTATAAATAAAGGCAAAAAATSCCCCTCAGTCTTATATTTCAGTCTCTAACGTCCACTGACTCTCTTTTCCCTATCACAGTCTTCAGCAACTTTACAGTAGTTTCTCAGTGTCTTGATGGTTGCAGTGGTTTACCCTGCACCTGGGGTGGGCAGGCTGTTTTTCTGCCAGGTGACASAGTTCTCCAAGTGCCACTGCCAGCTGCACACCAGGCTCTCGGGGCTCACCGACCAGTGAAGCTCCACTTGGGCAGAGGAGCTCTTGTCACCCCATAGCAACAACCATGATGGTGCTGCACAGTGGTCAGAGCAATCTCTTCCTGGCTCTGTGGAGGCACCACGGGGCAGCTGTGCCCATGATGTCCCCCAGCAGCTCCCCTGACACCTTGCTCCCTGGCCTGGGCAGCTGCTGTGTCCCAAGGCAAGAGCCTGTCCCCGAGGGAGACACAGTGGTCACTCCTGCAGCTCCCCTCACAAGGCACACTTGTTCTTAAGACCCTGAAATATGAGCAGAAAGGAGGATTCTCTGTGAATTACAGATTGTGAAGAGTGACTCTGAAAAGAGAGAGAGGTGTATCAATTTTTAGCAATAGCTTTTTTGGCTGAGTTTCTCCAGTTCTGAGATGAAGAGAAATGGGATCAAGCCTACCACAATGTTTTGTTGTGCTTGATTAAATGCCACMCTACAGAAATAGGTGTAAGAAAGAAGCAAAAAGCATTCTAGAGAATTGCCTAATGTGCAAACTCTAGMTAAATAGGTTTGAGGTCTCACCAATCAAATTACCTTCCACTTGATTCTTTGATACCATTTTCCTTCACTTACATTGTTTCTATGCAAATTCTGTTCTRAGATAAAAATAGATGGTAATTGAATTGGAAAAACCAAGACATATCATCATCTGTTTTATATCTTCTGGGCTAAAATCTTCTGATTTACTTAGGATAAAACTTCTTCTAATTTCAAAGGTTGTCTTCAAAAAGACACACAATAATATATTACAGGCAAAGTCCTAAGAATAGGAGTCCACTGCCTCGCTGGAATTTTAATTGTCAATTGAGTAATGGTCCAGACTGCAAGTCTCCAGGAGACAATGTTATGTAAGTGGAATTTGGCTCACAGATCTATACTGAAACCTTCTGTATACTTTATTGAAGTATATGGGCATTTATACTCAAAGAACTGCAACATTAGGCCAGTWACCTCTAAGCTGATACTTTCTTAGGTAACAGCAATAAAAGTAGAAATCAGGTAGAAGAAACAAATTACAATGAAGAAAAATTATATGTTCTCTGACTGTGGGATCACCAYCACTTAAAATGGAAAAAAATGCCAACCAGTCCTAACACAAAATGATTGACAGTGTCTGAGTAAAGCTGGCCAGAACAAACATTAGTCTTGTGGCAAGCTTAGCCTTTTTTGATTTAAAATCCAAATTGTTTGTAAATGAATGGCCTTTTTTTATATATCAGCTATCCAAAATGCAAATCACGGCATGCAAAAATAATTTCAGAAACCCGTTTACTTCTAGTCATTCATCARTGCATTAATATTACTCTTTAGTCAGGGTAAGAGAAAAGTTTTAAGATCAGTGCATTGTCTTCACACACCATTAACTGAGTGCCTCAGGCTACACTTCATGTGCTTGATGAAATGGCACTCATGCTGTCCCATGCAACAGAAAATCAAGGCATTAGATACACCTTTTTTCAAGGGAAYCTCAGGCATAGTTGATGAGGTCATRTATTGATATGGTCWGTATTGATTTMTGCAGGRCATTTRATTGAGGAGCAGGTGATATTTTGTTTTAAAATACTGTAAGTAGAATAACAAAGTAAATATTAAAATAGCTAAAAATTGCCTCATTGGTGATTTTGTCATCTCTTAATGGAGATGTATCTGTTACCAAGGTCATTCCAGCCTTGTCTGTAGAGACCAGTCCYTGAGCCAACACTGACAGTTTATCAATCTTTTAGGAACATGAAGTATTTTATGGTGGCATTCACTGTAGATCAAAMTAAAAATAACTGAATAGCAGACTGCAGAGGCTGAGTTATCTGAATTGCAAGGTAAGTCAGTCATCATCCAACCTGCACCTGGGAGTCAGGGACTCAGGTGATGGCCACAAACYTGTGGTAACAGCCACAACTCACACATTGTTGAAARCAACTGCCATAAGCMGTWRAGRCTGCCATAAGCCTTCAATAAATACRAAGAAAAATAGTGAAGACAGGTAGCAAAGGGAACCTGGCCCWGTGCACAGCCTAAAACTGAATGAATTGCTATAAAATTAATTCTTTTGCTGAGCTTATACATTGARGAGGATGTGGGAATACAAGAGGGAGCACAGAAAATGTTTTTAACTTATTCAGCTTCTCAAAGAGGCATGACACATCATAGAAAATATTTATGGTTGTCTAGGGACAAACAGGGTACAGGTGTATTCACCCTAGAAAAGCCATGGTTTGAGAGTTAAGGTGAGATATATGTGACTATTTATACTTGGGGAAGAAGCCTGTATGGGGAAGAAGGAACTTATTACCAAATGCACAAATCAGATTCCCAAACACAGGTAGCAAGTAGCATCTTGAGTTACCCCAGGGCATTCAGCCAGGTCTCCAGATGGCATGGAGGACTCTGATGTCCTGCAGCCACAACAATCAGAGATCAGCCAGGACTCTGCCTGTCCCAGATTCCCAAGGACACCTTCTRTGGGACTTCACCTTAACAGGGTTCAAAGTGAGATCAGACACTGCTCTGGAGGAGCAGGATAATCTGCTCTATGGAGAAAACCTCAGTGGACAGAGGTGAATGCTGGATGGTCAGTACACTCACCCAGCCTCTCTTGTGTGGCCAGGACTCCCTCTGTTATAGATCCTCTCACTGTACCCAGCTTGGACATAATCACAGTATTCCTCTTATAACCAGTGCTATACTCTAMTAGTGGTCAAAACCAGACCTCAAAGTTCAGGGCCTCTCTCTCCTCCTGGGGGGCTCGGAAAGGTGATTTTGTGGTGCACAATGGTAGAGCCACTTGATAGAGAGACACAGATGTGCACCAGAATCCCACCACAACAGAGTGGACTGAAAATGCCCTGAACACGGCTCAGTGTGTCAGACTTTCTCCCCTCACACCAAGGACTGTCATAAACCACCACTGGCTGATAAAGCCTGCTGTATGTCTTAGTTATCTGCTCAGAGTGCAGTCACGTTAGATTTGGGATCAAAAAATAATTTTCTTCAGCTTATACTAACAAAGATCAGAGAACTCATCTGCTTTCACCTTCAGGCATATGATTTAATCTAYAACATCTTAAAAGCATCAGTCTAAAGTCTTCAGTCCAAAATCTTTGGACAGCAAAGAAAACAAATAAGTAAATTTTTAAAGTTCATTATATAAAGGGAGTATAAATAAACTACTCTTTCTTCTTCACTTTAATATCTATGGAATCAGTAAATTCACAGAGCATAAGAGAATTGAGATTGAAGAAAGGCAGGAGCRGCAAAATGCAATTCAAAGTCTGGAATTACAAAGAATAATGTCAGCCATGTGTGCAGCCAGGATTCAAAGCAAATGAATAAATACTTCTGGATTTTCAACAGACAGGACACTGGATGTGGAAAGGACAGATTAATAACTGTTAGTCTGGGCCACTACTTACTAAATATAGATTTTTCCCACAGTCCAGTGCAATTTATCTCTACACCCAAAAGGGAATCCACTCAGCGCAGTAGGACTACCTGCAGATGGAAAGTCAAGACTTCGTCAGCCCAAGTGCCAAGTTTTGAAGATCATATCTGAAAGRAGAACTTTTCTTCATGCATTCAGAAATGCATAAACATGGAGAAAACATCTTGCAGCAYGACCACCTGGGATTTTAAAATAATTATTTCCATCTCTCTGTGTTTTTTTATGTCAACCACCGACCACCAAMTGCTTAATTCAATACAACTGATATCAGTAGAAATCTAATCACTAGATCACAAAGAGTAGGCATACTCTGGATTCCTCCTTTTTCCTTGTAGGCATTTTGTTTCTTGTGTTCTGACGTTTTCCTTTGGCCCCATAGCACTCTTGGCACAAAAGCAAAGATCTGTTAATCTTACTGCAGTATTGCTAAAGAAGCTCAGTCATGAATTAGGATCTCACTGCACCAGGCTCTATATAAACACAGAATGAAATGTTGATACCTAAATTAGGCTTTTGGTTGGGAGCTATTTACAATCTTGACTGTTAAAAGGATTAGCTTCACCTAAATGGCATGGAACAGTGAGAGGTATATCTGTGCAATTGTCTCATTGTTACAGCATCAAGCACATTTGATTTAAAAAGGCCTGTGAATGCATGCCACAATCTAGGCATTACACAGCCTTGTAATGCATATGGACCATGGGACAAATCCCTCAGCACACCCAAGGCATGAGATTTTCTTATGGCCAAATCCTGTTTGCATAATTTCCTTCTTTTATTTAAGGATTAGAACTTCTGCTCTTCAGAAAAATAGATTTTTATGCCTCCCTTTTGAATTCTTTTGGGTATGAATTACCTGGTATGTTCCCCACAGCTCACTGCTGCACTGGAATGCCATGTAGGAGCCAAAGACATTTTTCAAAAGCTTTGTGAATTGTCYCAGTGTTTTATTTCCCCAAAACACAGTCTTGCATTCTGATCCTCAGCTCTGTGAACTTTTTGGTAGAATGAAGTGGAATCCAATATGTATTCCCAGAGGTAGRAAAGAAAGAGAAAATTCAATATTTAATACTTAATCTTTAGATTTTTCAAAATATTTATCAAACAAATCTTTTAAATGCAACATGCAATGGGAAATGCCTATGCTTTAATGCATAAAACATATGTTGTCCTAGTACCTTCCTCTTTCTAGTTTCTGGCTTCTTTGAGATACTAACAGAACAACAGATGGCAGACCTTGCAGTCCCATTTTGTGTCAGTGGAATTTAGGGCACACTGCGGTGATTAAACAATCCAGTTGAGGGGATATCCAAAAATTATGGCCTCAGTGCTGAACTGTGCACTGCTGACTGTAAAACAGACAAAGCAAAGCTTGTAACCCTCAGCTCTGAACCCCTCAACTCAAATCTGCTCATCTAAGAGGAGATGGGTTGTGGAAGAGGGAAAAAGATCTCATCACAGGAGGCACTAGTGCTATAATAACAATTATAAATGCAAGAATTGCTAAGTGTCATGAAACTCCCTTTCAAAACCAGGCAGCTGAAACAATAGGAGTTTGCCAAAACTAGGCATGTATCAGCATTTCCCTTAAAGCACAGAGCAGGCATGGGTTTCCCAARGAAAACTCATGGCCCTACTTCTAAACAGTTTCAGGTGTGCATAATAAGAGTCAGAAATATCAGAGAAAGAAGGCAGGAAAGACACACCAGGTAGAAACAGATGTAGTGTGTTATCTGGTATAAATGCTGACAGAAGTCTTTAGGATTAAGAGCGAGCTGTGATTGATTTGTGAATRTCACTGTATTTCTGCAGTCAGGTTTTTTAGATGATGCTGATTGTGAAATAGCTTCAGGCTGTTCTGCAGCACCGGGGAAATGTGAAGGAGAATTACACAACCCAGTACTGAATCAGTACTGTAGACACACAGGAACTCTGACAATCTCCTGTTCCAACAGAAGAAATAAAGAGGGAGGACAGAAAGAAAAAACTGTGCCCTGGTAAGATGGTGACTGGCTGCCAGAGCACCCAGACAAGGCCTTTGCTGAAGCTGATTTCCACAGTTAAGGGGGACAGCTTTAATCTYATGTGTTGAGAAAAATGCGGCTGGACCTGCAGGTAAACATTTTGTCAAGATCCTTGTTGTCCTCAGGSTGTTAAAATAAAAACCTGATTTAGAAACATTTATGTTGCAAAGGCAATAAATCATAAACAAGTGAGTAGACAAAAGTGGGCACACAGGAATGACCGGGGAGAACACTGGAAAGGTCGAAGAAGCCCATATTGGTGTCTGCTGGGACAGAGAAAAGTAGCACAGAAATGGATAGATCCACAGTTCAACCCCCAGACACAGCTGACACAGAGGAGTTTCTATCACTCTTTGAACTCTTTGACCAGGAACTTYTCTCCATAAAGAAATATTTCCCTATTGGATCTGTTCGTAAAGTCAGCATCAAAGAAAGTGTCCAGATCCCACACTGTCTTCTCCCTGCCAAGAGGAATGTCTTATGGGACTTGTGTTATTGGTTAGGCACTTGGTCAAAAAAGAATTTTTTAGTACTGASGTTCTGGAAATGCTTTTCAAACCCTGTATGTCTGTCCCATGTGCCAGACTGTCATACTAATTGCCCCTCCTATGCCATTTACATGTGTGTTCTTAGGCTTTAATAAATAAATAAATAAACAAATAAATAAATAAATAAATAAATAAATTCATTACATAATTTCCTCTGTAAAGTGTTTTTTTTCCAAGCATTTTCTGTATGCTTTTTAACAAAATCAGGCTGAAATGTAGTATAAAGGTACTAAGCAAGATGTAAAATGCTTTGTAGTTGACATAAGAAGAGTTATCTTCTTAAAGCATCTTTTAGAACATTTAGCAGATTTCAGGTTTTTCCCAATGAATTCTCCAGGTCATTTTTATTTAGGTTTAATTTCCAATGTACCCAACAGCACTGTAACTAGGCATCATTATCAAAATAAATCTGGGAGAGGCCATTCATTTGTCTTAGCTAAATAGTTATAAGAAGAATGTGTATCTCTAACAAATGTTTGGAAATGTGTCTTCTCATGGTGGTAACAGATTGCAGAAAAACACAACACTTGGGCAGTTTTACTGTAGAAATCAACTTAACTTGCTAGGAGACAGATTATAGCTTTGGGAAAAAACCCACTTATTGGGCTGGTGAGGTTAGAAAATTGGAAGAGACTTCCAGCCTTGCTTAGAATGGGGAATTAGCAGTGAATTACAACCTGATTTATAGAGTTCTTTGTCGATAGCTACAAGATTCACTGAGCACTTCTGAAAATAGCCCTGCACAGAGCAGCAGGAGCAAAGAAGAAAAGGTTTACTAAGYAAATGTCAGTTGTGAGAAATGTCAAAATGAAAGAAAGTTTAAAAACGTTGCCCCAAATTATTTGATCAAGTCCACATAGTGTGTAAGTGAGCAAAGGATGAAAATTTGAATTCATGGCCACACCTCCCTAATGCCATCAGGTCCAGTGGACTCAGCCTGAGACTTCTGGGAGAAACTTAGCTTAGTACAAGAATTTGACTATTAAAGTGTTCCTGGTTCCTGAAGCAGGAAGGAGGTGAGTCCAACCCTGAATTCACTTTGGAGTGAGGTGCTTTGCAGGAAAATTCCAGGTGGAGAGAAGGATTTTTCATGCTRAGGAGTCTAAGTCTATCTGGATGCCTGGGTGATGTGTTCTGGAAATTTGCCATGCAGCAGATTCCTGCCCTAGGTGAGAAGACAAATTTCAGCAAGTAATCCATAATATGTGCTGTGACCAGTGAGAGAYAGAAACATTTTGTAAGCAGTTAATTGTATGGGATGATGTTACAGTGTTATGCCTAAAGGCAAGGGAACCCAGCACTGCTTCCAGCTCACTAACAAGCTGAATGTAGGAGCTTTCACTACCCAGCAGTACTCCAGGGAGGAAACTGGGATGAAAACAATCAAAGAAAACATCAACAGAGAAATATGTCACTTTGGCAAAATATATTCTGGAGTATTTTTCATAGATTTGTACAAAATATTAGAGTGGGTTAAATTCTGTGAAAATTCATTGAAGGCCAGATTTCTGAWCTGTAGCAGGACAGGGACAAAGAATGAAATTTTCATCTTTAGGCTCTATACATGTGTTTTGTTCACCAGATATGTAATTTAACCCACAAACTTTTTTTCAAAATTTATGAGGAGCATTCACTTTCAACTGTCAAAAATAAGGCAACAGAAATTTCAGTATTACCTGTTTTATGTTAGAACCTTTAAGTATTAGAATCCTTTTCATTTAAAACTACATTTGATTTCAACTATATATTTTAGATCCTAAAAGTCCTTGGAAAATCACAACCAAATTGAATAATGTAAAGTGGAATGTGCTTCCATGATGTGGGGTTTTGGTCAACAAAACTACATTGGCATTTTTTCTTAGATGATGGAGTCCTTCTAAAATCTACTTGAAAAGTTCTCAGTTGACAGCATCATTGAACTAAAAAAAATCAGCATATAGCACATTTCTTAGACCATTATGTGAAAATTTGTGAAGAGCCCCTAGAGAGGAATAATGGGCTGCTCTGCAGAGCAGAGTTTGTCATGCAGAGTTTCATTATTTTTGCCTCCTGAAGTTGTGTCCATCTCTGATTTTTTACAGTGTTCATTACAGTGGAATATAAGCAACCACATGTTTATGAAAAGATTGTAGTTGCTTTGACTTCAGCATGCAGACTGCCCTGAATTTTAGGCTCAAATCTTGCTGCTTTGGAATAGAAAAGAAAAAAAAAATAGAATTCATTTAGGCAAAACCAACCCTTTTTTATATTGCTCTCAGATTATAGAAGCACTGAATACAATTAATTTAATCAGGCAATTTAACATTGGGATATGGAATTTATATGGAAAATGRTCCAAATGGAAGATGTTTAAACAAAACAAGAAAAAAAGTGTTAGTACATTACATAAGAACATAAGAATAGTCAAACTGCATGAATCTGGGGCTCTGTCTCATTGGCTGTATAACATCAAAATGTGATGTGCCATGCTGAGTACTCCCAGCAGTTTGCCAGCCAGTGACAGCAAGGAAGAAAYGCCAGGTTTGGCCCCATGCTTGGCAGAGATGCACACTGCTTGACAGCAGATGTAAAAAGTAAAACAGGTACTGTAGCACACTKATGATTACTCAGTGGGAACAACACTAAGTAGATTAATGAGAATCTGAACTAGGATAAACTTCTKGAAGTTTCAGTGAAACTCAACCAGACAGCTTCACTCTGACACATGCTTACATGACAGTGCTCTGTCTCAGGTTACAATATTGAAAAGAAATTAAAACCACAACCACATCTAAATGTTATCCTCTTCTGAAATGTATTTTTATTGGGAGAAGGTGCYTCCAGATTGTTCTTTATATTCTGTCTCCTATTACCCTGCCTGCACAGTTCCTAAATCCATCCAAACCACTTGCCATGTTTTTTTTARCATCTCTGTCCCTGCATTGGAGAAACAGAGATTTTTGGGCTCTGAGCTCAACTCCTCAATATAGGAGGAAACATCCACCACTGTTGATGTAAGAAGTTTACCTAACATGCAGATTGTGCTGAATTTTGCAAATGTTTGTTCATCATGAAAAGAAATCATCTGTTCAGAGAAGCTTAATGATGTGAAGAGCTTAAGGCCACTCATTTGTCTGGTACTGAGACCATTACTGAGGACAACATGTGAGCTGGTGAYGGTGCTGTGCAGGTCCAGGAGATGGGCTTGGTGATCTCTGAGGGTCCCTTCCAACTCTGCCTTATTCTGTGATTGTGTGTAGCTGGATATTCTTGCTGTTGTGCTGGGGGCAAGCAAGCAGAGGAACCAACCTGCACTTGCACATTCCAGATCAAGAGCTCATTTGTACCAGCTGTGGCAGCAGTCTCAGTTCCTACATTTGCAGGCAGCGACTCTCAGCTCCAGGAAACCTGGCTGCCATGTTTCTGTCATCTGAGAAGACACCTGCAGCTGGGTTTCCTCCCTGTACCAAAACCACCTGCTTTGGGTACATATTTGCAGAAGAGTGATGGGAAAGTTGCATTACTGCAGAATTTTTTTTTTACCTAAACGCTATCTAAGAAAGCAAAGAAGGTGCATTTCTATGAGCCTGCAGTGGGGAAAATGGTGTTTGTTAAAAAGCACATAGTAGCAACGAGCCTTTTTCTTTGTCCTTCATTTTCCAAATATACACCTCTCTTTAGAGATTTRCAGAGTACAGGGGGAAAGGAATGCAGCCCAGCAGCTCTCATCATTATATAAGAAATTATTTATTCATAGTTAAAGTAAGTGCTACATTTTGCTGTGTGGTGAAAGCTAAGCATAGCAAATTTCAGATTTTTATAGCTTTTCAACACGAGCATGATAAAATGCCATATGGCGCTCTTGTAACTGGGCAAAGTCTCCAAAATCAGCRCGATTCGCTTTCTAACCCACTTGGTGAGGAGCACACGTGCAAGGCCACGTGCCCGCTTGCGATGGCCCTTGCGAGGAGCGCACCGAACCGAGCCCCGGGCCGAGCCCCGAACCCCGGGCCGAGCCCCGAGCCGAGCCCCGGGCCGAACCCCGGGCCCGCTRCCGGCGGGGATCCAGCCCAGGAACSGCSGCAGCYTTTGCAGGCGCTGCATTCGGACAGCAAATGCCAGAGAAYGGACTGTGACCCAGTTCATGGAACGATCTCCTCTGCCTCTTGCTGCCCTCTGCTGTCGCACGCCGAGGCGGCTCGGGGAGCGCTGCGGAGCCACGGCAGGGCCGGTCACGGACCGAGAAAACCCCTCAGCTGAATGCAGCCAGGCAGGCAGGGCAAACCAACCACAGTGTGTGAACAGGATCGCTGACAAACARCTCTGAAGTTTCTCCTTTGTGCGAATCTACTCGTGCTTTGTGGGTGTGGGACAACAGGGTGAGATGTTGGTGCTGTGCAGGGATCTGGAAAGGGAGAACACACAGCAGCAAAGGGAGCTGTAGCTTTTCATAYAAAAACCTACGTCACAATTGCAACAGCTTCAAATGTTTCTAGTGTAGCATATAAATGAAGTTCAAGAAGTTCAGTTCACAATACTTTTATCTTTAGCAATAGTAATCAAAGACAACCTGACTGTTACATTAATTCAGTGTGCTGGATCTCTTGTGTCAGACACCTCTTTCTAAAAATGCACTCTTTCTGCAGTAACAAACCCGGCCAGAGCAGAGTGGAGACTTCAATGATATTTCTCAAACACTTTTTTGAACGTGTGAATGTACTGAGAGAGACTGAACACCTGTGGACCCAACGTGAGCTATCTTTCTCCCCTGGCCAGCCCATGATGTTGCTCAGTCACATCACCAAGATGCCCCAGGGGATATTGAGGTGCAGAAGAGACCACCTCAAGGCAACCACAACCCCAGCACACTTCCCCACTTCAAGCGCCACTTGTTAGTCACATTTCTTTAACAAGCACTTGAATGAAGATCTGGGTRACTCCACAAGATTGTATGTCTTTAAATGCTCATTTTGATACTTGATCTGTTACATGGATTACAGAGCACTGTTGAGCTAGGCTGTCCTGCAGAAGATACACGTAGCACTGAAAATCTTGGTGCAATTGCAGCATTATTTTTGTCTGTAACTTGATTGTGTCAAGGTTTTTCTAGATTAAAAGAGCTACAGCATGCCCAAGTGTCTGTAACTTGATTGTGTCAAGGTTTTTCTAGATTAAAAGAGCTACAGCATGCCCAAGTGGACAGTCTCCCTGGCAGACTTCCCACTGCTGTTCCTCTGTTATATATCCCACCTCACTGATATTTCTAGCTGTGAAAATGGCATTGGCAAATAAGTGTTTTACAGCAGCACCTGCAGATCATCACACACTGAAACACTCTCAAACACAGATGATGAGTCTCTACCTCTTATGCAATAACCTAGAAAACTGCCTTTTTTTTCTCGAAACTTGGACTAAACACTGATATAATTCTGTAAAGTGGTTTAGGGCAAGGAAATATTTATTTTACAACACTGARGAGTGTTGACAGCTTGTTCTTTGACAGTTTGTTCTCAGGCATTCCTTAGAAAAGGTGGGAGTTTTACAAGGAGGAAAGAATACCTGCAAGAAGACCACTCCTGTCCTGGAGTGTTAGTTGGATGCCAATAARCTACTCTTTCAACCCCAGACCTTGCTTTTAAAGGCACTACAGAAAATCAGGTGCAACCCTCAAGGCACTGGAGCCCTCCTGTCAAAATTCCACTCACATTTTATATAGATACCAATTATAGCCCTGATAATAGGAGAGAGATAGATTGGGTGGTGAGGAGTATGATTTGTCACCTGGACAGTGAGCTCAGAGAAGAAAACTTAAAAATCAAAGGTGCTTGTACCATCATGAAATGCCTGATGAAGGAAGATGGGGAAAGCAAAGAGAGGAGGGTGAGTTAAAACAGAAATTCAAGAAGRCTGGTGAAGAAGCTTCATGGAAGAGAAAGAAGAATATGCTCTGAGAGCATATTTGCATTCAGATCCTGGAAAGCTACCTCAGTTTCCCCAATATCTCTATTCCTCTAATGGAAGTAACCACTATTTACATATCTGGCAAGAGCAGTGGTCCAGCCCACACACCATTTTTTGCCTGTAATGGAAAAAAGTGATTTTCTGAAAACAAAACCAAACAAAAACAAATACAACTTTAAAATGTTWAAGAAGCATCTCAGAAAACTGAGAAAAATGTCCAGTTTTCACCCAGGACATTGACTAGCATGCAATGAAGGAGGCAGATGACATACACTCAGCCACTTTAATCAAAGGCAATAGTGAGCCATGGCTTATTGATTCRTTTGCCAGCAGTGAATGAGGCAAGGTTGTCAGGAGAAAGGAAAAATTAYACCTTATATCATGTTTATAATACCTAAGAGAATTAAATTTCAATTACATATGTAATCTGGCATTTCCTCACTTTTAGAGGTAGAATTTTGCAGCYTGCGTTATAATKCTTTCCYGTATCTCATTTAGTAAGCAATAAATATACAGGAGAAGATTTTAATTSGAGCTCTTGACATTTCAGATCTGAAAGAAAGGGAGGTGGATGAGATTTCCTCTAAAGCTTTGATATTCTGAAGTCAAATGAGCAAAATAAAACCAGTAAATGTAAACGTAGATACAGACAGGCCCGCCTTTGGAGCTTAGGCACTTTTTAAAGCCTGAATAATGGTTAGCACAAAGTAGCTCTGGCCTTTCAACAATGCTACAATACAAATACACAGTAAGTATTTGAATTAAAAATACTACCTTGACATGTTACTTTCCATTAGAGTTTGTTTTATGTCCAGTCTCATTCTTCAGTCTGGGTTTCCTATTGCTTCTGGAGTGTGCTGTTGTGTTTGTTTATCCCAGGCAAGAKCCACTCTAAATGAAAATATACAGCAAAAGAACATTGCAAACAGAGCACTGGGCCCAGGCAGAGCCACTGACATTTGCACATGAATCTTTGAGATCACCAGCCAGCCAGCTCTTCCCATCAATGAGGGTAAGCTGCTGTGCAGAATTTACTGTCAGCCAGGTCTTCTTAGCATGTGCATCTCTGTGAAACAAGAATGAGGTCAGCCAAGGTATCTATTTACAGCATTACTAGAAAGGTAATAAAACAGAGTAAAGATGACAYAGGGAGTCATTCACTTTAACAAGTACATTTTTTAATGCACATGGAAGGGCATTTCAGCTTGAATTTCTAATATCATGTTATTCTGGACTGTTTTATGACCACCATGCTCATTCTGTTACTTGAAGGGTTTTGGCTCAGAAAGCAATTTGGTTTTAGTACTGCTATTTATACATATAAACCTGTGATGCATAATTCATGCTAAAAGCAACGAGACTGTGCTTTGGGATTAAAGACTAATGTATTTCAWATCATGTGGCTAAATTAAAAGGTAAGAAAAGACTTTGGGGTGGAAAGAAATGAGGAGGAACCTGGGTTCCTCTTTTTCTCATGTTATGAAACAGATAAAATTCACACCATTTAAGAAGTAAAAGAAATCATCAAGGCAAAACATGAAGCTGACTTGCAACATGCTGGGACGTGTCTGGAAGAGTTACTAAATTAAAAATATTAAAGGCTTCAGTGATTCCATTGTTTGCTTGTTTTTATTGAAATAACAGAAAATGGAAAAGCTGATGCATAAATATGTAATCACATAGTACATAACATAATCATGTTATGTCACTACTAATAAAAATCTAGTAGGAAAATCGGGGATTTTGTTCCATAAGGAACATAGAAAGGTATTTTTATTTTCTCCCAACTGAAGTGGATCGATTTATTTTCAGACTGTGGACATATGAATATAATTTTCTCAGCCCAGTACTCAGCTAAGAAAATTTGTGCATGGGACTTGTGCTCTTYTCTTCAAGCTTTGGTGAACTGGCAATAAAGCTTGAAATGCCTGTT
Organism: Alauda arvensis; assembly: GCA_902810485.1. Lineage (NCBI taxonomy): Eukaryota > Metazoa > Chordata > Aves > Passeriformes > Alaudidae > Alauda > Alauda arvensis. Next base: position 980,210 of record CADDXX010000138.1, on the reverse strand, counting down.
GCAAAAGGTGATGATCACTGGGAGCATCAGTGTTGCCACATGCAGTGCCTGGACATGATCCTGGACAGCAAGGGGGGGATCAAACTCATAGCCAGCAATCTACAGCTTGAGTGGTGAATGCAAGCCAAGGCTGTAAAACACRTTTTTTCATGGCACTGKATCATGCTTCAGACATGCCTCCCCAGGATGCTTCCAGCAGCCAGCACATGCCTGGGAATCACAACTGGCTTGGTGCAGCTCCAAAAGTGCCAAGCCCACGCCTGTGGGAACTTTRGGCTTGGTGCAAACCCAGAGGACATGAGGCAGGCACAGTGCTGCCTGGCTAGTTCACTTTAAATGCTACTGCATACTGGAAAAATACTTAAGGCAGTATGTCCTTCAACAAAGGATGCAAAAGTTCTGCTTATGGGCAGATTTCCATTATCACTCTCCTTTTTATTTAAATGCCCCACCYCTCCAAATTCTCCTTTGGGGTGTGATCCTTTATATGTTTGGTCCCAGTTCAGGGATGAACTGTGCATGGTATGTGGAAATTGTTGGAAAACTCCCTTTAGCTATTTTTGAGGTATAGCAGTRTAAAACAGTGCCCTCCACTCCTCCCATGCTCATATACACTTTTTTCAGTTTAATTYCTTTTCTCTCCCCTCCATTGCTGAKTGTCTGTAACGAAAARCAGAAAAAACAAAACACCAGGACAATAGTTTCTCACTAACTTCCCCAAGGACTTCTCAGCAAAGCTAAGCTAAGCTAACAGGGAGTGCCATGGAACAAATCTTATACTAGTTATCTTTAATAAAACCTGAAGATTTAYACAAGATGGATGGAAAAAAACAAAAAAAAAGTGAACATAACACAGTTCTTTAAGTTTTTATAATTTAACTTGTGTGAATRTTTTTCTGTTTAAGAAACAGCCTTTTTAGTTGTACTCTGCCAGCTTAYTTTGATTTTGCTATGATTGATAAAAAGGAAGCATTCCAGAAATGTTTTTTTCCTTAACTAGCATTTAACTGAGACTGAAAGCTAACCTTTGTTCCACATCTTTTCCTTTGTTTCTCTGCTTACCAGTAAAGCTTATCTTTCATCTTCAACAGYTTTGGTATGATGAGGAGAAGTTACTTTAATGGCATCTTCAAATGAGGCACACCTGTGAAAGCAGAYCACTGGTCCAAAATAAGCTTGTTGATCTCACATACATTAGTGTAAAACTGTAATTTCTCTAGACTCACACCAGTGTTTCAGAGATCAGCACCTGGCCTAAAAGACTTAAGCATTACATTTTTGGAGCTTGATGTTGATGCTGGCTACAGTTTGGTTTAATTTAATGAAAAAKATACTGTTTCAACAGCTGGAGAATCAACTCCAGACAAAGCATACACAACACTGTGATTGCACTACATTAGGTATTGGAAATCAGCTGCAATGTTGTTCTGCAGGTGAAAATCCATTTCATACAATTTTGGCTCCAAGACACGGCCTTCCACTTTATCTCAAAATTGCACAGAGCCTACAAAATGCCACCATCCTTCAATGTCACCCAGATGAGCAATTTAAGAAGAAGGCTAACCTTAAGACCATAGCAGAAGAGTCCAAGATGGAGAAAGCCAGACAAGGCCCAAGGATGGCTGGAAAATACTTGCCCTGTGGGTGTTACTTGGAGACATGGTCCCCCAAGTATTGACTGCCTAATTCCACAATGGGATCAGATAGGATGAGGCAGTTTTATCAACTGAAAAATTAATTGCTGTCTAACAAGGGAGAGCAGGGTCAATAGCCATTCATCTTAATTTCCTTTCTGTAGTGTTCCCACTCATTAGTTAGCTTCTAAATCTTCCTCCCCTTTTAAATTTGTTTACAGCATCAGAGAGCCAATAAAACACTAGAGTGGGCATACCAAAAACAGGCTTGCCAAAAGCACTCTCATGCTATTAACACCCATATTTTCAGTCACATATTTGTATTGTCAAGGCCTCAATTCTTGATTTGTTTTTTCTTTGTCTAAAAAAACASTGAAAATTTTGAAGGTGTATCAGGTCTCACTATATGGTGAAAGACCTGGATTCTGTAATGTGGTTTATCAAAGCTGAAACCTCACAGAGGGTACTGTTTCTTCTCSTGTATCCATTTGTTTTCAGTGTTTCATTGCTTAAAATAAAAGTGGAAGAAAGCCTTACTTTGCACTAGATATGGCAGAATATGTTTCTGTGCCCTCCTATTTTCTACAAACAGATTTCTGAAGGGTAATTTTGTGGCGTTTTCTAAATGGATGTGGACAGCTGGAAAATATAGCCAAAATCTTAAACCACCTCCACTGATCTTCAGCCACAGATACTGTTGTTATCTATCCATCAAATCCACACATGCCCATAAACTGTTCATTCACAATCAGAGTTTTTTTCTGCACACTGTTCAGATGCAGTCTGAAACTGATGGTAGAAAAGAGCTCCAGGAAGTGATGTGGGTTAAATCCTGCCATGAGGACTGTTCTGTGTCTTCAGATGGACAGGGAAGAGCTTGTTTGAGATACTCTGAGCTACCTGTTCCTGCCAGCAATGTGTGTGCCTGCTGGTGAGACATCTCATCCTGCAGCTCCAGGAGCATTGCAGAGCAGCACACACAAGCCCATGAAAGCCAGTGGGGTTACTCAAAGGCTTTCATGGGGGTACTGRGAGTGTGGGAGTTGAGGAGGCAAAGGCAGAACAGATGTGAAGGATGGTGTTGCCAAGAAAGCAATGCAAGAAGCAGTAACTGGAGCTGGAAGGAGAGAAAATAACTGGTAAGGAAGTAAGAGGAAGGACAAGACAAGGCAGCAGCAGGAAAGTCAGTCTGCAAAAGCTGTCAGCAGCTACCTTATTCGTTTGATTTTTCTGGCCAAAGTCTCTACCAGTCATTCCTACACCTGGCCCTACCCACGGCTGTTAATGTGCAATGGTGGAAAAGGCATTAATTCYTGATGTCTAAGACACCAGTAATAGGGATTCAGCATATGAATGTTGCTATTAAAAACATGCACCATTTTCACAGCATAATCTTCTCTAGGATTGGATTCCAGAGCTGAAATCTCCTTCTGCTGTTGTATAACTTGTCATCCATTCCCAGAAAAAAATAATTTCCTTACATAAGTATTTTGAGACCAAGATAGAAATCTGTTAACTTTTTCTTCAATCCCTCAGTATAAGGAAAACTTTACAGACTGAATCATTCTTGCATGTTTCTTCCAAGAAACTTCCAATTTGACAATAGGCATTTTGAAAAGTGTAGACTCTAGAAGAAGTCAAATTTTCTAAATCAAAAAAATCATAAAATCTGTTGTGCCCAAAATGCCCTGAGTTTGGCCCAATGTCCAGCAGAGTCCTAAGCCCTGAGCTTGCAGAAAGGTACTGGAGAACTCTCACTCCATTTGCACACAAAGAATTGGGCTCTTGGTGGGATTAAAGGCCTTATTTTAAAGAGATGTCTTGAAATCCTCATCACATCTGTGTTTTGTTTTGCTCTTTCCAATTAAAGATGAGATTTTTACATAAGCAAACAAATGCTTTGGTCTCAAATAAGAAACTAAGCCTGCTGAAACTTTCARACTTAAATGGAAAGAAAGAATCTGCTAAATCTTCTTGGATGAAAGTATTGGATGCTAGGCTAGTCAACAGAAAAATCTAATTATTAACAGTCCAGTTTTTCTATTTTGAGGAGGTGAAGAAATCTTAATTTTGGTTACTGCTGTGTGCTCTTCAAAGAGAGAATAGACTTTCTTTTCTAGTTAGTAATTTGTCCTGGTGCTGCAACAGAATGAGTTTTATCTATCTTGTCTTTGAAAGGATCTAACATTATGCTCTTTTTACTTTAGAAAATGTTTAGAACTCTAGACTGTTTCAACAAAATACCTTAGTGAGCTTTATATATGACTTCTCTTCATTCTGTACTTGTCTTCCCTCAACACCAGTGCAGAATGAGCTATTTCCTATCTGTATTGTAAAAATCAACAAAACAGTACCATGTGTAGGTTACTGTGGTAAGATAGTTAAATATAGTGTGGGGAAACAAATAGAATTGGTACTAAAGGGAATCTTGCAGCCAATGTATTGCAGCTGTGTTAATTATCCTAGAGTGGGAACAGCCTTGCTCTCCCAGTTATGGCTGTGATAAAGAGGGAGCTGGCTGGGAGGAGTTTGGTTGCTGTTCCAGCTCAGTTAGAGCCATATGGAGCTTGCTGCTGTTCTGTGAAGACCCAGGGACAGATGAGGTAAGACTTTATACCAGGGGATATGACAGGGATAGGCTGGGCCAGGGACAGGATGGAGTGGCCTGGTGCTGTGAGAAGGAAGAGAGAAGAACTGACTGAGCAGCTGTTGGCATAAATGGCCAGACCSTGAGAGCTGTTTCTTTTGGGAAAGGTACTTTTGGGAAATAAGATAGAGACTGTTGGATAACAAGGTGTTGGTGTGTGAAGCCATCTGATAAGTATRAAAGACTGATAGATAATAAAGTCCTGATACTTGGAGCCCCTGGAATGTTTTTAATGAAGCACTTTGTGTGCTTTGACCATCTCGACTACCACGGGTTGCTCCCTGCTTAGCTCAGCAAGATACTTTTCAAACGTTGTATAGGTATACAGGTAATCATGTTACTTATATACATCCCAAGGCTCTAAAGTCTCCTTTGCCCTCAGATTTCTTGTTGCTGCTTCATTGCTTTCTGCCTGAGAAATCAATGATTTCTGAGGGCCATACCAGGGTAGGAAGCTTTGTCTTCACATCCTCAATCTGAGCCCCAGTGGGGCAACAGACCTCATTAAATGAGTCAGATCTGCATATTGAGCCTTCTCTTTTCCTGAAGAGAGTCTCCTCTGACAATAGCCTGTTGTTTTCTGCACGGAAGTGGTTTTGATGAGGCCATACATCTCCATAACCTCAGCAGCACCTCCATGCCATATGAACCATCATCCTTGCCATTGCTCAGTCTCACTTGCAGAGCTCACACCTACTGTGCAAGGGCCCCATGGCACATGGGGCCTGCTGCACTGGGCAGGAGCTTAGGAGAAGCTTTGCCAGCAGGAGGGCAGAGCAGCCCAGGAGAAGGCTGCCCAGGGAAGCTAAGGATTCTCTATACTTCACAGTTTTTAAAGCTGGGCAGACAAACAGGTGGCTGACCTGCTTTCACTTCAGCAATACACCTGCTGTGAGTATGAGGTTGAACCAGAGAACTCCAGAAGAAGTTCTAATCAGCAATTCTATGATTCCATAATTCACTGGATAAGATTCAGGAGTCATCTAGGAAAAGTAGTGCCGATGAGAAACAATATATTACTCCAAGATATTATTTTCTCAGACAACTCATAGTTAGACAAACAAAGACAAGTGATGTTTAAGTTTGCAATGAATGAAAAAAGAAGTATGGTAATACTGAAGTGCATTTCTTCAAACATCTAAGTCAGAACAGCTTTGAGAAAAGGCATCAAGTTTATAACTAGATGAAGTRCAGAGACTGCAACCAGAAGAAGATGAAAGAACCTTTGTTCTCTCTGGTACAGCCCKAAGTGCTGTGCTTTCAATGTTTCCCAATGCTGCTGAGAAACAGTCTGATTTCTCATTAACAGTTTAATAAACCCTTGGGGTAAAATCTCTCAAATTCAGGGTGTATGTTACCTATATAATGGYCARTTGTAAGAAGCAGTTAAGTTCATTATGGGAGCAGATAGCTGGAAGTACCATAGCTTTCTTTTCAACTACCAGGACACAGCCTTGTCCAAAAAATAGAGCACCTGCAAGACACATGGGTGGAAGGGTTTTACTGGACATTGTTTTGTGATCAGCTGGGTGTCTGAGAGAGAGACAAAAAGATCAAAGGAAGAGRCAGATGGTGGCAAGGAAAAAGCCAACAACACAGACATAACAAGGGCTAGGAATATGCCTCTGAGAAAAGCTAAGACTAAAAGGGAAAAAAGAGCTTTTAGAGTGTTTAATGGAAAATAGACTTGAGTTGTAAACACAGGCTATGCCTCTTCTGCAATTCTTGCTGTGTGAAGAAAAAGGGCTTTGTACTTTCTTTGCAATTAAATGGGATTGCATCAGAGAAACCCCATTTCAGAAAACATAAATTTCTCCTGGCTGGAAACTCTTGTGACCCAGGGGTTTTATTTAAACTTTTACCCAGCTCACAGAAGTTTACACACAGCCACCTTGAAAAACAATATTATTGCTCTATTTACCCCTAAAACAGCACACTCAGCTCAGCAGTCAGTCAATTATGTCTCTTACATGGCCACTGCTGTTACACTGAAAGAGCTGCAGTTTGGGGGGGTTTCAGATAAGCTCATGAAGTGGTCACGTAATGGGACAGGAGTCAGTGGTGCAGGACTGAGTGCTGGTGGGTATGTTTTTCACTGGCTTCTTTCTCATCTTGTACTTGACTTGGTTTTTGTCAAAATGGGTCCTGTGAAAATGTTGGCACTCTCAGACCTGGAGAAGGACTGAGACCACTTGCCCTGATACTGACAGTCYGATTTTTCAAAATGCAAGTGACAAAGGTGTTGTCTTTCCATTCTGGAAACTGGGGAAACTGTTTATTTCTTAATTTATATTCCTTCTAATCTACTAAATGTTCATGGAACACAGTTAGTGAGATGAGAATTTGGAGTAATTTGTAGATGGCAAGACATACAATCATAGCATAACTGAATTGTTAAGATTAGAAAAGACCTTTAAGATCATTAATTYCAACCATCAACACAGAACCACTATTGTGTTTACCATTAAAMCATGTACTCAAGTGCCATATCTATACATCATTTAAATACCTCCAGGGATGATGGCTCCACCACTTCCCTGGACAGCCTTGTTCCAGTGCTTGATAACTCTTTTGATGGAGGAATTTTTCCTAATATGCAATAAAAATCTGGTGCAAGGTTTCCTCTCATCCTGTCACTTGTTAACCAGGAGAAGAGATCAAGTCCCACCTGGCTGGAACCTCCTTTCAGGCAGTAGARAGTGGCAAGGTCTTCCCTGAGTCTTCTTTTCTCCAGGGTAAATGACCCCTCATATCTTCATTGCCTTTCTCTGGAYTCACTCCAGCACCTCAGCATCKTTCCTGCYGAGAGGAGCCCAGAACTGGACACRGCACTTGAGATGTGACCTCACCAGTGCCAAGCACAGGGGRACAATCCCTGCCCTGGTSCTGCTGGCCACACTGCTGCTGATCCAGGCCAGCATGTCAYTGGCCTTCTTGGCCACCTGAGCACATCTGGCTCATGTTCAGCTGCTGTCACCAGCACTCCCTGGGTCTTTTCTGCTGGGCAGCTTTCCAGACMCTCCCCCAAGACTGTAGTGCAGCAGGGAGTGTTATGACCCAAGTGCAGGGCTCAGCAAATCCTATACAGACGTGTCTTTGGTGTACCTACACTGTGCAGAAAAGATGGCATGCTAGTGAGACGAGCAGGTCGTTTTCTTCTTGCAGCACAACATAACTCATGCTTGCCTTGTTTCCTGTACAATGTTCAAAACCTGCTCTGAAGRCAGTATCCCTCACTGCCATAACAGAGCTTCACAGTGAMCTTCCTGYACAGTAACACTTTGAAGTGACAGGMCTTGGCCATATCCCTTCATACTGAAAACTGTGGAATCCCAGGAAGGCTAAGGCCAAACATTATTACCATGTTGGACAAGATCCTAAATTCCCAAAACCAGGTATGTTTTTGTGTACTGCTTTGTGTTTGGAGCATGACTTCCCTGACTTTAGCTGCAGCTGAGAAAGTTCAACACGCCTACAAGTCCTTCCTAAGAATAAAAGCAAAGTTATTGACAGCTTCTGAAAAGACTGGCTCGAGTGATTCAGCTATCACCACATGGGAGCTGTTTGACAGGAAAAGGGAGAGTATCCAATTCTCCAGGGTAGAATATCACCCCCTTCCCATATGTTCTCCTGCTAAATTCTGTCTCATTCTCTATACTCTTTCCCATTTCTGGGACCAATAAAATGGGAACAGGTCTTGTGGTGTCTTTAACCATGTTCAGTTCCCGGAACTCTCTGTCCTGATTATAGAATCAACCTTGTCATGAAAGACAACTTGATAAACACAAKAAGTACCAAAGTTTTCATCCTTGATAATACTTAATGAATTGGCATGTATTTTGCTTGTTTCTCAAAAGCAGGAACAAATCCTCATACTTGASATTGTCCTGCCACTCACAAGGGCTACCAGGAGGCAGATGGAGCTTTTAAAAGGCACTGCACAGTTTGGCTAATGGCAAGACAGAAAATAGTGATAGGTGTCAGATATCACCACCAGGGACCAGAGCACAGATGTTGATGCCTGGCTCATTTCTCCACCAGCCTTTTCTTATTCTCTCAGCCCTGTTAAGTCCTTATGGCCAGTCCCATTTCTTCTCATACACATATGGTACCCTCTTCAGACCTACAGATGCTCATTCAGCCATACATAGTTTCTCCCATCAGGTTCCTGTTCTGGACTTTGATTTGAAACTCATCACTTTTCCTTTAGAAAATCTTTAGTCAACAAAAGACTCTTTTTCCCATTGTTTCATTCTTAGCAACATCTGAAAACTTCACAGAAATTTTCCAGGAGAAATCAGACTAAAGCAGACATTGACCATTGAAATGGTAAATGKTTCACAAAATTTTAAGTGACAGAAAACTAGGAAATGTTTCAGGTGAGAAGAATAGATCTGTCTCTGAAATGAATAAAAGTTGGTTGTATAAAACCTGGCAGTATGTCTCACTCTGTACAGATGATAATCACACTAAMATGAAGCATTAAAAAGCAAACAACAAAACAACACAAGATGAAGCATTAAATACTGTATTAAAAATTTTATCCAAGGATATTCATMATTTGATCTTAACACTGGAATATTAGTTGCCTATAAATATTKTTTGCTCCTTTACCTCCTGCCACATGGCCTCAATACTTGTGCTGGACTGGCAAAACTAAAAGACACCTCTGCAGAGCATCCCCCTCCAGTTCAGAYAGTCACTTGCAGATACCTTCTGAAAAACACCCCAGAGTTTCACATCCCTGAGCTGCAAAGAAAGAGAGAAAGGAACAGCAGTCACTCATTTCAACCCCCTCATCAAGGATGGCTAATTTGTGCCCAGCATTCACAATTAGCAGGGTGTCTGCCCCTGCTCCCATACAAAAAGGGTCAAGGATTGAGAGCAACCAGTTTCAGTACATTTMCAATCYGTGCAGGTWAATGCACTTCTGGGAACAGAGATACCTGGGAGAACTTGCTCTGCAAGTGGGATGCRGAGTATGTGATGAGTGCCACTTAAAATACCAGCCCATCWGTCCTTCCCTGCTAAGTGCCATGGTCAGCCCTCCTCTGGAAATGTTACATAAAACGTTGTTGGTTTTCACCAAAGTGGAAGGCAGCCTTGCTGTTTGCCTGCAGGTAGGCTTTCACTTGTCACCTGTGGCAGACTCTGTGTCTGACTTAGCATGGCCATGTTGCTTGCTGTAGACACCATTCCTCCCCCTTCACCCCCCGCCTGCTGCTTTCACTTTGATTTTATTCCTCTTTTTTTTCAGGCTTAGGAGAAGCTGGCTAAGAGATGTTTCTTTTGGAAAAAGAAGAAAGAAAACCGGAATCATTGAAAAATGCAATACAGGTTTCAACAAAAAGTCACTTAAAATAGCTAAAGAACTCCATAGAAGTCTTTTCTCACTCTCTCTCCATTTTTTGCCCTTTTTTTTCCTTTTTCTTTTTTTTTCTTTTTCCTTTTTTTTTCAGAAAACAAAGTTGATGGAAACAGCTGGAGACTATAACCTAGAAAAATGAGAAAGTAAGATGAATAAAATTTCCTGTTTTCCTCTCCAGTCCCAACCTGCAGGGGACAAGGTTGGAGGGCAACCTCTTCAACCCCTTTTCAAAACAGGGGTCAAATTCCCAAAGAGTTCAGGTTTGGACTACTTTTCTTTAAACARAAATATCATTTATTGTTTTGTACAGTGTTCAGAGGTCTTTAGCTCAATTGCAGCTTGTCACACACAAGTAAATGTGGYAGATCCACTGCTTAATTCTGATTAGCATTAAAAATTAGCTTTAATAAACCTTAATATTTAACACTGATAAATACCATTACTTTCAACTCCACGCCTCACTGGAGTTTTCCTAGCTTAGTATCTTGAAATTAGCTTTGTTATCCTATTCACCAACACTACAATTCATTGATGTGCAAAAGCAGCCATGAAATTTGGCTTGTAAATGCTCTAGCTGCAGGTGATAGGACTTAATTTTRCACCATTTCCCCAGCTCTTTTCAGTTATCCCTTTGGGTGCACAAGTTGGGACACTTTGGAGCTCATAAAGGTAACAAAGTGCTGATGTGTCTCAGATCAAGTGCTCAAAATTTCGGTTTTATTCTTTTCAGTTTTATATGGGCTTAACACAGGTGCACCAAAGCTGAGAGGTGCTGTGGGATAAAGTTGCCTTGGCTGTTCTCTCAGCACATTTCACTGCTATAAAAACAGTGAAGACATCGCTCACTCTCTTCTAAAACAGTCACACAGAAACCTACAAAAATGAGTAGAACCAGAAGATTTCATTTCTATTCCTAACAATGCTATTGAGACCTCTGAGATCTTGGCCAAGTGACCTAACTCCTCCACAGACCTACTKCCCACAGCTGAGAAGGGAAAATACTGATTTGTGGCATGACACTTTGAGATTTCTGCCATTAACTTTTAGTTTGGTCATGAACAGAGAGCAAGGGCCTATAGTCAGCAGGAAAACAGTGACAACCATTTTTCTAAGTTCAAAGCTTTCAAATAGTTATAAAAATGTTACAGACTCCTATGCAGGAATCTGTAACAATTTTATAAGGCAGACCTCCTACAATATTATGGTTTATATGGTTTAATCAGTGAATTTAGTAATGTTAKTAATTTCCATTGACAGCATGAATGTTCCAGAGGAAGTTGGTTTAGGTCTTCCAACATACTCTGTGATGAGATCTAGAATTGTTGGGGTTCTTTTCTTATAATATCTATATCAGCTCTACCTCTATTTCTGTAATCCTGWTATTGAACACTCACTTCATCAATTAGTGTGTTTATTATGCATCACCCCAGCACTATTTTTCAAATGTAAGGCCAGGCATGTGTTCAGAATAAGAAGCCTCTGTGACAGATGGATTTTAAAACAAAATTAAAATATACTTACCATCATGTAGAAACCATGTCCAGGTGGAATACTGGGTTTTGTGGGTGTGTGCAATCTCACATTGTTAGGTTCTCACTACCTCCCTCAGGAAACACCTGGAGCTCAAAAAGTATGCTGTTTATGCTTTTTAGTGTACAAAGCCTTTGTTTAAATTACATYGAAGGTTTTAAACAAAGCCTTTAAATCCCACATGTATGTTTGAGCCCCTCAAACTGCAAAACATGCCWAATAAATCTAGAAATTCCTGACAATACAGAGACTGGGGCAGCAACCACAAAATCCCAGCACCCTGAACATTGAGCATATCTGATACAGCAAAGGCATGTAGACCTGTATCTGCAATCTGCAATGGGAAAGAGGCATAATCAATACAAACTGAGCAACCATTCCTTATATTTTGACAGTATCCACTAAATAAGTTGATTTTCTTTTTTGTTATCATAGGTGTCTTCTGTTTAGYTCTGAAAATTCTAAATCCTCATTCAAATCTCTATCTGCAACTTCATTTGTTATTTGGGCCCTTGGGTCTTAAAATGTTTACCTGAGGCCCAATGTCAGGCAAATTTTATCCTTATTTTATTCAGCCATATATTCTGACACACTGGTTTTACCTCCTTTCTGTGGAATCAAATGAGTCTGAGATATCACTGATTCCAAGTGATATGGAACCAAGGTAAAATATTTTGGGGCCCATGGCATTCAGCAAAGCTGTGCTTGTGGCTGCAGACAGCAGCAGAGCTGGACATGTGCCATTTGGGCCAGCCAGTCTTGTTGGGATCAATGGTCCTTCCACTTCCCTGCAMCAATATGGATCYCACAGTCCTTCTCCAGCTGAGGACTTGGCTCTGAGTCWCTCTTCTCTCTTAACAAAATARTTTCAGGGCTGTAAAAACCCCTGCCCTTTTCCTGCTCTGGTCTGCCTCATTGCAGCCCTGTCCTTCCTKTGTGCATTTGCAAACAAGCAGCAGRCACACATTAAAATTGCCCTAAASTATTYCTGTACCTTCWGRGTTRTTTATTTGACACAGGCCTGAGACAAAGCAGATTAAATAGAGCATGGGACACAGCAGCCATTTAGGTCCATCTCTCTACCCCAAAACACTACACAGAGCAAAATGTGCATTTTTGTTTCAGAACTGCTGGAGCTATGGAGCTCTTCCCAGGATATTTCAGGTCTGCCAGTGTGCTTCCAGCCTCACTCACCGAATTATTCCTGCTGCTCTGAGGACCTTCAGGATMCTTGAAGCTCTGCACGGGAAGAGAGGCTACTTGAATTGAATTCTCTCTGCATTTAATTTTTACAAGAAATTTACWATTGGGGCCAATRATATCATTGGAACCAGCTGAAGATTTCACATAAAAAAGAAATTAGACTATTATTAGAGTACAATGCACTTGCCCAGTGGTGCTTTTCCATTTTCCTTGAAACAAAAGAAGAAAACATTGCACTCACATCAGACAGAAAGTTAACAAGTCTAGCAGTGCAGCAAAATGTTGTTTCCAACAAATTGAATGGGGTATTTTATGCCCTTGGTAGTGCCCTGACTGCCTCCTCAGTTACACTGAGCACAGCACCATTTGCAGTGTTCCCTCAAAGAGACCATGGTGCCATCCTCTGCCTTGTCAATGAGAAATCTTTCCTGRAACAGCATCACTATGGGGGACTGAGGGGCTCTCCTCTCATCACAGCCAGAGCTAGAGAGGTGACAGCCCAGGGCTACACTAAAAGGCTGGTGTGTGTCACATCTGCTGTCTGGCTGGGCTCTCTTCAAATAGACTGGATTTTGTTCTAATTTGAGTCCACTGGTCTGAGGAAGAAATGTAAATGGTTTATCAAATAGTGTCATTCTAGGAATGCCACAAATGTCTGAAGAAATAAATTGGGAAGGAGGGTTCTGACTCACCAAGAACTTGCTTTACAGGGTAAACAAAATTTGCAGAATTCTCATTGTGTTGCCATATGCTTATTTCTCCAAAGTCATCACTTGGGACTTTTTTTTAGAAATGGTTCACTTTCAGATGATGCATGACAGGGTCAGTTTATGAGGAAGAACTAYAAAAAAATCAAAGGATTTCCACTATTTCCTCAAATAAAAAATACACCAGATATGACCTTATTTTCCTCAGGAAGGTTATAGACTTATAGGCCTAAAGAGAAAATGCAGATGCATGAGGAAATGGTTGAAATTAACTTCAAAGATCCCATCTGTGTCTTACAGCWGGATCAAAAATGCAATGGAAATGGAAAGATACTTCTCAAATTCAATACACTTCAAATACCTGTACATTTTTGCTAGATAGGAATGCAAATTTTTATAATCAAACAAAATTCTTCCATCATTTCAGGACAGAATTTCTGCAGAACTTGAGAGACAGCTTGAGGACAGAAAAGTATATAGCAAAAAAACACCTGATGTTATTTCACCTCAACTAAGACTCTTTAGTCAGTGATTAAGGGACACTACAAATAATTTGCCAAGGAGAATTGAGGAAGGGAAGGTACTTTGGTGAACTTAAGTGTGGTTTGGGCACAAAAAATTAGAGTGATATGAACCCCAGTTCAAAATGAGCAAGAAATGGTTAAAAATAATCTGCCAAATTATCCTTCAAAGAAAATCCAAATAATAAATTAACATTGATAGAATAAAATGTCTAATGATGACAGACTTTATGATGACAGGCATCCTGATAAATGGTATGAGGAGGAAGAACAGAGGGATATTTTTTAAATCTCTCATCAGTCAGTGTAGGGATGATTTATTTCCCTCATAAAGACATGACAAATACACAAATATGCCTGTAGATTTATGTTCCCTAATCTCCTAATCAAGAAAACACTGAGAGCACAATATTCAAGAATATCAAAGCACAGTTTCAGCTGCACACATAGGTGCTGAAAATACAGGGATCATCCCACAGAGCAGCTGTTACATCAGCAATGCTCATAAAAGTGAGTTCAGGACACACAGGAGTTGAGCCACAAAGAAAACTCACTGTAATATAAGTGCTTTCAACATGTTAATCAAACTGATTACAGTTATCTTAAACCACATAAAAGGAAAGCTCAAAAATGAGGAAACTAAAGAAGGTCACAACCAAGAAAAGTTTGAACYGTCTGTGAAGCATCATCAGTAGACATCAAGCTCACATTTAAGAAGTAAGGGCAGAAATTAAGTACATGTGCACCATTAATCTCAGACCTAATGAAATTATTTGCAGTTCTTATAATCACCACAGTAAGCAAGTACACAATACACAGTTACACCTCAGATTTTAAACAACTTTTCTGTTTCCAAAATCTATGTACATTTATGTGTTATTACACTGGTCAGTGTGGCTGCTCACTACCAGAAAATGATGAGCGACAACCTTGCCACAGGACTGTATTCCTGGTGCTCCCATTCCCACTGTCCCAGTGCTGCAGATTCCCAGACAGGGATGGGGAGGAGCCCTGCATGCACCAGGAATTATTTTAGTGACGTGGTCTTTGAAGAGTGACAAATTAACTGCACCTTTAAAGATCAGCAGCAAGCTCTTCCAGAGGATCTGGGCAGGATCTCAGGAGAATGGGTTTCTGCAGGGGAACATTCAAAGGGTGGTTTGATCATGTAAGAAAATAGGACATCCTTGAGGAGAGTGCTTGGCATCTGCTAACAGAAAGAATAAAGGTTCTGGAGAAAAGATGACAAGTTACCAGAGTCTCCAAAATAATTATAAAGCAGAGGCAGCTCAAGCCTCAGAATCAAATACCAGATAAGAAGGCTGTGGGGGCTTCAAAATGGGTTCAAACAGCACAATCCATGGAGATGGACTCATTTTAGAGGCTTCAAGTTCTGTGTGCACGTCTGATCACCACATGAAACCTGATTTTGTTCTGTTTTGATTGACACATTGACAAATTTTATGATGCAAGTCTCTTGCAAGCATTTGAATTGTGCAGCACTAGTACACTCTAAAACTTGGTGGTCTCTGAAATGTATTCTAGACCTTTTAGCCAAACCAAGTAAGAGCTATTTCATCAGAACACTCTTTTGTTCTCAGAGTAACTGCATATAGCTTTACAGGGGTTGGATACATGCCACAGAATTTGTATTAAGCAGACACTTTTCCTAAAGGGATGTGTCTAGGTCACACCCAGTCAATCCCACCCCCACACCCCCAAAAAACCAAACCCAAACAAACAAAAACCCAAAACAAATGAACAAAAACACAACCAAACACAAATCCCAAAACAAACAAACAAACAAAAAATCAAGAAAAAATACTAAAACAAAATTAAAAAAAAACCAAAAACATTGAGCAAAGTGTTTTAGAAAAAAGTTCTTTCTAAAAACTTAGAAAGAATGGTACTTTTTAAACATGTGGATCTGATGCCTTTTGCCTTTCCTGCTAGGCATAATTTAGCTGAACTTACCCATGCAAAAAATTCTGCTTATATCATTAGTCACCTCCATCTGCTAGCAAATAAATCCAACTCAGCTATTTGTTGAGCCAGCAGAAATATGGCAGGGCAAATGGTTTTGTTGTTCAAAGAGTCCTGATCATAACTCCTCATTCAGACTCCAGTTTGTTTGACTATAGAGGGATTTCTTTGGAGAGGAAGTATCCATTTCGTGCCTGCAGATCAGAATTCAAAGACAAGATCTGACACACAGACTTCTGGGGCAGGTAAAGTTAGTGATAAAACTACTAATCACCTAATTCAGACAAAGTCTCATTTGTGTACCTGTCCAACCCCCCATGTAACTTTTCCCCTGGATTGTTATGAACAAGAGACTTGCACAACTCCACAGTGGTAGTTTATAGTGGCACAGATTTTTATTGGTAGTTTTACTTACAATTTGATGCATTGTAATAATGCTATATAGACTTCATTGCATAAGTCTCACAGTTTTATTATTTAAGTTTCATCTGTAGTTTTGTTAGGATAATGCATGAAAAGAAATGGGGACAATTTGCCTGTGCAAATGATACAGGATTCAAGTTGAAAACATGACTTTTCATTTCATCACTTTCATTTGCAATTGTCTAATCAATAGATGTTGCTTTACCAATTGATTTTCTCAAAATTACATGATCATAAGAGTTGTAGTAACCTTAGACTTAAAGCCTGGGAAAATAAATGTAGTAAACTTAGATTAACACAAGAATATTTTAAGCCTGGAATAAGAATCCAGACCCTGAGATTCAGGCCAGTAGTAGTGTTGCATGCAAGGATGTATTACAAATTAATACAAAAAGGTGGCTGTATGTCTAACAATGACCAAAGAGAAGAGTGATATTATGCTGTTCTCATTTACCTGTGTGCACTTTCTGTGAAGAAAGTTCAGCTTCTCAGAATTTGGAAGCAGAAACATACCACAATTCTGTATCTTTGTTAAAAAAAAAACAAAAAAAAAAAGAACTCCTCTTAAGAGAAAGTGAACAATTTTATTCCTTTCTGTAAAAAGCAAAGTCCCTCAAATATCAGTTAAGAGATGAATTATGGTGCAAGGCAGTTTTCCCCTATACTTCTCTTAGTTTATATCCCACTGGTATAAACTGTTTACAAAGCAAGCAAAATTTGACTAGGTCACTGTCCATCACACAAAATAGCATCTGAAATACATAACTAGTATGTGTTAAGACCATTATGACATAAACTTCTCAAGGCTTTTCAGCAGATTCCTACAATGACCTTAGATTTGATTACTAAGTTGTGATTTCATTCCATCAGGACCAAGATCTTCGCAGGTTTTCTTTGACTTAACGCAGTCCTTAAGAAATTGTTTCCCTTTTCCCAACATTCCATAGGAATAAACATCTCACAGAAGGAACCTCTGTCATCAGCTACATTGTRCATTTGAAACCCATACAGAACCAAATTCCAATAAGGAGAATGACCTTTTGCAATGAGAAATCCAGTTGGCCTGCAGGATACGATCTTGCCACATAGCCAAGCACATTCTGGCCCCACAACCTGCTTCTTAATCCTGCACAAGGAAAAAAAAACCTAAAAAAATCCTCCAGAAAAGCTGGGCTTTTCCTATGATTTATTCCACTATWGTCCAAGCCCTTGTCCAGCTGGGAGGTAGCTGGCTGGAATATTTTGAACTCAGTGGGTGTGAGACATGATACACTTTCTCAGACAAGAACCATCAATCATTTCAACACAGATATTTTTTGGTCATTAAAGATTGAAAGTTAGAGTTTCTGAATTTTCAATATTCCCCATACCTGGTGAATGGTTGTACATTTCTTGCTGCTTTGCCTGACATTTAAAACACTTTTGATTTGAAGATGTCAAGCCCATTGTTTATGAGATGTAAAGACTTGATAACATTGACAGAGGAGAAAGTGGACAAAATATGTTTCAAAATAACATTGGTCACTAATCAAAGTGAGTTGTTCAAAGTCCAAGATCTGGAGCACAGAATAAGAAATGACATACAACACAAATGTAATTCTAAAATACCAATAATTGTTTGAAAAAGTTTCAAATCTTGAATAAAAGGGGGAAATTTATATTGGCTTTGACCTTAMAATGTTTGGTGTCCCTCATTTAAGTGGAAATCCTCATACTTGAAAAYGACCAATATTTAACTTTGCTATATTTCCATTTGTTTAGTGAATGCAAATATTCTGCTGTGCTCTGTGGAATATACATGGACATTTCTGTTCYCAGAAGTTTATACTAAGAAGGCAGCACACAAAATAATTGTACACAAATCAAAGTGCTGGAGAAAAATCCCTTTATTGTCATTCCAGGCCATTCTTATTCTTTCAGCCTAGTTTCCTATGGAATCCTGTTCTGTTAGTTTGCCTGTTTCTGTGAGGTGACCCTTACACCTTATCTTATACCACTTGATTKGACCTTGTTAGCCAGCACAAGAATGATGTTGTTGGCAGCTGTTGGGAGGTAGAAGCCAACCATAGGATGAAATCCCTCTCTGACCTCTCACAGAAAGAAAATTAATGTTGTAAGGATGACCCCCAACATAACCTGGAGCGTCCCAAGACAAGAAGATTATTACAACCAGTCTAAAATTTAACAGCTTCAGTCAGGGTTTGCATTTTGTAACACGCTAAAGAATCACTCTTACAAATCAGCAGATAAACCAGCCCTTTAAATGTCTCACCCTTATGGGTTTYCTGATGTCTCTGCTCAGTCAGACTGAATTTTTTTCATGTTGCAGTGTTCCTCAAGTCTTGATCCATAGGAATGTGCTGATGCATATTCCTGCTACAGACTTAGCATAATGCCACTGAAATCATGATCAATGAGCACCTCCTGCCCCTCCCTCTGTACTGACCTTGGTGTCTGCAGAGTTGCTTCCCTCAGTACAATTCCTTCAGCACAGTGACATTTTCCCCCTTCTTAAATATATTATCCCAGAGGTGCTGCCACTGTCACTTATGGACTCAGCTTTGGCCTTCGAAAGTCTGTCTTGGAGCACTCAGGCATTGCCTCTGTTGGACACAGGGGAAGGTTCTGGCAGTATTTTAGAGAAGCCCCCACCCCACTATCAAGACTTTGCCRTGCAAATCCAATACAAATGGACAACATGGGAAGGGAACAGAACTGAACTTTACAGAAGCAGAGTGACAAAGGAGCAAGGGGTGGCCAGGAGAGTCCCACACCAAGCAAAGGGTTGTCACCACCCAACATGCAAAGTCAAAGGTCATGCAGAAGCATGAGAAGTGGGATTCA
>CADDXX010000138.1:945076-960301 GCA_902810485.1 Alauda arvensis | reverse complement strand
AAAATAAAGCTTATATGGAAAATTAGAGTCTTGCACCCTCCCTGTTGTTATTTAGATGAACATTGGTTTGCCAGTCTGTAACATTATAGGCCAGGAGCTTTAAATGCATGTTTTCTCAGTATGCATCGAAGTGGGGACATTCCAGTTTGTAACTGAGGGAAGCCTGCTCCTCTGTGCCAAAGAGTAAACCTTCATTTTATGAGAGCTGTGCATGTAGGAAATCTGCTACAAAAACAGCACAGAAATGAGCAGGTGTTTGTGGGAAGAAATCAGAGGTGTCAAAACTAGAATGCCAGGAATTATAGAAGACAAAGAAAGAAAATATGGAAATTMTGAGATGTGAACATCATAGACCTGTTTTCTGAAACTGCATCACCCATTCTTGCTGATTTTGGAAAGCTATGAGTATGATCTTCTGCTGTTACCTTCACTGATTTGCAATGCATCAGCTTTCCTAATGCTTGTATTTCAAATTGGTCAGCCAACATACATGTTCTTTCACWATGTATTGATAAAAATAGGCAAAAACTTCCCTTCTGTTTTTTGGTTGYTTGTTGYTTTGGGTTTTTTTTAATTTRAAGTGTGCCCTGCCATTTTAATCAGTGTTGTCTTTCAAATGTGCCTGTCAAATGAGCTTCCAAGTCAACACAGACCAAGTGTAAAAAGTGTGACTAGAATTGTTCCCAGAGAGGAGCTGCAGACCAGATGTGCATCACACCCCCTATCCAAAACCCACCCCATGGCAGAGGCATTGACTGTTGCTGCCCTCCCCAGCTTGTTGCTCCAGAACAGCCATGCCACTCTAACTCTTGTCAARTAAAGCATCAGTTACATTCACATTTTAAAGGAAAAAGAAAACAAATTTGTTGCAGCCTTTGGAGAGGAGTCCAAAGTAATGAGTGATGTTTCACTGCTGACAAAGCTGGTTCCAACCGTTTGGGATGTATTTAARGAATAACAGAAATTTGAGACTTTTGTCCTCAGCTCAAGCTCTTTTCTTAATAAGGTGTCACATCCCTTCCCCTCTCACACAGATTTTTCTCATTAAAAATCTTTGCTTTTTGCTGATTGGGAAAAAAACAGAGATCTGCTCCTGTACAGAGGGGAGCACTGCTGGATTTCAGTAGCAGAAGAGTAGGGAACGGCAAAAAAAGTAGTGATAAGGCTGTGGGGCCCACCATGAAAATAAAGCAGGCCCTGAAGGAAGTTTTACAGTCAGTGGTTTGGCAATTGTAGTGGAGAAACAATGAATAAATCCATGGGAGGAGAGAAGTCTGTGGTGGTTCTCAATCTGTTTATAATATGGGTCTTATTTATAGCATGCACCAGAGAGGTCCTGCTGCCTTGCATAATTATGCTGGCAAAAATTTCCAGTGKAGATGCTGTTTTATCACAGTACTAATGCTCAGATGAGCATGGCATCCCACCAAAAAGTGTGAGAAGGCAAAAAGTGAGATGCACTTATAGCTGCATCCCTATAAACTGCTGTATCCACATGCCACTGAAACAATTCCATGTAAAGGGTTCTGAAAGCCTTGTTTTACTCAGGGTCAAGGGATATAATGGAGACAGGTAAAGACAAATGGGGTGGGGTCTCATGAGCAGGTGGGATACATCCTGGAGTACTCACGTGAACATTCTGGCACTGCCTCTATCTGGAATTACACAGGTGATCCTCAGCAGGTCCACCCAAACCAAGGGGCTATAAAATCTGATTGTTTTATGGTGTCTGCTCATACTTGAGGTGATGGTGCCCCCCATGCTACAGCCCAGAAGGCAAGCCTGGGAATGCAGAATGAGTTATAGAGAAAGGGATTAGACACATAGCTATGTCTAGGGGGTCTAGATGATTCAACAGCCTACACCTTAACTGAGGTTTTTTTAAAGGTAAATATATAAATAAATTTTAAAGGTAAATCCAAGTAAATCTAAAACCAAAAGCTTTTCAGCTGATCCCACCCTACGTGCAGAGCTGCACATTGCACCAACATTTGATCTGATCCTGGGCTCCTATTCACCTGAACATTGCATCAGCTGATAAATCTGAGAAATTGAGCAATCTAGATTAGAGACCTGCTAGAGAACATCTGGTTGACACCAGCATTTTTTTCTAAAACCRAAAACATTTTCAYAGATTTTCACAGTCAGACCAGAAAAGTCAGGTTGGGCAAAGAACTTGTTTTTCAGTGAGCAGTACCATGAAGAAAAAGTACCACAGACCATTTGAAGAGTGTAGTCACACTTTCAACAGTGTTTATGTGGTGATTAATCAGCCTGGATAGCAAGAGACTCCTTTTTCAGTCTTCCTTTGGGTGTTATTCAATGTCCAAAATATATTCCCTTCAGCTACATACTAATCCAGATTCAGAGAGGGATACAAGGAGAGTTSAGATCTTCATTCCTCCAAGTCCAGCTCTCAGCAGGGGATGGTCACTGCCCTGGATGGATCTCCTCTGTGCTCTCACACCCCTCATTCTCTGTCCCAAAAAAGGAGGCCAGAAGATATTCCAAGCTCTGTTCTCAATTGCTGCTGATGCCAGGAAAGCAGACAAGCTCTAAAGAGGAGCAGGGCAGAAAGAGCTCCCACAGACAAGGAAACCAAAGTCTGTTTGCTTCCATTGCTTTGTATGGTGGGTGAGATGCATTCAGTCCTCACCTCACCAGCAGCTCTGGGAGCTAATCAYTGCCACAAAACTTTTGGGAATGAAAGGGTGAAAATTCCTATTTCAGATGAATCATCCAGCAGGAAAAAAAGRGTTAAAAACTCCCAAAACAAAAAAGACCTCTCAACAGAGTAAAGCAAATGACTTGAACCAGAACACACTTCCCATTGTCTTCCCTAAAGAAATTTCCTCTCTTTATCTAACACATGCTAGCTTTGGATATCTGAAATAATTCTAGTCAAAGACAGAATATAGCCAAATGCCATATCTTGGCAGCAGTTCTTTATGGACAAGAGTGAGAGATTTTATTGCATTCAACTATTGTTGTTCATATCAGCACCTGCTGCACGTGCATATTTTAAGGTTTATGGTTTTATTGCTTTAYTGTGGATTTCCTGCTCTTTCTTTATTGAAAGCAGATAGCTGTGATTTTTCACACCTGTTTTAAAAATACMTGCAATGGTTGTCACATTTTAGCACTTCAGATGCAAGAWYTTCAGCTTCCTGTCTGAAAATCATCCTTTTATCACCTTGCAACCCMATTTACAAGTTTAAAACACAAGTATTCATCCCAGAGTGGCCAGCAGTGTTTCCTTATAGAGGTTTGAAAAGCCATTGAACCATTCTTGGGAGATTTTCATTTTAAGAAACTGTGGTTTCTCAAAATGCATTTTAYCTGTTATTTTTCTTTACATATCTCAGTGCTTTCAACAAGAGACTTAAAGAACACGGGTTTGATACCACTGAGGAGAAACATTACTCTAGAATTAATCAGGATCTGCCATTTTGCCAAAAAGATATCTTGTGATGTATTCTTATTTTAAGATAAACTGACATTGGATTAGCATAATCTAATATTTTAAAATACTGAACTGCTAACTATTTCCTCCACAGCTTTGGCTTCTGTTTAATACAAGGAGTTGAGCAAATCCATATTCTTGCTAAAATAAGGGSAGCAAATCTGTTTTTCTCAAATGGATCATTGGGCTGTCGACATGTTGCCTGTGCCCACGGAAAATTACTATCCACAGTGTAGATATGTTAAAGATAAATACACAAAACTTTGGCATTAAAAGTRAAATGACCTCATGCAATTTAATATCAAATTGCTAAAATCCAAATACCAAGCAAATCTTTACTAATATTCCTAAATTATCTTCAGATAAAACAAACCCACATTCTGTTGATTTCAAAGGAATGCTTTAAAAGAAAATGATGCTCAGTAGTGGAAGGCTAAGAAAAAGACTACCCTGCTTTCTCATAGCTTCTTTTTAAATCAAGATCAGCCACAGCTGATCACAATTAAAAAAAAAACTGTAATAATACCTTTATAGACACTCTTAGCCACTTGTTTCTATCAATGGGCACAGCCTCGAGCAAAGCCTCTAACTCCAAGCACAATGAACATTATCCCAATGGCATGAACCAGCATTTATGAGCTCACATTTTTGAGTGTGTAGATCTCTAGGTTACAGTTTCTGTCACAGGCTGAAAATATCATCCCCGTGTAGTTCTGATCTGAGATAGAGCTGCTCTCAGTCTTCCCACCAGCAGCAACCTGAAAGAAAAAAGTAGATGGAAAAGCCCGTGACTAAAAAAAGCAGGTAGAGCTTTGCTATTGCTTGTGGAGCTGAGAAGACCCTGGAGAGAGTGGGACAGAAATTCAAACACACTAACTTATGAATGATCTCTTATTCCATTCAGGGAAGCACAGAAAAGAGGAAAATAAGTGAGAGGTGAGGAAGCCAAGCATGGCTGTCCTACMTTTCCTGATGGCCCAAAGCAATTGCTGCCCTACTGACTGTGAGCCACTGTGAAAGCACAGCCACATACCACCCTCATTCTTCAGCACCAGAGAGTGCAGGAGAAAAGAAAGGAGCAAATCTTGTCAYGAAGCCTTCTCACAAGCACTCTGGCTGTAATTTGTTGGTCTGACCTGCTTTGCCAACGTGGAAGTTTAAGTTATTACAAGTTACATGCAACCTGCAGGCAGGAAGAGTGGACACCCATAGAGTGACCTCCTGTCCTTTGGGGTGCTCTCTAAGATAGAACTGCAATCCAGGGAACAGTTCCCTTTTTTYCTTTCCTTTTTTTATTACTCTAGTTAGGGAYTCAGTTCTATACTGTGAGTGCAAACATTAGAGACCACAAGACATTGAACAGGAAAACCAGAAATCCTACACTTAAAAAGGAACAGTGCTGGCTGGCCCAAGCACTCACTTAAAAATACAATTGGGACAGGAAAGATACAGCATGTGAGTAGACTGTTACAAATGGCTCTATTTAATGCAGGGAAAGAATTAAAAATAGAGGCTTTTAAAATAGCCAGGTGAGATATTCCCTTACAGAAAGGATCCCACAGCATGCTCCCAAGATGTCCCATGCCAAGTGCCAGAGCAGGGCTGGTGCTGCCCCTCCACCCTCTACTGCTCAGCACTGTGTCTGGCAAAGCACAACAAAGCCATGGGGCTGAAGGACTCTACTGCCAGGCAAGGTGTAAGAGGTGCAAGAGGAAGTGCTCCTAAAGAAAAGAGTAAGTTTCTGTCTATAAACCCAGAAATTGGATCAGTCTACCCAAATCCAGTGCCTGTTCTCAGGAAGAAATACTTCCTGTACTTCTGATTTTACAACCTGCCCATTCTTCCACGTGCATTCAAAAAAGAGTAAACTTGTGGGAGAATGGATGTGGTTTTGTTTCCTAAGCTGCCCTTTGTCTCTYTAATTCCCTTATTTCCTTTCCAGAAAGAACATTTTCCCTGCTTTACTTAAGACTGGAAAGCATAGAAGAATCTTCATTTCAAACAATAATTTTGGCTCCAATACAATGTATTTTGGAATTTCATTTGTTTTAAATACTGCCCAGCTAATCTGGTTATACCCTGGAGCCATTTTCCCTGGTTATAGCTCTGAAACAAATGATGATTTATTTTCTGGTTGTTACTTAAGTGCATATAGATGTGATCTTCGAAGGAGCCTCATTTGCCTTTATTCAGGTCATTCAGTAATCAGGCAGAAGAAACTAATCAAAGTGACTAAATGATGTCAGCTGACTGCAATACTATTTTCCRAAAACTTTTAAGCAGTGCTCTACAGCTGTATGTAAGTAACCTTTCTACTGGGAATTGATGTCTTCTAGGGTTTTGTGTTTTGGAGGAACATGTGTTCAGGGACCTCACCAGCTGCCTGTGGAAACAATCTTGAACTTAAAGCAAAAACATATGTCAGGCCAAGGTAAGGGAAGCATTTGAAAAAAAGAAAAATGTCTTTAAGAGTGAKGCTGAAAAGTGCCAGACAGCTAGCCATGCACCCCAGGAAGTGGTAGCGGATTCGAGTCCCCCCAGAGCTACAGGATGGCAGGGCACTCTGCAAAGGGATTCRTTTCCATTCCTAACCTGGGGAGGCAGGAGGCAAGAAAATACAACTACAATTAGCAGTTTGGCAGAGGCTCTGTTTTGACTGAACACGGCCCCACAGACTTGCAAGCAACATGCCAGCTCAGTTTGCCCACAGCCAGCATCCATGGTGCCACTGATGCCAGCATTCCCCCGGGGTGTGCTCCTGCTCCTCAGCAGCAGCCACGCCTTCTCCCACAGGGCCCCACCAGCCCAGGGAAGTCTTGCCAAAGCAGCAGAGCCTGCCCAGAGCTGCCAGTGTGGGTTTCTGGTAGCCARGAGAAGGCTGACAAACAGACAATGAAGAGCTGTAAGGCGTGCAGGATGGCAAAGCAGAGCAGAAAAGCCCAGAGGTGCCTTTCTAAAGACCAGGGTCTAGAGATTGCTGGAACAGTCCTGTGAAACACAGCACCGAGCTTTTAGTGCCCATAGAAAATAAACACAGCAGTGTGCAGGTGTTCTGAGTAAATGAGGGGGTGGGAGGAGATTCCATGTTGCTATAAATTCACAAAAGTATTTGCAAAGCATGGGCAATGTCTTGTCCATTCTCCCTCTTGCAATGTGTGCCTGTGTAAACAATATACACACAGATCCCATACACTCTACTTGTTTAACCTCGCTCTTTGGTGATGCTCTTGCAGCAGTAGATWTTATCAGAGTTTAATTATAAGCCAACTAAGTTATGTATGAATGTAATCTCACTCTTCCAAAAGGCACCAAAACAAGAAAGAAGTTGTTATGTCTGTCATATAAGTCACAGATGTGTCAATGATAGAAACAGTAATAAAAAACTTGGCTACTGTACCTTCAGGAATATTTATGGACTACCCGTAGTAGGAGAATAAAAATAATAAGTAACAAAAACAACAATACAGTATCATCTAGATATTGCTTTTCAAGCTGACATCAAASAGGAACATGAACTTCTGGAAGGAATATTTATTATTACAATTTGCTCTCCTGAAAAAATGTATCTGCACAGTAGTACAAGTAGACATCTCCCAGASACACACCCTTGCACCTGACTTCAAGATCCAGCACCTCCTCAGCACCCTCTCTTCTCCAGCATTTCATCCTAATCACCATGTCCAGCTAAGTCCCTTTCTCACCCTACATCCCAACAAGTCAGGCTCCCCACCTGATTTCAGTCYCTCTGTCTATATCATTGCTCTTCTTCCAGCCTGCCTGGGTGCAAAGGACAGAGGACTCACAAGAAAGACAGACGTGCCCACCCCTCTTGACCATGTACAGTCCAAGAAGTGAGAAATGGGCATCACAAAATCCTTCTGGCAGCATCCCTGAAGCCTGAGCCTGAAGCATGCAATGCCATGTCTGTCCAGCACAGGAAGCTRCAGACGTTCCAACACACCACAAAGATTTTCATTGCTAAATTCTTCTGAGTCTGAATAAATTGCAATTTGTCAACTGTTTATGACTTGGCAAAGCATGACTGGGTTTTCCCTAAAGGATTGAAAAACACATCCCTGACAGAAAGGCAGCTCTAGTGCCAAACCAAGAGCCTCTACTGCAAAGCTCCAAGGCACTTGAACTTCCTAAGGAAAAGGTTACTTAACCTTTTTTAGCTTTGGAAACCAGTGCATTGTTTACCCTTTGCCTTTGTTCTCATAAACAGCAGAACMGCTTTGACTGATGTTTTCAGAAACAAAAACCTGCCCAAGGCACGGAAAAATCTCTTACATGTTGTGGTACACAAAAGTCAGAGTTTTACTGTGGGAAATAACATGCAGCTTGGGTAACAGGGCTGCCATCCCACCYAAAATCCCAATGAAATAACCAGTGTTACAGGGGCAGGGTAGCTGTACCTCTCCCTGCCGTGGGCTCCTGCTGCTCTTGCCCCCAGACCCAGATGTTTCCCTGCCCCTGTGAGCTGGGACCAGAGCACTCAGGTTTGATCCTGCAGGCCCCCATGAGCACTGGGACTGGCACATGTGCATCCAGCAGGCTTGGTTTGGGAGAACACTGTCACCCACTGCAGGGCAGCAGAGGCTGCTGACACCAAGACTTGTCCAACAGCTTTCATTTCCAGCAGTGTAGTGTTTCCAGCCAGCAGCATGAGGCCAGGAAGGAGCTCATGTGTCGCTGAGGTCCCTGCACTTCCCCTCAGAAGACACTGCACACCACAAGCAGCGCGTCCTGACACGACTCACAGAATAAATAGCTACAGTTCTTTCTTCCCCCAGACCTCCACAGACTCTCAGGGCCATAATATACCTCATAATGTATTCCCACAAAGCCTGCAATAATTCACTTGTCATAATACACCCAGGACACAGGCCAACAAAAGCAGATTYGTGTTTCATCTTACATTCTGATCTCTTAAGTTATGATAAAAGAAAACAAATTGAAATGCAAGGCACTTTTTCTTGGACCCCATTTGTGGTTTATTGTTACAATGAGCTAAACAGGCCTAGCAGAAACATTTGATCTACACAGATCAATCTTTCATACGAGCCAAAAGACCACTTCCACCACTTAAAAGGATGAACAAAGATCAAGACAGTTCCAAGGGGTGGCATAGGGAAGGTGCAGACCTCAAAGGGTTTGCAAAACCCTTTACAGGAGCAACTGAAGAACAGTGTCCTCTCTGTTTCCACAAAGRACACAGTTCAGTGAATTAATTTTCCTTTTCCAAGAAGTAATCAGATCTTAGGTTAAAGTCACGTTAATTAGTATAAAAATCAGATTACACTATGGAAAAGGCTCTCTTCCACACCAAACAGAAATGCACTTGTGAAAACATATGGCAGGAGCAGGTTGGCATATTGGTTAATGTTTAGTGATCCTGGCAAAGAGGGGTGATAGTAAATGAATGTTATTGAACACACCAGCAGGTGCTGATAAGGTGTTCTAGCCTGTTAGCAAGGGGTGTCTTCTGAACMTGCTGGAGGAGTTCTATGTACCTGTTCACACAGGTAGCTCCACTCCCAATCTCAATGCATGGAACAGGCACATGAACTAAGCCTGAATGCACTGGCAACCAATGGAAGCAGCTGCAAGGAGAAACACAGGCCAAAGCTGACAAAAAGCCATGCACAGCATCTATARAAGGTATGATAGGAAGGCAGCAAACCTTATCCACCTCTGCTGGMAGGAAACTTTTCATTCATKCTCCTGGCAGGCTAGAAGAGTTGACTAAGAGAGCTGCTGCCAGCCACGGTGTCTGAGAGCACTCATGAAGTCACAGCCACACAGAGGTATCCAAGAAAATTTGCAGGGCACTTCAGGGAGTGTGACAGACATGGTCACTTCTTTGATTTGTTCYTATTCCTCAACCTACACGCTTATCTACTCTTTTTCATCTTCAACCACAGTATTTTTTCTTTTTTCTTCATCAAAGGAGTGAATTCTTTTCTGTCTAGGTAAGGACTCAGGTTACAGCAGGAATAGTTACATCAAGTCCTCTTAGCATGTGCAGGATGCATGAGTGCATTAGATGTCTTCACTTCTCTTAAATTTCCTTCATTCACAAAAATCCTGCAGCTATAGAATTGTAAGGCCTGAGGAAATAGTATTTTGAACATTGTCAGGWATTATTGGCTCTATTACATGCCAACATAATGCAAAGACATTGCAGGGGTAACATTTGCAACTTCGTCACCACTGGTCTCCTTGAAACATGCAGCAAATCTTTGTGTTCCTTTCCCAATCCACAATTTAATAATAGCTGACATAATTAAATTCCTATGGCTACATGGTTCAGTGAATGTTCTGCATAATGGAATTTATAACAAGTACAAATATTACAAGGTCTAATTAAATTTTATATGTTGAACAAAGCTTGTGAATAAATTTTATATATCTGCCAAAATAGATTAATATGAGATGCTCTTCTATACACAGAGACATAAAGGTGAAATTTAGAATTTTGACTTGGATACAAAATAAGCTGAAGAAAGAAAGTGGCATTCACTTGGTTTTATACAGTTACTCTTTTTTTGCAATCATAGCAGATTTTTTTTCTCTATGATCTCCAGGGACTGTCTAGAATCCTAACACAGGAACAGCTACTGGCAGTGTTATTTTCCTGGACTGATTTTGTATGCTTTTATAATTCTGCCATCCCTTTAATTAGCATMTTCAGAGGAAGTTGGGGCATGGATCTCACCACTTTGCACTATTCTTCCATTTTTCATAATTAATTTACAAGACTAACATTAGTAAGGAATCTGTATTCAATCACTAGCTATTGTGCATCAACAGAAGATACAGAAGGGAGTGAGTTTAGTGCTGAACAAGACATGTGCATGCTGTCTGGGCAGCACATCGTGTTGTTTGGCATTTAGTATAAGTATAGCTAAGAATTTATTTATTCCCTCAGAGGAAAATTTTAGGGGAGAATYCACTAGAAGCCAGCTCCCATAAATGAATTCAGGGCTAGTCTTGCAACTACCAAACCTTAGACTCTTCCCATGCATGATGGAGGAGATCAACAACAGTCTCTGGCTTTAGATTTAGGCATGTTTGCTATTCCCAAAACCTCTTCCTGAAAATCRTTACAGATTGTTGTGATTATCTTCCATCTATGTGAGTTTGGCTTCTTTGAGCTGGTTTGGAAAAAAGATGCACAATAAAAGAGGCACAAAGTGTGCCTCTCATCTTGAAAGAGATCACCTTTTTACTAACATCTTTTAACAAGAAGTGCTTACTCCATGCWTTCAAATTATATTCAGTTGACTTAAGGATTCCAACTACACTTTTCTTCATCCATTCTGTCCTTAGACAAAAACTCATGATAAAAATCCATTTTGCAACTCAAGACTGGAGTATGTTCCTCCTAGATACCTCAATAGACATTCTTAATGAATAAAAGTATCACACAAAAGCTTCCTCTAACTTTCCTCTTTGGATATTAATGCAAGGGAACAGTTTATTTCTACTGTCAGGTCTAAAGTCAGGTCACTTTTGCACAATTAAGAGCTAACTAGGAGAAACAACAGGTTTAATGTACAAATAAAAAGTATGCACRTGCATGTGTGTGCCTATATACAAGTATATGTGCACTCATACCCCAGAAATGTGACACTTAACTTCTACAAGATGGTTTTCAAAATGAGACCTCACATAACCAGCTGCCAACTGGATCTAGATACTAATAATAGGTTCAGAACACTGTCCTTACAAATTAAAAACTCCCAAGAAGAAACATCTGGTTTAGTGAAAAGGAACTCCAAATGCAACAGTTTATTTCCTACCCAGAACACTGCTGCTGGTTAGGATTTAATGGGTATAGTGGCACAAAAGAAGAAAATCTTTGTTTCCCACAGCATCATGGAGTATTAAAAATCTTCAGATGAAAATCAGAGCTCTTAGGAATAGAAGCAACTCCACTCTGTCACGGAAGCTACAGCTACACAGGTTTTGAAGCTCCCTCATTTAAACCAAATAGAATATCTCCCTGTGTATTCACCATAAAATACATTTGTGGTCCTCAAAAGAAGGTTTTCATGCTGCAGCTTTTGGGCAAAACTCAAAATGTAGAAGGTCTGAATGTGCAAATTGTAAGTGAGCTGTATTTCTGAGCACTCCAAYTAGATGCTTAGATACTAAAATTTGATTGTATATTCCACCCCCAAGTGCCTCTGTGTAAAACTGCATTTCTAAATAAATTGCTGCAAAGCTAGTGCAGGTTTCTCCTTWAAAAAATCTATACAACAGTGGGGAAAAGCCTTCTAGCAAATGTTACAACAGAGGAGCCACAATTACAGTTGTATTAAAATTACATTAAGAAAATAATACTGTAGACAAGACATAACAAAAAAAAATTAATTAATCAAGCAGTCACTGTAAATCATCAGTGAGGGGTTTTTTTATACAGCAACATCAGAGAGAAAAACTGAGCCTCTATGGAGATCACAAGAGTCAGAAGACTGCAGTCTGTATTAAAATATCATCACATACAATTACTGGTATACAATTACTGGTATACACAATCACACTATATATTCTGGACTGAAAATCCACTGCTTCCAAAAATTGCTTCCAACCTGACAGCTTTCTGTAACAGCCCTAGGCTTAGCAATGGACCCATCTACACCTCAACCAATGCCTTTTTTTCAGCCAACAGTGGCATGGGCAGCAGGTGACTCCAGCCTCATTGGAGTGATGCCCAAGCTGACAATGTTTCTCCCTGCTGTGCAGCAGACAAGGTAATTGCYTGGCTGCTGCTTCAGTGATGCAAAATCTGTGCACTGCAAATACAGGTGGAATAGGAAAACATGTTTCCCTGCTCTTTCTGTGCAAGAGACAGAGGGTAGCAGAACACATGAGAAGAAACCCCAAAAACCTCAAATTGAGGGGCAGAAGCTTAAATACAATTCTTTTGGTCCAAAATGCAACTACAAATGCCAGTGTATGAGACAATAACTGAGTGCAAATACCACACAGGGCCTCATACACAGAGTTTTCAGGGAGGAATAAATGTCAGAATGTCCTAAGATTGGCTGAGCCTTGACCTCAGCTCTGCACTGATGAAAAGAAAGCCYAAGGAGAAGCCTCCTGAGGAATTTACTCAAAGCAGGTTTCAATGTTAYTCATATTCTGTGTGTGAGACCCAGTGAGAATCTTTAGGTTATACTTTTGAGGTGCTATTTGTTCTCCTGTGCTAACCTACAGCCAGTCAAATGCTGTTTTCAGGCTCCTGTGGAGAATAAGGGCCCCTGAAGAGGTGTCTGAGATGCACATCCCTCCTGCTGGTGGGCAGCTGCAGCAGGGAAGGTGCAAGACAGCATCCTCTGCCTTCACACTTCTCCTCAGCACTKGTTGCTCTATTCTTTCATTCAGATAGGAGATCAACACTGAGTAAAYTGGTCTTTCTTTTTGGCCCAATATCCTTCTAGTTTTCCTGGCAATGTTCCTTCAAAGGTTACAGYCTGATCCTTAAATACTGAACACTGTGCATGTCTAGTAAACATCAAGAGCTTAGAAATATGGAACTGCTTCACAAATCTTCATGTTTGACAAGCCATATTGTTTTTTCATTTGGAACATGCTTTTTTTTTCCCAGAGAGAAATGCACACATTAGAATATAAAATCAATACACTGAGTGTGAACTTCTGTGCTGTTTCCAAAGTGGATTTTAGCCTTTAAAGCATTTAGATACAAATGCATTTATGTGCAAAACAATGACTTGTCTATTCACATTATAGGCAACTCACAAATTAAATTGTGACCACTCATTTATGTAYTGAATTGCACCCAGGTGTACAAACCAAACTTTGCAGCTGCACCAGTACAGCAGCAGAACAGTAGCCACAAAGGGCAAACTGTCCTCCTAAGGCTGAACTGTGCTGTGGAGTTAGGGGCACAGTTTAAGGTGAATCTTAATATACTTCATCACARTTCTGTAGGAGGCTTCAGGCATTATTCTTCATAATAAATACTTTCAATTTGCATCAACTTTATCATAGATAACAAAGAATTAAGTATATTCATATAAAGAGAAAYATCATATTTGGTGTTTACTCTACATGCACAAGCATCCCAACGCCAACAGCTTTTATTTCTGCTGAATCAGGACCAGCCCACTCACCTTCCACTACATTTCTGCTGGAGTTGCCTAACACTCAGAGACCAGCTTTGCACAAAGAATAGAAACCACAGCACTCCAGATGAGAAGGTTTTGCTGACGAGACTAAAAGCAGCTCTGTTTTCCAGGGTGGTATAACTCATGACAAAAAGTTTATTTCCAGTTTTCTCTGGGGGCAATGAGAGGAGAGTCTGACTCAACAGCATATTTACTATTTCATGCAAACAAAAATAAACTCAAATATCTACTTGTTTTCCTTGGGACCCTTCCAAAGTGTTATGCAAGTGCTTAAACAGCCAACAAAACCCCTCAGTTACAGCTCCTACTCCAGCTGAACCATGTAGTTTTTCTGACATCTAGTGGCAAGTAACTGTGGAGTGTCTTCTTTTTAACAAAAGGTTTAGAATAAATTTACTTACTCCTAGGAATTTTTGGCAGAATGAAGCCTTCCAAAAAAGCAAATTATATAGGAAAACCCTAGCCAGCCCCCACATCCTCCCCTGAAGAACACATTTGCTACAACATGTACTGAAGACCCATGAGGCAAARCATCAAAACCAGAAGACATTAGAGCTTGTTCTGCAGGCCTTATGAATGCTGTCTTTCCAGATGCAAGCTCTAACACGGCTTGTGGGCTTCCCCCCCATCTTTAAGAAATGCTGCAGCTAGTCTCTGCAAGCACCTCACTTGAAAAGCTGTGCTAGGGGTCTGGAGAACTTYTCCTCAGCTGTTGTTGGATGCTTAGAGAAAGACATAAATCTTTCACAGAACTGGCTGCATGTGAGTTCTAAGTCTTTCAAATAATATGCAATTGTTGCAAAGAAGCTGAGGGGATTTTCCTTTCTCSTGGAAGCACATCTTAAGGCAGTAACTAATCACCTTAAAACAGTATAGTAATTATTCCTTCGTTTCCTTAAGCTCAGTAATTGCCCAGACAYTTTAAAAAATGAACTATTGAAATGCAGCCCACTACAAGTTCTTGGGTTAATTCACTGTATCAACAGAAGTTGCATGGGGAATGTGAAAATGACCACAAAGAAGTTCTTCATCCTTGAGATTTAACATTCTGTATTCCACACATTTCTCATGGTTTGAGCCCAGTGACTTCCCTGGGACTTTGTATCCATGAGTAAGTAAAGCTGCACTACAGAACCAGACCTGTAAAGCAAAACGGCTGGTCCCAAGGATCTGACATCCCTACAATCCCCAGTTCATCAGGGACAAATTCAGAGAAGGTCTGGCAGTCCAGCTGCATGGACAGGACAGCCACCAGTGGCTGCAGCACAAGAAGTGCTCCCCTCATGCACACTTTTCCACTCCTTCTCCCCAGAAGGATGCAGTTTGCATACTCTGAGGTAAATATGGTAACGTAGATGTATTTTGCCCTAGCTTTTTCATGCATGAGCACTTTTCTTCCCTGAACATCACTTATCTGCTTGGAACATGCCAGGAGGGTGAGCCACCTGTGTTCCTCCTGTGCATTTCCTGTCCCTGGTCACACACAGCAGTAGCAGCTGCTTGATCTTCTGCCTCTGTMTCGACCTGCTCTGTAAAGTGCCTTAAATTCTATGGATTAAAAAAATTAAACTGAAGACATAGCTCTTCCACAGAAACAACTGGAAA
>CADDXX010000138.1:869277-945005 GCA_902810485.1 Alauda arvensis | reverse complement strand
GAAAGACTGCAAGGCAAAAGCGACTGTGAGACTGAACATTCCCAGAAAGATGGCCCTCATTATGCACATGACTGCCAAGCAGTAAGATAAATGGTGACTTTGAATTCCCTGAGCAGAACTAYAGCCCAGCTTTGCATACACTTGTGTCTCACTGTGCCTCTGTCCTGTATTCCTCAACGACCTTGGCAGGCACATACCTCTGCCTTTCTGATTGCCATTCCTCTCTCCCTGCCCTTTTYTATCAGCTTCACTTTGAGCTTCCTTTACAAAACAAAACAGAGAATCAATCTGCTTCTCTATTACTCAGCAGTAATTAGTCAAAAACAAATGCTTTTAGGCAGAATTAAAAATAGATTCTGGGTCTCTCAAGCAGTCCCCCTGTWTTCAACAGAATTGTTAATGCCAAATATTTACAAGATGCAGATGTAGAAATGAAGTCTTATCTTTTAAATAGTCTCCCTAATTTCTCTCATTTCTGATGCTGGCTGCTAGTTTTGCACATAATTAACACTGTTTAATTTTTTTCTTTATCTCAACACACAAATACATGACAAATGAATATTAGGGCTCTTTTTCCCCTAAAAAATATTCCGTTTGCATCATAATTCTTTTATCATCTGGAAGAACCTTCCACCCATATACAACTGTGGAGTGCCTGAGAGACCAACTACAGCATCAGAAAGATTTTTCAGAGGARGAAAGCTGATGTGAGGCTTGCAATAGGACAGAGCACCAAGAACCACCTYCTTTCTAAAGAGGTGGTGATTTAAAGGTACCATTTTGGCAGATGCAAAGCACGGGAGAATTTTCATCAGCATCCCATCCTCCRACAAAGCATACAGATGGTGCACAGGGAATTAAAAGCTTAAGAATTCAGACAGTGTTGTGCACATTACATACAAAACACACAGTACTTCATAGTGGGAAGGAAAAGAAATATCCCTTCCAAAAGAGATGTGTCATCTTGACAAAGATGCATTGCCTGTATTGCAGGTACTTCTGCAACACCACTGAAATACAGCAYATGCAATGAGTCCTGCAGTTGTACTGAAGGGAACACCCCAGTGGGTTTTTTCATACAAGGCCCAATTCTGCTTCTAACAGCACAAKGCAGGAGTGTCTCAACTGATGTCCTTGGTGTTAAAGTAACATTTCCAAAATCAGAATTTTTTCTTCAAAATAAAAAAAGTGTTAACTGCCAAACCTGCAGCTCCTCCAGTTCAACTTCCTTTCAATGAGAATCACAGTTACCACTTGGGCTTGASCATCTTCATGGACCCCTCTCCAGTCAGTGTGGCTGTCCCTGTTCTTAGCTACAAGAAATTAATTTATGCCCCAAGATGTGACTGAAGTACCTTACATACAAACAGGAAAATGGGAGCTACCTTCTCCCAGTTTTCAAAATTGTATTGGCTGTTGCTGTGGTCTTCTGTGTCTGTACCAGCATTATATCCAGCCAACTCACTTGTAAATGGATTAACAAATGAACAGCACAGCCTGGAAGTGGTAATAGGAGAGAAACATTAAGCACTTTTATCCCTACAAAGAGAACAGGGATGAAAAAGGGCACTGTTTTGGACAAAACTATGCATCCAAGGGTACAGGGCAAAATTCTTTCAGGTGTTGGGTACCCTTAGCTCATCTGGCTGAGTGGGATTTACATGTGTTCAGGTTTCATGCATGGCCTTTCCCTAAAGTATCAGCTCACTCTCTGCAAGAGAAAGCAAGTTTAAAGCCCAGCTTACTGCTGAAACCACAATGCCAAGAAATATGCCTTCCATTAACTTTGGGTCTGTGAAATGACACCTATTTGAAATRGACAGGAAATTTAAACACTTTTTCCAAGAACTCATTTTCTTTAGTATCCTTCTGAGAACAATTTAACCTCAGATGCTGGAAAATCCATGCTTTATTACAGACTGGGAATTTTCTTTGCATGATGAGTTGGTTTTGCACACACTAACTGAGATTTCATGATTCCCAGCATAGCAATTGGGCTAAGAAAGCACCTGCACTGCAAGATCTCCAAACCTGACCAGAGCAAGATTTGCTTAATTTTTGGGTATTGACAATTATTTGAAGCACWAACTGTGCAATAATCAATTCCACTTAGTTCTGATCCTACTTTTAAGGAGCCAGACATTATTTAAACATTCATCTTTACACCATCTCTGAATGATGAAAATGCCACCTGGGAGTTAGGACTCAAAACTCTTATGTGGACAGTATAAACTCGACCACTTATGCCTTTTAAGAAATTCCTATAAATGCTGGCCAAGAAACGAACAAATTGACCTCAGTGCCAGTGTAAGGTAATTTAAATAATATAACGAATTTATTTATGAAWTTATAAATTTTGATAATATCTTGCAATGTGACACCATTTGCAGTGGGTCTGGGACAGTATACCCWATTTTAGTGTAAATAAGATAAACTGCTTTAATCTCACCTGGGTTGTCATCTGCTTACAGTGAGGCTCAATTTCCCCTGTGGGTTCCTGTTTATYTCTAGGAAATGAATGTACATGCCATGTCCATTCAAAGTAAGTGGTTTGCTGGAGCATCATACATCTGCCTGAACAGCTTGTTCCCCTTCTCCATTCACACTCAAGGACATATCATTTGCATTTGCTCCTTTTTGCTCATCTGTAGCAAGAACAAAACCTGCTACCACCAAAGTTTAAGAAATAGTTATGCTGAAAAGATGTCCATGGCCCATTCCCAGGAAACTGGTGACAGCCTTACAGTGAGCATGCACCCAGTGTGACTCACAATAAAGGGCAGGACACGTTTKCCAGCAGAAAAGTGCTACCAAGACCCACATTGTTGCACAACACTTTTAACCTTGAAGGCATCTTAGAAAAAAGCACAAAGTCTTGTTTTCAGTCAGTCATATCCCCTGGTAAATAATCACTGGTTTTACCTTCCAAAAAACCAGAGATGAATGTTAGAATGGGCTCTGGATAAGAGATCACCTAATGCTGTTCAAGACTAGGAGAATTACCTGTTGGAAATTATCTGGAAGGGCCTTAATGAATACCACAAGGTTTCTGCTAAACAGACAYTCTCAGCCAGTCTAGAGAGATTCCACCTCGGATCACGATTAATTGCTTGGATTTCATAAGGTGCACCAGATGTCAGGGTCAGCAAGTCCTCTTGCTGTTTCAGGAACACTGCCAAAAATATTGGCTGGCTCTGTTCCAGGGGACTGACTTCATGCAGCAGCAGGAGAGCAGTCACTGGTCGTCCTGTAAAGGTTTAATTTCAATCCTGATTTCCAAATGGTGAGAACTTYAGATAAACAGGAAATTCAAGAATTTTTTATGCCTAGAGGAACACACACCTACCCAAATTGTTTCAAGCATGGCAAAGGCTATTTAACATCCATCATCTAAGGGATGGCATAAACACTGGCCATGAAGAAAAGCAGACAGGAAAGCAAGGAAGATGTTTTATTTATTCACACTCAGACATGCATTAGTGCTGCTGACTGTCTTTTGTCTGCCTGGAGAGTTCATTTTGGCAATTCCAATGTAAAATATTGCAGCCCTTTAACTGTCAGCTCTCCTGCTGCCAGAGGTCAACTCTCATCAAGCTGGTAAATCTCTGGGAGAGTCAGACAAAGCTGCCCACCCTTTCCATCTCAGCAAATGATGGGGGTGGCTCAAGGCAGAAAAAGGCAGGAGGACAGGTGATTTTTTATGACAACAGAAATCTGTGCTTCCTTTGCCTTTCTCACACAAGAATAAGGAATTTTTTTTCACTTTTATCATTCAAAATTTAACAGTTTAGGTCCAAAACTGTTCCTCAGCTTTTGTTAGTGAAGTTTCTGGTAACAGATACAGAAGCTGCGGATCAGTCTTTCCTTGTACCAAATTAAAGCTGTTTGTAACAATGAGAACCAACTTGATGTCAGATCTTCGAGGGCCAAAAGGTGTTAAAGAGAGTAAAAAAGACTGCATGATTAGGTTAGAGAAAAATGTAGCACCCACAAGTAGCAGCTGGGACAGGTGAAGGGAACTAAAACAGTTAAACAATTGTTGCATAGTGACAGCTTCTTACAACATATGAAAGCCTATGAGGCAGAAATCCTGGAAGGGAAGCTTGCAGATGGCTGCTGATATGCCTGCTAAGTCTTTTTTTGGCAGTGGTCTAAAGCCAAGGAAAGGGGTAACAAGAGACCATGTCCATTGTTACCATGTGCTCAGAAAGCTGAGCTGGAGCTAGACAGCTCTGGTCAGCTGAGAGAAAGTGTTCCTCATAGACCTTCTGATATTTTTTAGCCATTCATTCTCAGAGAGCTTGTCTTCAGTGCTTCAGGCTGGTTYACCCCTGGAGAGTTTCAACCATCTGCAAGTAAGTTTGTCATTGAGAATTTGCTGTAGGTAAAATAATAGAAGGAAATGCTTGGAGAAAAGTAGAAATGCCCTCACTGGACAGCCTACTTTCACTGGAAAAGTCATCCATTGCCTCTAATGCTCATGAGTCATTTACTAGACTATATTATTTTTAGTTTGGGTGGTTGTTAAAGATAGGATTATAAATAAATGTATGCCTAAKTGCTATTCCAACCACTTTTCCTTGACACTGTGAATTGATATTGCAGGCATCATTACATGGTTTGCACTCTAAGAGGTGGAGGGCTCTGTTAATAAAAGTGTGCTTTATACACAGYCTTTATGTTAGTCTTTTTAAACTCAGTTATGATTGACCTTAAGCTAGGSAAACCTCTGGAAAACATTCAAAAATATCTATTGCCTTTTCAGCTGAAACAGGAACTTTCTGTAAATTAGGTCTCTAAGAAGGAAGGAAGAGACCAGGGGAATTGAGTATGTCATTCYACAGTTATCCAGGCATATCAAGCCTGTCTCAGTAAATTACAGTAGACATCAGCTGATAGTCTAGTATGAAGGGGGCATAAAAAAATTAAAGCCAGTAATCTAYCCATTTAGAAAGGAAAGGTAAGCAGCACTTAACAGTGCTGAAGATTGTGCTACAATTTATGATTCAGGATTTTTACCCATTTCGCAATGGGCTTACTGGAGGTTTTCAGTGTGTTATTTTAGACTGTGCCCAGAAAAATAAGAGCATGCATGCTCTACTGAGCAAAAACAATAGCAATGATGTTTCATCATCAGGTTAGTACACATATTCATAAATGTATGGTTAACTTTAATTTCTTGGCTTTCCACTAATTCTTGTTAATGTTTTAGTTCACACTTCTCTGTTGATGAATAGTGTCACAGTGGCAACTAAAATAAAGATTAAATAAGATTCTAGAAGTCATCTAAGACATTGATTTTTTTTTTAAGGGAATTGACTGACATTTTGGATTGGGGAGAGCATGATCAGCCAAATAGTTGACTGATTTAATCAGATTGATTGACATACGTTATTGTTTAAATTGGTCAGGAAAGATAATTGCATAGTTTAGACTAATGAGCTATGTTACAGTCATGTTTTCATTCCTATAAATAAAATAACARATACAAAATTGCAATTAATGCAAATATTTTTAGAGTACTCTCAAATCTTCATTTCTGTAATGGTTGGTTATGATCAAAGCACTCAACTCATGGCAATGTTTTCATGAACCATCTTTGATACTTCATTGACCTCAAGCCCAGRAATGACAGACCATAATTCCAGTCTAATCCATGCTCCTGCATGAGGACAAAACCAACAGCATCTCCACTCTTTCCCAGCTTGGTGCAGATATCCTGTTTGTAAATTGATGATTTCAAGTAACAGTAGTGCGTATGTATAAATATTCTTGCTAAACCGTTCAGGAGGCTGAAATCTCTCTTTCTATAGGGCAAGATCAGCACTTGCATCTACAACTCCTCTAGGTATCTCCAGCTAGATTTCCCAATAACTTCAGACAGGATCCAGAGGCACCATTCTTTCTTCCTGTGCCAATCATCTTCAAGACAGCCTGCTGTCAAGACTGATACCAACAGCATTGGTAGGGCTGTAAGTGTTTGAACAGTTGTTACTTATAYTGGTTATGTTGAATCTCTGGATAAAACAGCAACACAAAAAACTCACATTTAATTAAATAATCTAAGTTATACATCTCAGGCTTAGAAATGCAGCATTAAWATTCTAAACTTGAGAAACATTCTACACAGGACACATTCAGATTACCATGGAGTCCTTGCCTTCAGAACCTGAGTTTTTATAGGGCAGAAAAAGTGGTCTTTTTCCAGAGCTGCAGAGCTTAAATGCAACAAGATTTGTTCAAGCTTACCCTTAAAATATTCTTAGGTTGATAATTATTTTAAAATAAACCAGGGTGTGTTCGAAGGGGACTGCAGTGGAAATTTCAATGGAATCTTAACTMAGATGTCTGTTACAAAATGATTGACAGCA
Source organism: Alauda arvensis (assembly GCA_902810485.1). Lineage (NCBI taxonomy): Eukaryota > Metazoa > Chordata > Aves > Passeriformes > Alaudidae > Alauda > Alauda arvensis. Next base: position 938,634 of record CADDXX010000138.1, on the reverse strand, counting down.
TAGGGAGGAATACAATGCAGCAGAACAGCCTCTCAGTGGCAACCAAGACTGAAGTCATAGATTTAAAATCTGATGGAACACTGTCATCTGGTGGCAGTTCAAAAACAGTACAGACTCTGAGCTTGTTTTTGTTGTGCACCCTTCTTTCATTTGAAGAGGTTCGTTTTAATAATTGATTAATTAGCTTCAAAATACCTAGAACTAAGCCCAAGGTCTGGATTGTTCACATTAATAAAAAGGAAGATTGCCACCACATATCCTACCAGGTAATCCAGAAACGTTACCACAATTTACAACTTATATTGGAAACAMTGCCTTAATGTTTTGGTTCTGCAGATTGTCACAGGCTCCTGCAGCAACCCAGACAAAAGCTCCTACTGGGCACAGGTAAGAAGTAATAAGAAATTTAAGACAATTAAAAAATCCCATGCTATATGAAGGTTGTATCTTACTTAGCAACTGCTGAGCAGACATTTCTCTTATCAATTCAACCAGTAATTGTGACTAGTAGAATTCATATAAATGCTTTTAATCATGTAAAACCAGCTCAGACATTCAGCTTTTCTAACAATAGGGAGAAACTACTGTTGGAAGTATTTCTGGTTTCTAATTTCAGATAATTCTTTACATTTCAGAGAGTTCTCTGTCAGAAGAAGGGATTAATACATTATTACTGATATACTATTACCTGCAGATTTATGGTAACAGGCTTCAGCTCTTAACATTTGTAGTGCTCCCTTGCCACAAAAAAATGGATAGGAAAAACAATTATGATAGACTAGAAGAAGCATCAAAGTGTTAGATATTTATTGTGATAGGAAGAAAGCCCATGTTCTTACTTTCTATTCAGGCAAACTTTTTTTACCTGGAGTTAGAGGTTTGTGGGACAGACAGAAAGAAAATGAGATAAATTAGATATACTTTTGTTTTTTGGCCTTGACCAGGATTGTTTGCTGACAACTAAATCCCCTTTGGTAGAACTGGGTGGTTTTCATTAATGCTCTAGTCACAGCAGGGAGATGGGAGGAGAGAGAGTTATGGGGTTTATCATTTGATGTTGCTGTCTGGCAGGATGACCTCATTTTTCACTGCCAAGAATAGCTTTAAGAGTATGTATTTAACTTTCTCTGCTAATGATGAAGCTGGTAAAGTTTTAAATTAAGGTTAATTATACAGGCTACAGCTCAGTTCTTATACACGACACTTGATTAGGACTTCAAGACTGAAAGCAGTTAGTTAATATTTACTATTTCCTCTTTGTTTAAGCACAGGATTAATTYCTTGTCTTTGCAGTGAAGCTCTTGAGGCTGCCTGTAAATTAAATTCATCAATCTAAAGGAAGCATCAATCTCAAATATAGCTGGCAAAATGAAATGATAGGTGAATTGCTGTTGTACGTAACAGTAGTACCCACCAATTTAAGGGGTAAGGATTCAGGGAATCCTTAATAAAAATATGGGGAAGGATTCAGGACATCTAAAGAACAATTATGACAGAACAGATTTTAGCTACTTTTGTCAACATCCTAAATGACAGTTTGGTCTCTCTAAAAGCCCATGCATGATTGTGGAGGTAACTAAATCCATTAGCTGTCTTACTTGGAGACATTTGCCTCTAGCCTGAAACTATTTGCAAACCAGTCCAAGGCAGACAGACCCCTGAGCAACACTTCACTGTGTCCTGGTGATCAGGGCAGCTAGGATGGGAGACAGATTTCATTCACTTTGGGGCTAGCTGAAGGGAGAAACCTGTGCTGTGACCAGTGCAACAACACCTTAGAGACAAACAGCAGCCTCACCACCACATGGATGGCTCCCATCAAGACAGACAGGTGCCATATTTTACAGTTCCCCACACTGTAAACTGAGAGCTAGATCTCTTCCTCAGAAGAGCCAGAGCATTCTTGGGAGGAGTCTCAAATCCAAGTGTTGCCAGRGGAGCAGAAAGCAGACATCTCTGCAGATCCACACAGGGAGATGTGATGTGTCTGTGTGATGGCTTCCCCACAGCTGAGAGGAGGGGACTGTCTGGTGTCTGTCCCCTCTTCAGCCCCAACAGCTAAAACTAATGAAGTAGTGCAAATGTCAAGGACTGTAGCCAGGCAGATCAGGTTCCTTCAATTTCCTACTTTCCTTTCCTAAGCAAGGTATGAAATAAACACTGTCCTTTTTATTGTTATTCCAACCTCACTGGCACTGGGTAGTCTGCAGGCAGTGAGGAGGAAGAGCAGAGAGTGGGGTGAAATAAAGTCCAGGGGTAGGACAAACTGGTCCTTTCCTTCAATGTTCCCGTATCACTCATCTCTGTTTATTGGYCTGACACTTTTCTGCATGTCTGACCAACTAGAGAGTCAGGACTACATGTGAACACTTGAATTAAGGCCTTGAGAAAGTAGGTAGAGAGGRAGGAACATGATCTGAATGTCTGATGTTACCTTACTTTTAACCCTTGAATCTTGAGCAGGATGGCAGAGGAGAACAGCTTCCTGCAGGTAAGTGAAGTTAGAAAGTCAGAATAGCGGAAAATAAATAAATCAAAGATTCAGAAAAATTCCTGTCCCCAGACAGATGAAGAGGGAAAAAAAGTATTCAGCAGCTATATGTCTTTCCCAAGGTGAGGAGGACATTACYAAGTCACAACAGSTGGAAAAAAACACTGCCATGGACAATGGTAACCACAGAAGCCATCTGAAAGCATGGCACTGGAAACATTCAGGAATGYTCCAAAAGTGACCTCAACCCTCTGACAGCATCAGGAACTGTCAACAAGGACATTGTCAGATCCTGTTACTTGTCCAAAATGTAAGGTCACTACACATTCAACTGCTATTTCTGAAGACAAACCAGGTAATTTGATAGAGAATGTGCAGGAGATTGAATAATAATTAGGAGAACCTACTCTGCCTAGAACAAGAGCAATGGGCTGTTAAAACTCAAGAATTTGTTCACTGACAAATCCCAAACAGAGAAAAAGCATCAGGTAACTTAAGGAAAACATTTGCAATAGGCAGTTAAACTGGCTGGAGCTTGGGAGCATGTGTGTGTGCATGCTCTTTGGTTTGTTATTTTTTAAACAAACTCTTTAAATGAAGCAAAAACAAGCTAAGAACTTGGGATACACAGAAGAAAACCACATGAAGGAGACCTCATATGTGAAACACAGGTGATTGTTCTGCAAGCAAGTTTTTCTTGAATGTAGTGAATGAGACTTTGTATGTTCATAGTATTGATATTGGTACAATCAAGAAAAAAAATAGTTTATAAAAGTTGTGAAAGCATCCATTGTAAATCTGATGACAGCCTAAACGACTGTGTGAATGGCAAGGAAGTGACAGAGCCCTGGCAGATGTGCTAGGCTACCAAGACTACTTTTGTTTAAATTACAAGCAAGAAGAAAAATATAGAGACTAAAAGTCAAGTCAGYGTGGACAGTGCAGAAGTTCATACTTTAGGTTAATGACATTGAACTGTGGTTAAAACAAGCCTCACAAGACAGAAAAAAATAGTCACACTCTCAAAAGCTGCTGAAGGTTTTCTATCCTGTGTTACTTACTAAGTTAATGAAGCCAGGTTAATTCAGAAGCTAAGTGAGTTGCCACCAGGACTTCAGGTGCTTTTATATGTCTTGTTTCCCAACATTTTGCTAACGACCATTTGGGCAGAGACATTTCATGCAGTCTCCAAGTACCTTCATCAGACTGGTAATATGCCTAGAATCAGATTCACCAACACTTTTTGATGGTTTTGGTTTGGGGCTTTTTTAAATAGGGCATAGTATGTGTATGATGTACTTATGGAGTCCACAATATTAAATTAAATATTATGAAATAGTCTTAATTAAATACTAATACTATATTAAATATTAAATACTGTTTACTAGTACAGTACTAGTTGAACTCATCCATGAAGGCATCAGTATCTGTTGGGACTGTAAACAGTGCAACCTAAACAAGCCATCTCAACTGTTGTCCCTTTCCCTTTTTTCAGGAAACCTTGCAGTGAGGAGGCTGAGTGGGAGTGGTAAGTTGGATATGAAAGCCAAGGTAAGCCATATTAATAAAGCTGACACTACACAGATCTTATCTTCCTTCTTGACTGTATTATAACTCATGACAAACAACATGATTGCTGTCATTGCAACTACTTTAACAGCAGCTTCTGGTTTTCARAAAACTGAAGTTTTCTTCTCTAAGTCAAGGTCTCATTTGATTTTTCTTGCACGTTTAAACCATYTAAGAAGTATGAATGTCTTTGATCAAATACAGCTTTTCACATCAAAGGGAAAAAACACAATCCCTTCTGCCAAGACTATACTCTAGTTTCTCCCASTTACTGTAGTTACTTGTCTCTAAATGAAGGGGATTTTATAGAGAGAGATAGTCTGTAAAATATTCTCATGGCTCTTTAATTGTAGAAGCACTGATTTCCTCTTAGGGACTGGCTAGCTGGGCATCAGACTTGTCACCTGAGACAGCACAGTGATCATCCCCGGGAATATACTACACCTAAAGGACTTAAATCCATCATGCAAAGATCTGGCAAAATATCCAGATGCCATTGCCTTGGAGGTGTTRCTGATGTTAACATAAAACACAAGCTGACCATATGACTGTGGGGTAACTCGACTTGGAAGGACCTACAGGAGGTCTCTAGCCCAGCCTCCTGCTCAGGCAGAGCCAGCTGTGAGTTCAGAGCAGGCAGCTCAGGGCTTGGTCCTGTTGGGCTTTCAGAACTCCAGTGGTGGAGTCTGCCCACTCCAATCCTTTACATTCCCATGGGATGTCTTGAATCCATTCAGCTAACCTCCCCACAGGCACTGTGGGTCTGCAGATGGCTCCCTCTGACACTCCCTCTCCTCCAGGCTGAGCAGGCTCTTGTCTGCCAGCCTCTTCTCACAGGGCACAGCCCCCACAGGACCAGTTTGGTTGCCCTCCCTTGGGCCTGCTCCAGCTTACTAATATTTGTTTCTCTATTGGCTGGGGAGCTGAAAGGAGAAACAAACCCAGATGTAGTACACAGATCTGGTCAATCAAGTGCTGAACAGAGGGAATGATCACCTTCCTGCATTAGGCTATGGTCCTGTTAATGCAGTCCAGGATGCTGATACCCCTCTCTGCTGTGAGAGCTACTACACTACTCCTCATGCCCACTTGTTCCCCAGCCAGTCAATACACAGCTTTTAAAATTCCAAAAGTTTAGTCCTTCCCAAGGTTTTGAGGTTTTGGTTGTTTATTTGTTGGGTTTTTTGTTGTTGTTTTGTTTTTTTGCCATTAAATTTATTGTGGTTCAGCCTTTGCTTGACTTGAATATCCAAACATCTTAAAAAACAAAAACAAATCAACAACAAAATCCAAACAAACAAAAAACCCTGAACAGCAAAACCTCCTATTAATTCTCCCATTAAGTCACTCAGTAGTGCTGTTTGCATAAGCGTAAGTTTTACATGTAGCTTTTTTCCTGAAAAATAACCATTTATGCAAAAATTTCTATGACTGTAGATTCAAAACAGAGGATGGACTTCAYTGGAAATTGTCCTGCTTCAGGCAGATATCCAGCTGCTCTTAGTGTGAAGTGCTTTAGTACAAAGTGCTTCCACACCTTCAGCCATGGAGGAAACCAAAGCTGATCCAATATTCATTGGCTTGAGAACTGATAAGCAAGAGCTCAATATCTCCTCGATTTCATACCCCAAAAGGCCATACATTCAGAGTGGCACAGGACTTTTCATTTTGCCTTTTTTCCACATTAAATGGCCCATGTTGTATACAGTCATAAGTACCTCTCAACATCTTTTCTTAGAAACCTACCAGCTGGTCTGTAGCATTTCAGCTGTGGGGATGGTTTGTCCATAACCCTAAGCCAAGGGRAGCATTGGTGATCCATCCCTTACACACTGAGATACCATGCAAAACTCCTTGTTTTTTTTGTATGGCCACAAATATGTCATTCCAGAGAAAAATCTTAAATAAAATTCCTTCTCTGTACTTTGTATTAAATAGGGGTACTAAGGTCCCCTGTTTGTCACCCTTCTAATGGGAAGAAGCCTATGACCTGGTTCAGGCACAACCCCTCAGTGCTGTTATTGCCACAGCTGAATAGCTTCTCCCCACCCTACCCTCACTCAGGGGTGACAGGTATGTTGTAGAAGACCCAAGATAGCTGAAATAATTTTGTATCTGACAACCTCCTGCTCCTGGAGTGTTTCATAGGATGTTGGGGTCTGTCACGAAAGTACACCTGAACCACTGAGGTTTCCAGCAGGATCTGGGCCTCTGCATCTCAGTGGCAGTGGGGACTGTGTTGGGAAACAGTCAGCTCACTCCAGGGAACTCCTCCTCCTCCACAGCAGAAGTGCATGGTCCTTGACTGATGGTACCATTTCACAGACAGAGTGTTAGTGATTCCTCATGCAGGGCAGCCACATGGTAAGACTTAACAAGCTATATCTGAAACCCAGATATGTTTGCAGGTTGGCTAGATATCATCAATATAAGTAGGCTTTCAAATAGCCTTAATCAATGACTAAATATTATTAAACAATTAATTCACAAGGCACTGGATAGAAGRAGCAGGCAGAAAGGAGTATCCAATGCTCAGCAGGTCCTTTGCCATTTTTGATCTCTAGATACTGATCCAGCAGAATGAGATTCTGGCTCACTATATTTAGATAGGGTTGGACTGGTTACATAGGGCCAYGATTAGGGTTGGAAGCTTACAGAAATAATTTTCAAGTACAAAGGATATGTGCATTTAATCAGTTCTTCCACATCTGTTTCATAATTTTTATGCATGGTTCCACAGTTTCATTTCACCCCTTTGTAGCAATTGATCAACCAAGACACCATCAGTTTAATAACTTTGTTTTCTTCTTACCATACCCCATTTTAGTGCTTTGTTTTGACTCCTGTGACTAAGCAAATTAATATTATGATTCTGCTTTGCCCCAGGAAAGTAACMGAGACCAGTAATTCCAGCTTTTGATGAGATTTGTGCAAGATGTTTGCAGGAGTCTCCGAGAGAGCTGTATCAGAATTAACTTTTCTGTTRAGTTAGTCATGTTTCAGTTTATCATTCCAAATACTCAAAATGAAAGTGCCCCTCATTTGTTTACAAAGGCTGCATTCTTTGATGAGAACCAGCAGCTCTTCACAGATACCAGAGCCATGCTCTAACCAGAAGCCACAAGGCAGGCGGGAGTGGAATGGGACTAAGCAGAAACCTCCCTTTTCCAAAGGAGGGAAAGCCAGGCAGACAGCTTGAAGAGAACCAGTCCCCAGGGAAGCAGAGCTCACTCACAGATGCTTGCAGCTTAAGAAATATTACCTTGTCTTTTGCAAAGCCAAGAATAATCCCAGAACCTAACAAAGAAAGATGTAACAAAAGCCACGCTGTCAGAAGATCAACTATTTCATAGAATATAATCACTTCATTATTTTCAAGCAGTAMCAAGTAGCTGAGAAGGCTGTTTCAGATTAAATTTGCATGTCATGCTTATTAACTTCATTAGTCACAAAATCTCCCTTGGATCTGCATGCAGTTTGACAGCCCATCTGAATGTCATTGGCTGAACAGTCAGAGCCAGCCTTTCAARCCCCTGACAGATTATGACCACCCCTTCTTTCCCCCAGTGTCTGCTAACATTAAAAAGACAAAACACAAGATAAATTTTGGCTTGCCAGCAAAGCCCCAKGAGACATTTCCTGTCATCCCAAAGTATGACCCTTAGGAAGCAGAAGCAGCACAGTAGTTACAGACAAGCATTAAAGCAGGTCCAGTCCAGCTGGATATCTCCAAAACAATCTTTCATGCTAGGTATGCTTCAAACSCTCCTCTCCTCTTGTCTCCATCTTTATCACATCCTCTCTTCCCCATATCCCCAAAATTAACAACTGTAAGTACAATACCTCTGCAGTTTTGCAGTGTGAAGTGTAACATACTGCTTGAGATACAACATCAAAAGTGTTCTTAGTAACTTTCAGGTTATTTCTCTGAGGGATGTTAAGGGACATGTGTGAATAAAAGAACCTGATGGCATTTCAGTCAAGTTAAATGATGGAAATTTAAAAAGAAACAAACAAACCTGGTTCATACATTGCATAATTCAGCTTCAGAATATGTGGCCAAGYAATTAGCAAGAAGCTGGATATTTATAAGAAAAGCCAGAACTTCCTTTATGTACTTATTTAATTAGAACCATTAAATATTTTACACTATGACATTCTTCATTTCAAGATTTCAGCTAAATCTAAAAACCAAAATAGGATTAAATAACACACATCAGCTCTGCAAACAGCTTTCAGTAAATCATTTGTATTGGCTTGATCCAGGGATGAAATATTGTGTACTATGGACTTTTGATATCATTAGTTCAGACTTCAGGAATTGCYATGATTTTATGTACATCAAAACATATGCACAATGTGGAAGGTAGAGGCATTCATTTTTATCAAAATTTTACATAYATGAAAATAATCTGCCGAAGTAAAAGAACTTTCAGCTTCAAACAAGGAGCAGGACAGAGTATGGAAGATTTTGTTATCAAACCTCTACTCTAACCATTTCTTAAAAGCAACTCAGTACTACAGTGCTGTGATGCACTTTCATACAAAAAATGGCTGACACAACCAAGGGTCTGTTTCCAGTGTGTTCTATGCTCAGTGTGTGTTGAAGTCAGACTTCTGCAGCTGTACCTAAACAGGACTACATTTCAATGAGCTTTGCTACACACAGAATAAATTATGCATTTTATTTTTTAAGACATCTCATAACTTCTTCCTGTTACCTTCTAATATCAAATTACAAATTATCGAAATACAGCTTCATTATTAACTGTTCCACGTTATGACAACGTTTCTGCCTATCTTGTCCTTTCAAAGGGGACAATATTCAGAAAATGCATTGTGAACCTGTTTCAAGTACCACTCCTCTTAAAGCTCTCCAAAGTTACCTGCAAGACATCATGTGAATCTTTCCTACCTGCATCTTGGAAGAGCAGCAGCAAAACTTTGTGGCAGCCCAACAGAGTAGTGTTCAGGCTTTTTCAGCTCAACAAAACACAGTTTGCTTGGTCAACCCTGCCCTAAGCAACTCATCCAAAGTATTTGATTCTTGTCTCCCTGATGAGGTGAATCTGGATCTCAGTTCAGCAGGTCACTCTACACCAGTACTGGGTTGTAACTGTGGCACAATGTAATGGGCACATCTGTTACTCAGGATCAAATGGTGTCCAGGTGTGCTTAGAKGTGACTGKGGAACAGTTGCTAGCCAAAATAAAYCTGCAGAGGTTTATTTCTCCAAAGAGTTATGCAGACTTTATTCACTAGAGTTACAATTCAAAATTCAAAACCTCAGGTTTGTGAAAAATTATGAATCCTACTTAAAGAAGAATGCTGAGTGCTACTAGAGAAACAATAACTTTTTGCCTAGCAGCATCTAGAAATACTCCTGATGCCAGTTGTCTGAAATGAGAACTTGAAGGAGCAATACATCCTAAAGAACATGGTGATCACAACACACTATTGTTATTAACAATAGTAAGGATAARCACACATCTCTTAAAAAGGAGTGAGCAGAGTGGTAGATGTACCAGTGCCTTGAAAACAGCTTCAAAAATGGATGACAGCTGGCAAACTCCRCACTGGTTTGTTCAGTAGTCATAAATCTTTTTTTTTCACCTTTTACAACTTCTAAAGAGCCACAGCTGGCTTCTGAAGCCTTCAAATTGATCTACTCCCTGAGAATTAAAGCCATTCAAAGTTAAGGTGTATGGACTCAAAGCTTTGATTCTATCTGGCTCAGATCAGGTGTCTTAGTACAGGTTTAATTTGTATTTGAGTTCCTAAGGGAAATAAGGCCCTTTAAATTTCTTATTTCACTGAAAACTGCATGCCAGATGCTGTAGAAATCCAAATGAACTGTGCCAAAAAATAGGAAAGGAGAATGGAAAAATAATAATAATAATTATTATTATAATTATTATAACAGGAGTTTCAATAGTATCATGGAAATRTCTTCTCTTTGGCAATTTAAAAAAATTAGGTATGTACACTCAGTTTCATAATAATAAGTAGTTGCTTTTCACTGATTTAAAATTTTCTTCAAGGGCTAAAGTTTGGCAAGGGCCCAAGCCTGACTGCTACACACCATATGTAAGCTTCCARGACACCATCACAAGGATCAAAGAACCTGTGTTGGATTTTGTCAGCTGGCTCCATATTTCCATTTTGACTTGTAAGTGACTCTGTATATAGTGCAGTACTGCCAGGTCCCCTGTGCAAGTCACACCATCCAGTCCATAGTCTAAGGGCTCACAAATCCTAAGCAAACAAGGCTGCCTTGCCTTGTCTGAGAACACAAATAGGCAGAGGTCTCTCCTTCCCATGCTGGAGACATGGGCAGTGGGACTGAGTGCATCCCCAGCAAGTTTGYTGATGACACCAAYCTGTGGTCACCATGCTGGARGGAAATGGGTGCCATGCAGAGGAACCTTGACAGRATTAAGAGGTGAGCTGGTGCAAACCTCATGGACATCACCAAGTACAAAGTCCTACAACTGGWTCAGGGCAAACACAAATACAGACTGGGTGTAGAATGGATTGAGRTAACTCCAGAGAGAAAGACTTGTGGATGTTCATGGACAAGAAGCTTGACAGGACTCAGCAATGTGCACTTGAAGCCCACAAAGCCTGGGCTGCATCCAAAGCAGGATGGCCAGCAGGTCAAGAGAGGTTCTCCCTCTCGGCTATGGTGAGACCCCATCTGGAATAGTGCACCCATCTTTGGGGCTCCCAACATAAGAAGGACATAAATATGCTGGAGTGTGTCCAGAGAAGGACCACAAAATTATCAGAGGACAGGAGTACTGTTCCCATGAARACAGGATGAGAGAGCTGGGGTTGTTCAGCCTGAAGAAGAGACTACAAGGAGACCCTATACACCTCCCAGTGCCTAAAGGGGACCTACAAGGAGGCCAAAAAGGGTCACTTTACAAGGTGTGCTGCTAGGACAACAGGGGATGGCTTTAAACTAAAATCAAATATGTCTAGGTGGAATATTAAGAAGAATTTCTTTATTGTGAGAGCAGTGAAGCATGGGCACAGGCTTCCTAGAGAAGCTGTGGATGCCCCATTCCTGGAAATGTTTATGACCAGATTGAACAGRGCTCTGAGTAACCTGGTCTAGGGGAAGGTACCCCTGCCCTTGGGAGGAGGGTTGGAACTAGATGACCTGGAACTTTAAAGTCCCTTCCAACTTTCCCAATTAACAATTGTGGTGACTGTTCACCTTTTTTCCCCTCCAAAGTGATATTTGACTTGTAGCACAAGAGAGAAAGCCAGTATCAATTCTTCTGTATCACAGACCTGAGCAGGACAGGATGACCACACCTCTYTGCCTTTTGATTCTACCACCTCTGTAAGCACTGGAGCAATGAACAGGTCAGAGCTTCACAGCATGTCATCCCTAACACTTCTTAATACTCTACTCACCAGCAACACCCTTAGTAATTAATCACTTTAGCTTTTCTCCAAGCACTTCCTACAGCACAGGACAATAATAGCTGAATTGTCATATATCCTCATAACTACTTAAATCCATGACTAAAACTGGGAGTGTCCTTCTGTCCAACAACAGAAAGCCACCAAGTCCTCACTTTTTGGGCCACTCAGTTGCTCTCCACCTCAGGCTAATCACTCCTTTTCTCTCCTAGAAATTGGTTTAAGCACCATACTTACTCATAATAAAGCAACCCTCTTCTCACATTGTCCACACTCACTTGCATACCTAATCCCACAGTTTCTCAATCCAGAACACTCTTTTCCTCTAGGAGGTGGAAGCCCCAGACAAACACACATAACATTAGCCTGTAAAATATCCTTTCCCTTGAACTCCTCCTAGCAGCTGCCTCCTATAGCCCCATTTTTACATTAATTAGATTGTTCTGGCATGTGAYTATGGTGGACTATGGGTCCCAAGATGCTCAGCTGCTTGCTGAATCAAAATCCCCATCCTTGCAGTGCTGCTAACTGTTAGAAAAAGTCGAGTGAAGGGAGCTAGTAGATAACAGACATTTGGATGTGGGATGTGTCCTTCATTCATCAGTTCTYTCAAGCTGAAAACCAGGTGTAGGGACTTTGTCCCAGAACTACCACAGCTGTCTCTCATCATTGTATTTCTTTTCCAAAATTTCAGGGAAAAAAAAAAAGCTTTCAAAAATTATCAATGCAAGAGTGACTATGCCTGTGTAGGAACAGTAGTTCACTARTTTACCTCAGCAGTGACAAGTGAATGATGGACAGCTGTGATGGCCATGCTGAAGTTAAAGGACTTCCATAGTAACTATGGCAACTTAAGCAAAATCATGCATATCTAGAACACCAAATAGGAAAAAATCCCAGTTCTGTGGTGCCATTACCTTTAAAAGACAAAACAAGAGCTTATTTTGTAACTTATGAACAATCTTGTAGCATAAGGAATGAGATTTCTRGTTTGTTGGAAACTAAAAACATCATTTAAGTTGTCCTCCCTAACTGGAATGAAGACTCAATATGTTAATTTCTTGCATAAAGGAGATGTTGTTTCAAAAAGTACAAAAACATTCTTGCTGAACTTTTTGAAAACAAGGTGACCCAGGATTCACCTTGAGTCCCTGAGACTTTTCTCAGCCCCCTGGGAGATCCCCCCTCCAGGCAGCCTCTCCTGGAGTGGTGAGCTCAAAACCCCATTTTTGTTCTAGAAATTTCTGCCTCTCTTTGGASAGCTGAGGTCACCTCTGCAGAGCCCTGCTCTCCTGCAGGCTCCTTCTACAAGTCACATTAATTGCTCAAAAAAATCAACATCCTCCTACACRTTTATTTGAGTTCTAGCACTGTAGTTAAGAAAACCTGTTAAGGAGTTATGAGCTGTAACTATATGAATTCTTCTCTCTGCAGCATGCAAGGTTATAAATAGAATAGGAAATATATAAAAGTTTCATTTCTTACCCAAGTCCTTTAGCTGGCTAAATTCCAYGTCCACAGAACATGTTTCTTCTTTAGTCTTTGACTCTTTCAATGTGTAGCTTTGGCTCTTGTACTCTTTATTCACACTGGCTGGCAAGCTTCAAWTTGGCCAGAGCCAATTTGATCATATTTTGCTAAAAAAGCTTCCTGTCCACGGCAGCCAGGATTCTGATCACTTCATCAGTTCATCTTGGTGMGCCAGAGGTGTCACAATTGCACTTCTCATCTAGCCAACTGTTCCTTCACAAATAAATGGTTTTATTGTGCCTGGAAGTATTTTATCTGGTCTTTCTGGGGAACYTCCAAAACCCAAAGCTCCTTCAGTCCTGTGAAGGCATACTCCTCARTACTAGCCTTAACTACTTTTGCAAGATTTCAAATCACTCACATGCTATTTCTMTCCTTTAGATCTTCATTGGTTGCTGCAAGCACTCCCATTTTTTGTCCCACCTCATCCGAGGAGGAATATCCCAGAAATATCCTGGTTCAATTTCCTTTTCAAATGTCTCCTCTTCCTCCATCAATTTATTTAGTTGCCCCTTTCTCCTTGTTCCCTTGATCCCTGTCCCATTGGGCAGGTGTTCTGGGCTGCTGCTTTAGCTCAGCTGCTCAGAGCATGGTGCTAATATCACCCAGGTTATGGATTTGATCCCTCAGTGGGCCATTCACTTAAGAGCTGGACTCAAGGATCCCTGTGGGTCCCCTTCCAACTCAGAATATTCTGTGATTCTGGGAAAATCATCTTAAGACACAGCAATCTCCTGTCAGTCGTAGCAAGCCTAGTGCTTCCCACCTCCTGGCCAAAAAGATGGGAGATGCTGCATCACACTGGGGACTGTCCATTCTTTTGCTACCATCCCCAGGACACCTGTGTTCATGCACCTTTCAGGGAGACAAAGRCACCTCTTGGAGTGAGACTTCCCATCAACAGGGCTGTGCCAGGAAGGACATGCACACATCTGAATGTTCTGCCCTTATTTGCAGGTGCAACCAAGCGAGGGAAGAACAAAGAGGCTCTGTAGCCAAAGGGTTAGGGGCCAGCTTTAGGTTATTTTGARTCCCAAACCCCCAGTTCACTCCCCAGTCTCTCAGAAGCTGCCTGCTTCTCACACAAACTGTCCATTTGCCCTTGGAGATGCGAATATGTTGCCTATGCAGAGGCTGAACACAGGTGAGTTGAACACCTGCAGTCCATAGGCAATAAGAGCATARCACACCCAGAGAACAGATACATGTTTTAAACCACAAAAACATTGAAAGCTGGCTGCTGCAAACACCTTTTTATGTTGCTAAATGAAAGCAGCCACAGGGCCCTTGCATAGAAGCTGCTGGTAAGGCATGACTCCAGACAGCCATTCCACACTTCCCAGAACTATGGGGATGACCTGCCCCACAGACCAGGAAGCAAACAAGTATTGGGCATCAACCCATGCACCAGGGCTACTGGTAAACTCTTTGTCCTGTATACTRGAGCCAGGGCTCAAGGCATGGAGTCCTTGGCTGGAGTCACACTTACTCACCAAAGCCAGATTAGATTTAAACACTGAGGAGATGTCTATACAGCTGGGCACATATGCTCACAGCAAGCTCACTTTTCTCTCTGGCCAAAAGAAATACAGTACAGCCTGTCCCAAGGGTACACACTTTTAGACAGACCTCTCCCACACCAGTGGGGCCCCCTAGAACCCCTCTGAGTCTRTCAGCCTTCAAGGACAACCATATGAGATGAGTCTGAGGCAGATAACCCTGAGAAGGACAGCCTATGTGGTAATCTGGCYATTAAAGGCAATGAGGACCAAAAGGTGATGGCACAGTGTCCCAGCCCTGAGGTGTTCTGCAGAATTCACAACATAACAAAATTAGCACCAGTCCCCTGGATCTCACCACGTGATTTGTCAAGTCTCTGTCATCACAACATGTACATTTGTGGCTGTGACAGCCCACCCCACAAAGGCAAAAGCAAAGAAAAAAAAAAATCACTGGCAGAATCCCCTCTTAGCCTCCACATCCAGCAGCTTCCTCATTACCCAGAGCCACCATTGCCAAGGGGTTTCCTTGGGAGATAACCCTCCAGAAAGGCAGACATCATCATAGATATTTCCTCATCCATCTGCTARAGGTAAATCCATCTGTTGGAACAGCTTAGGAGCCAGTGAACTCAGGCAGCAAGAAGCCCAGCTTGCCCAGATGGCTGCTTGGCAAAAATGCCAGAATTGTGAGCTCAGTAGCTGGCAATCCTACTGCACCCACAAGCTGCYGAGTGTGCTGACCCCATGCCAGGCACACAGCTCTGCAGATACCCCTGAGGTTCCCCATTCCCAYTTTCCTTCCTGGCAGCAGCCTTCTTGGCTCCCTTCTGCAGCAGGAGGGCCATCCTGGGTATTGCAGATATTCCATCTGCTCCTCTGCCTGCTGCCCAGGCACACTCCCTGTAGGAAGGAATGGCCAGCTTATTGCTCTCCTCCATGGGGAAGCATTGAAGGGTGCCAGCTTTGCTGCCCAACAGAGACCATCCATTCTGAYCTRGYASCATCCAGGTGGGCTYACAGGTAGACACARGCCRTTTCTGTATGCAGCCTGAGGCCCATGCACAGACTGCAAGTGCTGTGTGCTCAGGCAAAAGGGTTCATTCTGGGAAAGGAYGTTAGGACAAGCTGGAGAACAAAAGCTGCTCCTAGCACTGTGACCTGGGTTTGCCTCTACCCTGCTTGAATGGCCGAAGGGCAGGAGCCCAGTGGTCCCTCTAAAAATGTTGCACCTCTTTTCTTGAGGTTTAGAAGATCYCAATATTGACCCAGATAAACCACTCATTGTGCCAGGTCTCCCTCTGACAACATCAATCTCTAGGAGCACATCACACACAAAATTCTTGCCATGCGTCATGCCTGCCACGCTGGCAAGGGGACATGCCAGGGCTGAGAAGCTGGCCACAGCATCATCCCCACACACACAGCARTGGCAGCCTGGGACATGCTCAGGAAGGTGACCTAAACAGCAAACACCAGACATGGTCTCTAAGATCCCTGCCCCAGTGCTCTCACCAACACTGGGACCGGTAAAACTGCACYCCATGGAAAAACAGGCACAACTGAGGGTTGAACTAAAATAATACTTGATTTAAGCCCAAGTTTGTATAAATGAAGTCTCCACATGCATATTTTAAAATCATAAAATAAACATTTTTCGGCAACCTAAAAGCAAGTTGTTTGGGTTTTTCATTTGGCTTTGGGTTTTTTTTTTGAGAAAGTGAAAGTCTTGAAATAGTTTTTGCTATATTTATTTTGACCAGAAGATGAGCTGGCATAAGTTACTCAGAAGGAATATGTTTTAGGAAAGGGACCATATGCATCTARAAAATAAAAAGGCATAGATAAAAAYTTCATTACCTCATTTGGACCATCTTATGTGAGTTACTGCRCTGGAAAGCAGAAAGTCTTTGCTACTGAGTATAGGTGGAAAACACAATTTGCCAAAAATCCTCTTGAAAGATGAAATAAAATTCCTTAAGCTAAAAAAACTCAGATGTTAGAGAATTTGTATCCATTGCTTATTTTGGCAAAAATCATATAGCTGACTAAAGCTTTTAAATAAACACTGAAGAAAACAGAGTATATCTTTATGATACTCCCTTTCATTAAAAAAGGGGGATTTGCTCCTATTTGGATCCCCAAATAAAGCATTTACCATTGTTTAACAAACACTTTTTCAACTACTTCTGAACAGCTACATATAATCCACAGCATTTATCCCAGAATCRCACAATCACAGGATAAGCTAAGTAGGAAGGCACCCTCAAGATTCAACTCCAACTCCTGGCCCTGCACAGGACRTCCASAAGAGTCAGACCTTGTRTCTGASAGCACTGTTCAAACACTCCTTTAACACTGTCAGGCTGGTGCTGTAACCACTCACCTGGGGAGCCTGTCAAGTTACCCCTGTCCAAGTTTGCTTTTGAAATATCTCCCCCCTCCATAAGTCTCATCATGACAACTGCAATTTGTTCTACATTGAGGTAARATTGTTAAATATAGTGCGGGGAAACAGAGTTGATACTAAAGTTAATCTCGCTTTTGATGTATTGCAGCTGTGTTAATTATCCTAGAGTGGGAACAGCCTTGCTCTCCCAGCTATGGGTGTGATAAAGAGTGAGCTGGCTGGGAGGAGTTTTGGTGCAGTTGCAGCTCAGTTGGAGCCATATGGAGCTTGCTGCTGTGCTGTAAAGGCCCAGGGACAGGAGGTGGTGCCAGGGACAGATGTGGTAAGAGTTTGTATCAGGGACTGACAGGGATAGGCTGGGCCAGGGCCAGGCTGGAGTGAGCTGGTGCTGTGAGAAGGAAGGGAGAAGAAGGATAACTCACTGAGCAGCTGTTGCCATAAATGGCCAGACCCTGAGAGCTGCTTGGAGATGCCTTGGGGAAACAAGATGGAAACTGTTAAATAACAAGGTGTTGGTATGTGAAGCCCTCTGGTAAGTATGAAAGACTGATAGATAATARAGTCCTGATACTTGGAGCCCCTGGAATGTTTTTAGTGAAGCACTTTGTGTGTTTTGACCATTTCAACTACCATAAAACATGTCCTTCACATTTTCATAAAAGGGGTTAGTTTGGTTGTAAGCTTCCAGAATCTATTCCCTCTACTGAGACACTGGAGGTTGCCCCAACACATATACAGAGAAAAGCACTTTATGCTCTAGACCTTGGGAACAGGAGATTAAGTCCATTGCCAGAGCAGACAGGTCCTTAATCTAAGTGGGGCCTATTTAGATGGTTAAATTCACTCATTATATGGGACCAATATCCTATTTTTTTTTCCAAAGTGATTTAACCAAAACCAAACATAAACAGAAGAATCTCAGACATTCTATGGGAGAAAAAAGTTGTCAGACTTCAGTTGCTTTGTTTCAGTCACATACAACTCTTGTTTTATCTCACAGCTTCAATCATTYCTGATGACTAGGATGTGCCTTATGATAGAGAAGAGGRAAAAAAAGAAAAGCAGAAAATTTAAAATACCAGTTAGAAAAATAGTATATTCTCCTTTAATTTCAGGTTTTAAGATTGGTGAAGGAATTTTTGTTTCCATACTGTGATGATCATTTAAAATAATCAATCCAACAAACAAGGAGGAATCAAAATACCATTGAGGAGGAATCTCTCTTGCTTTAGGAGCCTCTGTGATATCATTAACTTACCTCATTCTCTATACCACAKGAGCATGACATACATCAGCCTCATCAAAAATTTAAACAGCATTGCCTACATCATACTGTACTGTCCAAAATGAAACCTAAGCTGCAGGTAGCTGAACTTTTCTGGGTAAATATTATCCTATTTAATCTCTTTTTTCATCAGAGAKGTCATTTATGTCTTCCTGGTGTCTCCTCTGTAAGACTGGAAAATAATTACCTCCTATTCTGATCACTGCATTTTCTTCGCACTGTGTGAATGGAGACTCCTGAGGGATGCCCACAAGCTGATGTGTCTGCTCACAGTGGAGGCTCTCCTGAAGTGAGCAGGGCATCTCTGGCCATGCTCATCTTCTGCACAGAATAATTCCATAATGATGTCCTGTCTCCTTTCAGCCAGAATCTCATACCTCATTTTCAGATGTTCACCTTTCCAACTCAAGACCAAACCCTCTGTGGAGAGACCACACAGACTGAAACAGCAGAATTTCCTCTACTTACCATGCCAGGCACAGCTGGTAGACCCAAACTTGTCTACTGACCTCCATCTGGAGATGTGATTAAAGCCAGATGCCCTGCCAAGCACTTTGTTTACCTTGAACTGCACTAACCTKCTTCCTGTCCACTTTCCTCTCTTTCCAGACAGCAGCAGGAGCCTCCCAGGGGCTTTCTCAGGAGGGGTTTGCTGGTAAGGCACAGCTCACACGTATCTCTCAGCTACACAAGGCTGAAAACCCTATTGTTTCCTCCAGCTCTTCATGATGGGGAACAGAGTACGCCCTGGGAGCTGACAAGGTATTTCTGGGTTTCAGCTTTCCAGCAATTCATTTTCTCAGGGGTTGTGGTAGTGAAGACCACTGTATTTTGCTTTCTTTTCTTGATATTTATATTGGGTTTTGTGCTATCCAAAGAATCAATGATCCAGTTCTTGAGAGGCAGTGACACCTTCCATGGCACTTGTGTTGCCTATACCACAGAAAATGTAGCRAATGAAGTCTGTGGTGAATTTTACTTTCAAACATTTTTCAGTCTAAACCTATAAGTAATAACCACTTCTGRAATCCTCTGGCATCCATGTGGCCATCCATGAACTACTTCTTGCACCTGGAACATGTGAAAATCTGATTTCAAAAGAGCTGGTAACAGACTGGCCAGTGGATTTCTTCCAGTTCACACTTTGGCTAAAAATAAAAAATGTCTGGAAGAAAGTTTTCCTCCACTTGCTGTAGATTTCTAAGTAGATGTGCTGAAGAATTATGCTTTTCTCTACAAGACTCACCTGAGACTAGGTGGAACATATTTTAAGCCTTGAGAATGACAGTGAAGTTTTAAATAGCTTATTATTCTTTARTTGGTTGTAGGATCTTCGAAGGCCACCTAATTACATCACTCCCTCCTATTCTGTGACACCTCTCCCCAGGTGAGACAGGCTCACAGCCTTTGGGTGTTAAGTGGAGAGATAGTCAATGTAGAATTAGAAGAAGAGACAGGAAACTTCTGAGTGTGAAATTTACTTATCTTTATAAAAAATGCCTTACACAAACCAGATCTATGCTCAGAGCTCCTTTCAATTCGTASTAAGCCCTTAGGAAAGCATATGTGCAGCTAATGGAAAACAAATGTCTGTTTTGGCAGGGCCTGCAGCTAATGTCAGTTTTTTCCCCCCCTTGCTAAAGAAATAAAAAAATCGTCAAAATGATACAGGCTGACTGAAATATTTTGGTTTTCTCTTAACCGTTTGACTGCTTCTCTGATACACAACATATGTGACAGACTTTATCTCTGTGGYTCATGAAGAGGAAAAAAATGCTGAAGAAATCATGTTCATTTTCATTAAAATATATAATGCCCTCTGGAAGGAAGTTCAGAGTTGAAAACATAGATATRCTTCATGGCTTGATAGCTCTCAGTAAGGACTGTTTTAATTACAGTAACATCTAGACTTTGTTTTGCTGGAGTCTGGCCAAAAACAGAACAAGAGCACCACACAATCTTTAAACCGTTTTCTAAAGAAAACAAAAGMCTAGAGAAGGCAGAATTATTAGCTGTGGCTAATACCTCAAAGCATATTAACATAAAGTATAGTTATTGTTCTTTTCTGGAGCAAGAGCAGTACTGTCAACACAAGCATAGAAAGCACCAGAAAACAATTCATCATCAGGATTATGGTCACTAACTCATAGAAATCATACCAAACCACAACCCAGAACACAAGTAAGAGTCTGACTTTAACTCAGTAATGACGTCAATTAAGGGTCACCAAGCAGCCTATAGTATGTTGGCTCATWCCATGGTTGAGAAATCAGTAATATGGAAATACCAGGGCTGGTAGGAAATTCTGTTATTTTACCTTTCTTGGGCCTGAAGGATCTGATTTCCCAAAGCTTTATCTCTTCTGGGACAGCAGATCCCAAAGGCTGCAAGGGTGTACAGGAGAAGAATCACTCCTCTGCCATGCTCCCTTTCCTTAAGCAGTTGCTGGAAGCATGCTTACAGGGAGACTAGACCAGTCTTGGTTTCATCAAGCCATTGTAGTCTTCCACTCCAGAGCTCAGACTGCTCCAGTTCAAATAAGGAAAGCAMCTGTTGTTTAGGAGGACCATTCACTAAGAAGCCTGGTTCTCTCAGTTAGTTATCCAGCCACATAAATCCTTGGGAAGATGAACAAAAAGGTGCCTCTATCTTGAAGAYGTCAACTCTGAAAAACATAAAACAATTAAGAATATTCTAGGTAGAAGTTCCCTGCATTTATTTGGATTCAGTTTGGTTCAGTAGAGCATGGGGTGGATYGTAAATTAATGCCTTCACCATAGCTTGAAGATATGTCTTGTTTAAGAACAGTCCTTATCTCAGAAATTATCAACCATAGAGCATCAATCCAAAACTGACTGATGCAAAGGGAAGAGGCTCTAGAAACAACCACCTCATCTAGAAACAACCTAATTTGGTAATTGCAAAGGACAAAGTCATCTTACAAGCCATTAAGGATTGTTCAGAGACTTTGGCCATCAGCAACAGAAAAAGACATCAGAGACMATATAGATCTGGCCACAGAGGAGTTCCCAAAGTCACCGTGAAGGAATATCATATTCTGCACACACASAGATGTTACCCTGGGGTGCAAGAGTGGACCCCTTATTTTCCTGTGCTGGATTTTAAAAGCAAGCAACAACAAATGAACCCAGAAGATGGGGGAAAGCCTACAGCACAGAGTCTGAGTAAACAGAAAAGACTGTGGTTGCAACAGCTTGTAGAACACAGATGATCTTGGAATAGCTGGCAGACCTCTCTAACCATCTTGGCTAAATGTAAATTCCAACATGTTGCATGCTTAAAAAAACCCCAAASCAATAGAGAAGCATAATCAGCAAGGATAGAATTTCCATCAACAAAAGCAAAACATGCCAAATTTCCAGCTTTACAGATGTGCAGAGATTTGCAGGGTTCTGCCATGACAGAAAGTACATTTGAAGCTTCTACAGGATCCTGGAAAAACTCCACCTACCCTGTGGAAAAAGGAGACTATTTCTCTGATCACCTGAATGCAATGAAAATTTTCTGGAATTTTAAGAATCCCTTGTGACCCCTTTTGTCTTGGTTTTCGTGTATCTAAAAATTCCTAATACTGGACAGTATGTGCTACTGCACATGGTTTGGGGACAGCATTATGACACAAGTACACAAAAAAATACCCCATGAAATAATGCTGGTCTGGTACAATTTAACTTAAGACCTCACAGATAAACAATTACATCACTCATGAGAAGTATCTGAATATAAATTATCCTTGGCACAGCTCTGGTGTTTTCTAGCAATCACAGCTACTTCAGAAATAAAGCTTCAAACACACAAATTGGGAAATAGAGAACCTGTCTGCAGCCAAAATTCTCATTAATAGATGCTGTGCCTATCCCAAGGTCTTCCCTGCATTCTCTCTTGGACCATGCGTATGCTTTGCATTAAATACAACCGTGGTGATTCGGAAAATCTCACTATTTCTTTCTCCTCTAATCATTTTTGCCCCAGAAACCTACTAATGTGCCCATAATCCAATGGGAAGTCACTGGAATTAAAATTGGAGTTTTAACTTCCTGTAATAGTCTTTCTCAGGGATTTAGTTGTCCAGCCCAACATCCCTGTACAGCTGGCTTGCAACGGATTTGCAAAGTGTAAAACCAGGACCTCTTCTGGCTCAGCAAGGACCAAGATCTGATCACCCCAATGACTTTATTTCCTGGAACCTGATAGAGTGTGTTAGGAAACAGCAATCTTCTTAGGAGCTCATGCTCTCCAATCACCCTCTTCCTGGGCTTCTATGAGTCTTCCTAAAGTACCTGGCAAGTGAGTGCTTCCAGATGTTCTGCAAGGCTATGAGCAGTGTAACCCCAGCATGAAGTGGGTACCAGTGGGAGCACAAGGCAAAATTCCACCCAGCCATGACTGACAGGACTGCTAAGTGTAGGAATATGACACGGGAACTTCTTGGGGTCCAGCTAGCTCTTTGGACATGTAGTTTATTTTGGTGGTTGTGGGCAAAGGGGGGCTCACTCAAGCTACCAGCCTCAGCTTAGAGCAAGCCCCAGAGAGAGAGACAGAAAGAGAGATAGAAAGAGAGCAAGAAAAGAGAGAGGAGGGTGAAGAAGAAAGCTCCAATCTTGTTACAATATATTATATCTTTTTCCATTCTGAATATTCTGATTCACAGTAACCAATCAGCATAAGACACAAAATCATACAGAATTTACATATAGCCTATAGGGGTTGCTAGATTGACATACTTGTTATATTTTAAACCTAAATTCTACTCCCAAAAACTTCTTGCCACATTGGTAGAGTCTTCTCCAACCTTTGCACTTCTCCAGCATGCCTTCACTATCTTAGAATCACAGAGGATTTGGTGGTCAGCTGAGCTATTGTTTTCTAGTCATTCATTGACCAGCTTCTGGCCTCCTAGATGTCAAAGGTTGCTTTCATTTCTATCTTGCTTATAGATTTCATATTGTCAGGATCCCTTTGCCAGGTATAATTATATGACTGTCCTGATTCACCTTCCCCAACAGCTAAGACTCCCCCTGAGTAGTAGCTCTGGCTACACCAGACCACCTGTTCTGCTGACATTAGCCAAGTTTTTTTGTGTCAATTTAGATTTTTTGCAAACACTGCCCTTGGGCTGGTACCTCTCCTTCCATGCCCAAGTGCTAGCAGGTAGAGGGGGGTCAGAACTTCTGCTCAGAGAATAGTAGCACTGGGAAGGAATAGGTGGTTAAATTTTCAGACTAAGCAAGCAACTCTATTCTTCTCAAAGATAAGACATCGCATCTTTTTTTAATGGGGTAAAGCAGATTATTAAAAAACTGCATGCCTCTTCATTCTTTTAATCTGGAAAGTTTTATGGAAAAGACAAAATTACTTTTTTCATGTTACTAAAACCAAAAGGTCTTTGTTCTTTTATTTGATAGAATATATCATAATAAATTTCCATCTTGTCTTCTCTCTCCCACCTCTTTCCCTGCCTCTGTGTCTGTGGCCGTGTGGAATCCAGTCTTTTTCATGGAGGTGAAGAGATCATTCATAACTGTGCACTTAGAGCAGCTCTCTCAGAAGTTTTCCAGAAAGCCATTCACGATAGCCCTCTGAAAAAGACATATGAAATAATCTCTCCATGTTAGTATTACATTATTTATGTTTCATTCCAGCCATCTCCTTATTTCCTGTGGACAGCATGTTGATTTATTCATGCTGTCAGCTAGCCTCCTCTGACTCTGTTTTCAGAAAAAAACTGAAAGGGAGATTTAGCCACCTACTCCCCAGATGTGCAGTGGCTCCAGCTCTATGGCATCTGTGTAAACATCAGCAATAAACTTTTAATTTAGGGATTAAATATGGAGAGTTTTCCTTTTACCTCAGGCCCCTTGCATTGAAATCTTTTAAAGGCATCTCTGGAATTTTTTGTCATGGAAGCATTTTTCATGCTATCCATCAAGGAAGTATGTCCCCAGAAAACCATCCACCATTGGGAGACATCAAGCCACAGGACAAACCCTAGTGTCAAGGCTGTGGTGTTCCCCCCAGGGAACATGCAAAGGAAGAGCAGAGCTCTGAGCTGTGCAGGTGTTAGACAGGAATGCCAAGGTTTAGTTGAGCTGTGGAGACATCACTGCTGGAACATAAATGAGGATGTTATAGGAGGAGTTGTCCTAGGGTATTTAAATATTATCAAGTTAAGCACACTATTTAACTAATGGTACTTACTTATGTGTAGGAAGAAAAACAAATAGAAAAAAAANAGGATAGAATTTCCATCAACAAAAGCAAAACATGCCAAATTTCCAGCTTTACAGATGTGCAGAGATTTGCAGGGTTCTGCCATGACAGAAAGTACATTTGAAGCTTCTACAGGATCCTGGAAAAACTCCACCTACCCTGTGGAAAAAGGAGACTATTTCTCTGATCACCTGAATGCAATGAAAATTTTCTGGAATTTTAAGAATCCCTTGTGACCCCTTTTGTCTTGGTTTTCKTGTATCTAAAAATTCCTAATACTGGACAGTATGTGCTACTGCACATGGTTTGGGGACAGCATTATGACACAAGTACACAAAAAAATACCCCATGAAATAATGCTGGTCTGGTACAATYTAACTTAAGACCTCACAGATAAACAATTACATCACTCATGAGAAGTATCTGAATATAAATTATCCTTGGCACAGCTCTGGTGTTTTCTAGCAATCACAGCTACTTCAGAAATAAAGCTTCAAACACACAAATTGGGAAATAGAGAACCTGTCTGCAGCCAAAATTCTCATTAATAGATGCTGTGCCTATCCCAAGGTCTTCCCTGCATTCTCTCTTGGACCATGCGTATGCTTTGCATTAAATACAACCGTGGTGATTCGGAAAATCTCACTATTTCTTTCTCCTCTAATAATTTTTGCCTCAGAAACCTACTAATGTGCCCATAATCCAATGGGAAGTCACTGGAATTAAAATTGGAGTTTTAACTTCCTGTAATAGTGTTTCTCAGGGATTTAGCTGTCCAGCCCAACATCCCTGTACAGCTGGCTTGCAACGGATTTGCAAAGTGTAACACGAGGACCGCTTCTGGCTCAGCAAGGACCAAGATCTGATCACCCCAATGACTTTATTTCCTGGAACCTGATAGAGTATAGTTAGGAAAAAGCAATCTTCTTAGGAGCTCATGCTCTCCAATCACCCTCTTCCTGGGCTTCTATGAGTCTTCCTAAAGTACCTGGCAAGTGAGTGCTTCCAGATGTTCTGCAGACTTCAAGGCTGTGAGCAGTGTAACCCCAGCATGAAGTGGGTACCAGTGGGAGCACAAGGCAAAATTCCACCCAGCCATGACTGACAGGACTGCTAAGTGTAGGAATATGACACGGGAACTTCTTGGGGTCCAGCTAGCTCTTTGGACATGTAGTTTATTKTGGTGGTTGTGGGCAAAGGGGGGCTCACTCAAGCTACCAGCCTCAGCTTAGAGCAAGCCCCAGAGAGAGAGACAGAAAGAGAGATAGAAAGAGAGCAAGAAAAGAGAGAGGAGGGTGAAGAAGAAAGCTCCAATCTTGTT
The DNA here is from genome assembly GCA_902810485.1 of Alauda arvensis. NCBI lineage: Eukaryota > Metazoa > Chordata > Aves > Passeriformes > Alaudidae > Alauda > Alauda arvensis. Next base: position 912,864 of record CADDXX010000138.1, on the reverse strand, counting down.
ACAATATATTATATCTTTTTCCATTCTGAATATTCTGATTCACAGTAACCAATCAGCATAAGACACAAAATCATATAGAATTTACATATAGCCCATAGGGGTTGCTACATTGACATACTTGTTATACTTTAAACCTAAATTCTACTCCCAAAAACTTCTTGCCACATTGGYAGAGTCTTCTCCAACCTTTGCACTTCTCCAGCATGCCTTCACTATCTTAGAATCACAGAGGATTTGGTGGTCAGCTGAGCTATTGTTTTCTAGTCATTCATTGACCAGCTTCTGGCCTCCTAGATGTCAAAGGTTGCTTTCATTTCTATCTTGCTTATAGATTTCATATTGTCAGGATCCCTTTGCCAGGTATAATTATATGACTGTCCTGATTCACCTTCCCCAACAGCTAAGACTCCCCCTGAGTAGTAGCTCTGGCTACACCAGACCACCTGTTCTGCTGACATTAGCCAAGTTTTTTTGTGTCAATTCAGATTTCTTGCAAACACTGCCCTTGGGCTGGTACCTCTCCTTCCATGCCCAAGTGCTAGCAGGTAGAGGGGGGTCAGAACTTCTGCTCAGAGAATAGTAGCACTGGGAAGGAATAGGTGGTTAAATTTTCAGACTAAGCAAGCAACTCTATTCTTCTCAAAGATAAGACATCGCATCTTTTTTTAATGGGGTAAAGCAGATTATTAAAAAACTGCATGCCTCTTCATTCTTTTAATCTGGAAAGTTTTATGGAAAAGACGAAATTACTTTTTTCATGTTGCTAAAACCAAAAGGTCTTTGTTCTTTTATTTGATAGAATATATCATAATAAATTTCCATCTTGTCTTCTCTCTCCCACCTCTTTCCCTGCCTCTGTGTCTGTGGTCGTGTGGAATCCTGCTAATCCAGTCTTTCTCATGGAGATGAAGAGATCATTCATAACTGTGCACTTAGAGCAGCTCTCTCAGAAGTTTTCCAGAAAGCCATTCACGATAGCCCTCTGAAAAAGACATATGAAATAATCTCTCCATGTTAGTATTACATTATTTATGTTTCATTCCAGCCATCTCCTTATTTCCTGTGGACAGCATGTTGATTTATTCATGCTGTCAGCTAGCCTCCTCTGACTCTGTTTTCAGAAAAAAACTGAAAGGGAGATTTAGCCACCTACTCCCCAGATGTGCAGTGGCTCCAGCTCTATGGCATCTGTGTAAACATCAGCAATAAACTTTTAATTTAGGGATTAAATATGGAGAGTTTTCCTTTTACCTCACATTCAGGCCCCTTGCATTGAAATCTTTTAAAGGCATCTCTGGAATTTTTTGTCATGGAAGCATTTTTCATGCTATCCATCAAGGAAGTATGTCCCCAGAAAACCATCCACCATTGGGAGACATCAAGCCACAGGACAAACCCTAGTGTCAAGGCTGTGGTGTTCCCCCCAGGGAACATGCAAAGGAAGAGCAGAGCTCTGAGCTGTGCAGGTGTTAGACAGGAATGCCAAGGTTTAGTTGAGCTGTGGAGACATCACTGCTGGAACATAAATGAGGATGTTATAGGAGGAGTTGTCCTAGGGTATTTAAATATTATCAAGTTAAGCACACTATTTAACTAATGGTACTTACTTATGTGTAGGAAGAAAAACAAATAGAAAAAAAAATATCAGTAACTTGCTGCTTATCAACAGTGATTAATTCCCTGAAATCAGTGATCTATTTGAGTAWCTTATAGGAGTCAAAGCAATGCTCATAATTAGCAAAATTCTACAGAAATGGCCTCGAGGAAGGGCACCAGTGGAGCATAGCTGCCTTGAGAAGTGCATTGTCTAGAAAGCTCCTTTTCACGAGACAGGTTTAGTTCATTACCCTAATGACCTTTTTTTGTTCTACTCAGCTTGTACAAAACATGCCACTGTATTTGGGCCCACAATTTGCTGGGGGATAAGAAGAAGGGCTATCAGAACAAAAGGGATCAGCRTTTGYATGGGGCAGCCAGCAGGGCTGGATGAGGACAGAGCAGCCTGGTTCACACTGACACCAGCATTTCCTTAATTAAAGCTTACTGCAGTGGTGGATTTTGACCTGCAGGACTGTGAAAGGGAAGGGCCCTCTGTTATCTTCCACATGACTCACTTTTGACTAGGTTTACAACTGCAGGCAAAGGAGGCTTTGGCTAGGGGCTGCACTGGTTTTCCTGATGCTTCAGCGCTTGATTTCTCAAACATGAAAATACTTTAAATATATTCTAACATAAGAACTGGAGCAGTTTCTCATTAAACCCACTTAAATTGCCCTCTTTGATGATGGTTTAATCCTTGAATTATTAATGCCCACCAATGAAAGACAGGAGATTGATGYTATTTCCCTAAGTTAGTAATGTTGCTGGAAGAAGAAAGTGCTACAGTAACAGACAACAAGAAAGACAAAGGGCTGTAGACTTAGCTTGTGTGGCTGGTTTTTCAGTTCAGCAACAGCTGATTTCAATCATTTCTAAACAAACTTCAGAAGTATTTTGTTCAACCAGCTAATGCCTCTATAAATATCTTCTGTTTAACTRTGCACAAATTAACTCCCAGCTTGAAAAGCTAACCAGGATTTGTTGAGGGTTTCCTTCATCTGTCTATGACAAATACGTATCAATAAGAGACAAACTGTTGCTTTGGAGCTCACACAGCTGAATCCTGCCATGTGCTCTGTTCAGCTATAGAATACAGAACCACTGTGCCCTATTTGTTGTAACTTCGGAAAACTACTGCAGCCTTGCAATTAAACCTCCTGCCTTGTTAGGGGTTACTTTCTGAGTCTTGGTGAAAACCCAGAAGTGTCCCAAACATCAACTTAATGAGGGGAGCTTTTTGGCCTTACTTCACTTTAGAGTGGAGTCTAAGATCCCAGGCAATGCATGGTCTTGGGCCAGACCGTGTCTTTGGCYAGCAGACTGTCCTGCAGAAGGAGGTGCTGACCATCTGCATCCTATCAAAATCCAGTGGAAATTGCACAAGCTAATGTCCTTCTGAGTTAAACTCAGCTTTGTGGAGCAGTCCAGAGAATTTCTGGGCTAAAGCACAGGCTTCTGGGAGCATTATTWGTCCCTTAGATGTTTTCTGCCTGTCTGTGTGTCCATCCCATGTGTCACCCCAGCACCAGGTGAGCTGTGGACAGGAGTTTCCCCTCAAAGCACACAACAGCAAGCCAAAGAAGACAGGGAGGCAGGACTCAACTGGCTGATGCAGGGCAGGGCTCAGTGGCAAAATGCAATGGTTGAGGATCTCTCACTTTTCACAGACYMAAAACTGTTGCTTRTACCATCCTYGGAGGAAGATCCCCACTGGGAAAGGGAAAACAGTATAACACAATCAATATCCTCYTGCAACCCCTTTACATTTTGCCTTGGCCCCCTTTCTCCCCTCCTGTACCAACAGGCATAAGAACATGGGTTGGGTTCTTTGACTCACATGCACATTTCTTGACATGTTTTGTTGTAAGCAGGGCCTTTAAAACTATTTTCATAAAATTGATCTGGCTGTGAGAGTCATTATATGTTATTTGAGTGAAAGCCATGTCTTCCTGTGTTAAACAAAAACCTTAAATATCCTGATGGGAACTTCTCTAAGGGAGCTGGTGCATTGCACATACCAGCCAAGGAAGAGAGAGCCTGAACACACCCAGGTCTGAACACATGACTTCTTTCAAATTTTCCACGGGGAACTGTGGGTGTGCCATWGAACATGGCTCCTGACAAAGGAATTTGTCATTTGAAAAAAAAAACCCAAAACACTACTGGGACTTAGGTATGAGACAAAATTAAAGCATTTATATTTCTGTCTTTCATAAATTCAAAATACATGCTGTTTTGAAAGTGCCATATCAAATTTAAAGGAATTGTTGAAATCTTGATTTATGCTACTCTTAAACCCAGCTTTGGAACATCTGCTTGCCAAYGACTGTATCATTATGAGCAGATGCTGTCTTCAAAGACTCAGACAACRCAAGGGGAGGAGATATTCCTTTTTTTTCTTTCTCCTGTGTACATGTACACCCATATACAACAACCCAGAGAAATTGCACTTGAAGAAAAACATGGAGCTATGCCACAGCACCCTGGTATAAAAAACACACATATGTCTACAGCCATCCATTACACATGAGTACTATGGCATAGATCTGTAATTTTATCACCATGCAATTCCCCATGATTATACTGACAGCCTTAATAAGTTCCAAGRAATTTGGCATCCATTATATCCTGCAGCTGAAAAAGCTTGGCAAGCAATAACTTAGCAGTAGACTTCCATTTTCCCCAACCTTTAAAAACAAATTTTAAAAAAGAAAAGAAAGAAGGAAAAGGAAAACCCTGGCATAATATCCAGGTGTAAAAATAATAGCACAGCAGTAGTGAAACCATTTTGGTCTTATCTGGCAATCAGAGAGGTAGCAAAAATACCGTCTATGTATGTATCACTGTTTTCCTCCTTTTAAAGACATGTAAGAGAATCCTCCTAGTAAGATAATAAAGAAAATATATACCTGAACCTCCTTCTTTTCAAGCAGGAAATTCTCATATACTTGAAAGCTTCTGTGCACATCTATTAGTAGAATTTTGCTAATATTATCATTATCACAGAGTTATCTGGGGAATGCAGTGATTACCAAGCAGCAAGGAACACATCTGGAGTATGTCTACATAAAAGGTCCAAAAAACACATACCTTGATGCTCTGTGTCCAGAAGAAAATCTTTTCTGTTACTGTTCATTACCAAACGTTTCTGAGAGGCACAGTCAGAGGGTTCACAKATGAGGTCCTCACCAGGCTGTGATTTTTTGGATGACATCTAGCACCCCAGTGGCATTGACATCACCACAAGTAATCAGGGGCCATGGAACAGACTGCCAGCACCACGTGCAAGAAAACTGGGGTTTGTTACTCAGATTTGGTACAAGCGGAATGTAGATTATTTACACAAGCAGGAAAAAAAACTTGAGATCCAGACAGGATCTCAAGATCACCTACAAATGAGACAAAGAAATGACTGCTGTTGCTGGCAAGGGGCAAACTGACTCACACTTCATTCATGTGGCTGCACTCTCTTCTGCAGGATCTGGGTTTCCCATGAGAAATAACTGAGTAAGGGAACAGCTAAATACAGCTCAGGAGGTTCTGGTTTTACCAATTTGATCTTGTGAATTACAATGCCTCTGTCCTTCACTAATGAACCTGCACTCTCCAAATGACATGTCTGCTTTTTTCAATCTAACCTGATTTAATATTATTACTGTGGYTTCCACTATACTGCCACAAGGCACTCAATTTTAGAAAAAAAAGCCCCTTCCTCAATTGTACAGAGAACTTAAATACTCACAATTAATAAAAGTGCACTGGCAAAATTTATTTATCATTGAAAGACAATCTAAAAATTGACTCAATTATTTTATGTATTAAATTACCTAGAATGCACCTTTTTGTTTCCCCTTCACAGAACAAAAAGGCACAAGTCAGTGGGGTCCTCTGCAAAGCCAGGTGCATGCACATGTGGAATATTCTCCTTTGCACCCATTTTTATGGATAGCCTACCAAGTGTCACTTTTTCAGCATTCCTGGAGAAAGGCTTTTCTCTTCATATAGGTTTTTTCATCTACAGGCTTTTTCCACTCCATGAATCTGCATGATACAAAATCTGGTGTTCAGATGTAAAAATGTCTTCTGCTTTCTGAACTGCCCTGGCCTCTAGAGCAACAGGAMGACACCATAAGCCAGGCTGCAAATCAGTCCGTGGTGACACTCTTCAAATGTTGACTAAATTCATGCATAATCCAGGACTACAGTKTTAATAATCAATTCCTAGAAAAGTGTCTGTATTTTATCCCAATCCAGTGCAACAGGTGTTATTAAACCCCTTAAAAGCCTTTGTATTAATAGAGTAACATTATTGCTTCTGAGTAATTTTTTCTGTCCACAGTGAAAAGTAGTCTTGCTAAAAAGCCACCCAGAGGGTTCCAGTGGCTTCACCTTCTACATAAAGAGGTTAAAAACACTCTACCAAATTCTGATGATTTTCAACCCACTATTAGTATCACTTTGCCTGTTTATAACAGCAACATAAAGAAACAWAAATTCCTGTTTCCAAGAGTCACCACGACACCTATAAAACTGGACAGGCTGAAAGATCAAAACAAAAGCCTAAAAAAAAGATGCGCTATCAATCACCTATCCAAAAATACTTTAAAGGTGGTTTCATAAAATGTCAACACATCCACATTTTTAGAAAATGAGGAAAAAGGTAACTAAAAGAATTTGATTTATACTGACTGCATGGCTGGTCTCATGCCAAATCTGAATAGTACTCATAAAAACAAGAATAAAAAGGTCCTCCATACTTTTAAAGCAAGATAATGTTTTATCTATAGTCATCCATCCTTCCAAAAGCAAGTTATACTGCAATGCATTGTGCTGAGAGACATGAAACCTGGAAAACCAATATTTTGGTTTTCCTACAACATATTAAAAAAAAATCAGTGATACTGTTCTGCAGAGAGCTGTGAAAAATAATGACATCAAGCCAAATACATGGCCCATGCAGTTAATACATTTGTTTGTGTCCTTGCCTTTGTACAAAGTAAAGAGCACAAACAAAAAAGAATAAAACAAACAACAAAAACAAAACCCACAAAAATCTCAATTAAACAGACCCTGAATCAAAATTGCAGATCTGAATGCTCTGAGTGTCYATGAAAAAACCAATCAATCAATCTAATCAATGCAGATGAAGTAAAATGTCAYKGTTTACTCMRTGAAAGTCACTAGAGGAAACAACAAACCAAAATGAACTTGGTATCACTTTGACATCCACCCAAATCACTCTATGGCTATCAAACATGACCATGTAGGATTTGGTATAACTGTGTCTTGGTCTTGTTACAACCTTCTGTGGGAGATGCTTCCCTGTATTGTGTGCCAGATGGACCTCAAATAACACTGAATCCCAACAGCTCAAATAGATGTGTTCTGCTCAGTGTTAATTGACATGAATATGTTTATTTGACTAGAAATGAAAAACTGCCTGCTGGAGCTCAGGCTTGTTTTGAAAGAATCATTTCCTTCCAAGTGACTGGGTGACAACAAAGAGGGGATRTCAAAAACCCCATGTCAATAGTCCCTTTGGACAGGAGCTGTGCTTGAAGGAATCTCAGCCCATGGGCTGAACTCTCTTCTCTAGGCATATTGCAAAAGGTAATTTGGGACTTTAAGGCAAAAGCAAATGTCATCACCCTAAAATAACTAAAGCAATACAACAAGAACTAAACTGTGGCTTCAGCATAGAATAGCTGATCTATATTGAAAAGCAAAAGGTTTAAGGAAACCAGGTGGACCATATTATACACACTGTGGCCAGTGCTGGCTGTCTGCTACCAGATAAGATTTTCAGTCACACAAYAGTTCAACAGAGAAACTGGAAACACTGAAATCTAAATTAGACAGGAAAGCTCAAAATCTTAAGCTCCCTGATGTCTCTCCAGCTTCAGAAAAACTTAAGGTSTCTGTTAGAAGGGGAAGGTTAAACAGACTGATACCTCCTGAATGRGCACAGGATTTTACCATTCCTCTGTCTTGGCCCAGTCCTAGATATTTCCTTCCCCTTCCTCCTTGTTTTGGGCAGAATGCCTTCTGCATGTAGCACTTCATCATCTRGTCCAGCCCAAAGGTACATCCCTGCTTTATCAGTTCAGCACCCCTTTTCACAATTTCACTTGAAAATGCACATGCCAGATAACAAATTTCTTCCAGATGTCAGGAACTGAACATGAACTTATCCTTATACAGGTGATATTATGTGATGAGAACACTACGGGATAATTAGAAATAGACAAAAAGTCTTCTTTTAGAGGTTAGTGTTGAGCTGTCTGTGAAAACATTTCAAATATTCAGTATCTCCACAGAATTCCCCACTCTAACTATGCCATACAGGATCCACCTAAACAGAGACTTGGGAACATTTCAGAAGTACAGTCTATGTACTGAAGAAAAACACTTAAAAAGATGATAAAGACAAATCTCCCTTAAATCCAGCTTGGTCCACCCACCTCCATGCCCACAGCTTCCTGAAGGGAACTGGGTGCACCCCACCAAGAGATGTCAACTCCGCATTCCCACCTACRAGGACAGAAGGGAAGAGATACCCTTTGAGTTGTAGCTACAAACTCCAAGTTGCACAAGTGGGACATTTTCTAGATGCAAGGCATGTTTTCTCAGCTCCTCACAGCTACAACTTTCCTTGTACAATGGTAACAAAACAAATGCAACCCTTATTCCAAAATCCAAGTGTGGTACACACACAGGACTGAATGCTAGCTGTCATAGTAGTGGTGTATGACTTACTACATTAAGCCTGGTTCTTTGTTGCTGCATTAATATATATTATTTTGCCTCACATGAGACTAARTCTGGTTTTGATTAGGCTGGTAGAGAGCTGTCAGAAAGTCAGACTCAAGCAAATAAGCCCCTGTAGGTTCTCTTGGAAAAGCCCATAAAATGTCTGCTGTTCATTTAAATTAGGCTCAGAAAGAAACACAAACCTGAAGGCTGCCAGTGTTTATACATTCGTTAAAGATTTTTTTTTTCTTGTGGGGCAAAGGAGGCTGGGAGAGGAGTTATTCTGGGAAGAAGCCTAGTCAGAGAGCAGCCATGGGCCCAGACCCTCAACCCTCATTCCTGCACACAAAGCAAAGGAAAGGCAGGCTTATGCAGGCACCCCAAGCTGCAGTGTACATCCCTCCAATGAATTTAAGCCCAGCAGGGGAGAAGCAGCACTACTACTTTGCAGACWTTTCTGAAACCACTAGGTTATGGCAGTGGCTAAAGCGAGTTCCGAGAATGCTTTCCTATCCGTGGCTTGCTTAATCACAGTTTTTCTACATATTTCTGTGCCTCGTTTGAGGAAATCTGCCTGGGCCACAACCCAGATGGCAAGGCAACATTTCCCATGGCACCTGAGCTCCTCCATGTCTAGGCCAAGCCTTCCCATGGAGCTGCATTCCCAGAATGCAGTACTTGTCTACACTTACATGCCCCTACACACACTAACATTTTGCCCTGCTTAGAACTGATACGTCAATCAGCCCCTTTATCTTGTACTGTAKTTTTATTAAGTGCTCACTGGTTTCTATTTTCTATTTCCATGCTTTWTCTGCCAGGGGTGAGGCCAGCTGAAATGATGACATTGCTCTGTCATCTTCAACTCACACTGTGTGCTGTCTGAAACTCTCCTTACAGCYTGGSTTTACTTTGGAGGCATCATTTGAGTGCCTGTCTCTGCTGCTTCTGAGCCAAGCAGACTGGCTGCTCCCTGCCCCGCTCCCTTTCATGCATGCACATGGGGATCCTCAGCTCTCCCACAGCCCTGACTCACACGTTCTCCATATGAAGATAATAAGCTCAAAACTTCATTTCTTTGCTCTGTCTCATCTGGGTCCCACAGGCTCCAGAATGTCCCTTCCCCATGTGCAGATCCATGGCTGTCCTCCAGAGCCTTCCTCCAGGCGCCTGCCTGCACATTTTCCTGCCCAGCGCCACCCCTGTGACCAGGTTTTGGGGTCACATCTCCTACTGCTGGGCTGCCATAAATCCAGCATTGCCTCCCAAAGCCTCTGGCTGTGTGGTTTTTTTTCTGGGGGATTCACCTGACCATTGCATGCATGTGCATACACTGGTTTAGTCTGCAGCTCCTGCTCAGCACTTTCTCAAAGTGCTTTTGGCCTCCCAAGCTGGGACAGAGGACAGGAACAACCTCTGAGGCCTCTGAGAGTGCAGAGCCTCCCCAGGACCTCCACCAGCTGCTAGTCCTGACCTCTTCAAGGGTTAAATGAGCCCTGTCCCTGTRCAAGTGTCCTGGCCTTGAGGCTGCCACTCTAGGGGGCAGAGAGGACAGATTTCCTCAGGATTTTGGTAACTGCTAATTATGTAACAATTTAAGAAATAAGTAGATCTAAACGCAACTTGGAGATCCTGTACACCTATCTTTGACCACTCTAGATCAGCATTTTAGTCCCCAGCAGGGATATTTGTACCTTGGACCCCAGTGGAAGAGAATTTCTCCTTCTTTTCTCTTTTTCCTGTCTGASCATGCACTCAAATGCTTTCAGAGATGTTGTAGCTGCTGCCTCTAAGCTACCAGAACAAGGTCCCTTGCTGCCCACTGCAGGGTCCCGGGGACAGTTTGGGAGTCTCTCAGTAGTAAAATTTTCTACTAATTGTTCTTATTGCTGTTAGCAGGAAGGTGGGAAGGCTCAGCAGGGGAAATGACAGGTGGTGCCCTCCATTCAGTCCAAACCTCTCCTTCCTATGACATCAGGGTCAGGCTGCATTTGGCTGAACACRCACATGCTAATTGTAGAAAGCAGTTAATAGGCACAAAGCATTATCTGTATCTTATCTAGTGTCAGCATTTGATGAATTGTTCCCAAAGATTGAGGCTTTTCAGACTTTCATTTTAATTAGGAGGAACAGTTGCCAGAAGCAATTTCTCTCATGCAACTTTCACCATTTGTTGAAGTATTCATTTATCTGATATTATTCCAAGGCTGGGGAAAAAATTAAAATAAAAAAATAAAATTGAAAAAATAAAAAAGCCAAATCCAAAACAACAGCAACAAAGCCACCCTATARGAACAGCCCATCTATTCAAATTCTGAGAAGTCTCCTAGATAGCAGCTAGGGAGGAAGAGCTGACCTTGTGAAAAATCTCCTGTCCTTGGCCCAGCCAAATCTCCCAAGCAGCTTTGTTCCATGTGCACTCCATGCTTTAGGGAGATAAGGAGGAAGCTACTTTTAAGCCTATTCAAAAATAAGGAAAAAGTGTACAATTACCTTCAGGAACATTTAAAGGCCCACATATTTCAGGGGTGACTTAGGAAGGCTCTTAATGTAAGAGGCAATCTGTCTTTTGATCATATTCTCTCTAATCCTTACTCCCTGCCTTTATTACACATAGGAATTTGTGCATGTAAACACTCATCCAGATGCCTGGTTGTTTTTATTTRTATTAGATGATGGAGCTGTTCTAAGTGTACAATACTCAGGCACAGAGAGTTATTGATGCTGTGCAACAGGAGGGTGGATGGGTCCTGAGCCAACTCATGGGACTAGGGGAGCACCAAGCACTGATAATGGTAAGGCTGCATCTGCTCTGCAGACACATCATCCCTGAAATCCAGCCCAGCTGCACTAAAGGTAAGAAATTGTTCCTGACCCAAAGGAAAGCTTTTAGTCTGAAAGCTGCACAGTAGATGAACTGTGAAGGAAGAACCATGAGAACAATAACCACATCCTGTGGGTGCACAGAGATTTAGATACATTAACAGGGTATTTCAGTGACAGAGGCAATCCTGTACATGTTGACTGCATGCCTAGTACTGGTTGCATGATTCAGACAAGAAGCAATGGCACCACATAGCCTGGGAAAAGTGCCATTCAACCAAGGGAACAGACTTCAAAGCTCTGGATGACCCAGGACTTACAGATAAACAGCACAAATCCAGAATCATGGCAGAAAATATTTTTAGAAGGGCATTTTATCTGTGACAAGTGCCATACAAATATTGTAGATATGTCTATGAGGACCCTTGGCAAATATAAGAGGTAGGCAAATACAACTAACAAAAAAAGCATGTCTCAAGAAATGAGAGCCATGTCATCAATAAATCAAAAGGCAAGGTTAGATAACTTATAAAATATTTCATTGTTATTTAAAGCTCTTTCTGCAAATACATAACTTCTGTTMTTTTTATGAGGAATTTCTAGTATTTCATTCTGTTAATTCTGACAGAGACCTGTCCACTGAATGGTCTCCTATATTTCAACAAGTTCATAGTGATACTCTTCACATTTATTTCTTCTCTTGGCAAAGTGGACATAAATAGAGTTAAGATTTTTTTTTTTTTTGCATCATCAAGCTCTAGGTAACTACTTTGAAACTTTGTAAGGCTGGTTACTAAAATCTATTCAGGCAACTTAATGCAAAGCATCACCCTGCAGTAAGTTTTAGCAATGGAGGAACACACCATGATGCACTATGGCATTCACAGACACCATTGTCATGGTCTGTGTGCAAATGATGTCCAAAGTTCAGCATTTCCAAAAAAAACATGTCGTTCATATAAAAAGCATTTACACATCAAGAGTCCACCAAAAATGGGTAGAGGAATTAAGTTCTAGGGGGGAAAAGACTCATCAGTTTGAAATAACTGAGGATAATAAAGCTTATTAACTGATCACAGGTATTAAGCCACTTCCCACAGACACAATACAATRGTACAATGAAGCCTATAACTGTATGATATAAAGCTCTTGTCAAGCCTTATCCTGAAYACTGGGCACCATTTCTAACCATTTGGTACTCAAGAAAGATGGACTGAAACAGAAATATACCTGGAGCCACCCAAAAGCATAATCAAAGCAATGAAAAAYCTCTCTTCAGAGGAGATGGGAAGATTTGATGGTTTTAGTTCAGAGAAACAAAAACTAGGAGAAAAGATGATTGCTCTCAACAGTAGGGCAAATACCAAAGGTGGGGAACAAGGACTTCTGAAGATAATCACACTGGCAGAAGAACAAAGAGGTTTAGCTTGGAAATTAATAAATTTGGGCTGGATTCAGAAGAAAATTTCCAAGCATTAGAGAAATGACATTCTGGAACAACACTGCAGTTAAAGGTAGGTGCTAAACATACTTTCTTTTAAAACAGTAATGAAAAGTTGAAGAACAKAATTATCCAAACTAGCTGCTGTGACAGCAGCGCTCCCTCCAGCTGTATCCTGAGGGTTCAGCAGGTGCAATTGACTCTGTCTTTGATTAGAAAATGAACAGATCTGCAGCTAAAAGCAGGGAGTATGTTCCTGATTCAAACACTTTGCWGACTTCTTTAGAAAAACATCTATTTCAGTTATAGACAAAAGGAATAGTGAAGCAACTTGCCAGTCAGCCATTGCAGTCGACAAATCACACAGAAGATAACAATTTTGCAAGCTTCCATTTTCTTGAATTGGGTAAGAACTAGAAGTAATTTTAAAATTACAAATGCCTGGAGCAGTTAATTTTCAATCTAAATTTCAGTTTGGGATTTGTTTTTATAGATGTTCTTTGATAAGACTGGTCAAAATACAACCAGATAAATACCATTCACTTTGGAAAGRCTCATTAATTTAATTTTGAAAAATTGACCCCTCAATAGGAAAAAAACCTAAACAGTTTCTCCAATATATTGACAGTGATGTTCATCTTTCAACACATATGTCAGGTTTCATACCCTTTATCAGGCAACAAACTTCAATAGTTCAATCAGCAAGCTAATTTTCCATTTGACATCTGTTGATACTGCTCTGATCTGTGACTATTATGCATTTACTGGCAAACCTCATTATGGCAATAGCTTTAACTGCAGTTAAAATGAAAACCTGATTTTTCTGTTCTTAAGGCAATAGTGCCATCTCGTGGGAAATACTCATATCCTATGCTAGGCAAAGGAGCCCAGAGCCTTTCTTAGACAATTCCTCAGGAAAATGAGATGTCATTTCCCCCCACCCCTAAGTTGGCTCCCTCAGGTTAACACATCATCTTCCATCTAAAACCCCCACTTGCCTTTTCTAGCCACTATGGTAAGGTTTCATAAGGTGTTCTACAAACCACAGCCCCTGTTTGGGTACACCAAGGGAGCACAAGTCCTGCATCCTGCCAGGAGGGTCCCATGCGCAGGAGGGACAGCACCCAGCCCAACTGCAAGCACTGCTACTCTGCATTGTCCAGCAAGACCAGCCTCACCAAGTCCATGCTGTGAGTCCTGCGCTCTGCTGCACGTTACTAACACACACACATGCAATTGCCAGTCATATCTTAACTTGGTCCTCCTGTCAACATTTTCAGATAAAATTATCTAATTTTGTGCCTCTTCTCCTTTTAATGGCTTTTTCCCTCAGTTTCTGCAGAGTCAAAATAAAAACATTTCACAAGCCAGAGAGCACCAGACACCTTTTTACATTTAAAATGCACTCTGTCTAGCAGAATGAAAACAATGAGSATGCATCTGGCTTTTCCACAAGCACTGGGTCTTCTTTATTTCCCTTTTTAATAATGGGGGCTATGTTTCCCCTTTTCCACTCAATGTGAAATTCATGGGACTGCCATGACTTCTCAAATGTGATGGATAGTGGCTTAGTCACTTCCTTGGCTAGTTCCTGTGGATATTACTCATCAGACATCATGGACTTGAGTACATTCAGGCTCATTAGAATGTTCTCAAATGCATTCTCCTCCTACAGCAGACAGTTTTTCATTCTCCAAATCCTTGATTTCACCTTCTTCAACTTTGGCAATATGGCTGGAGCACTTGCTGGTGAAGACTGAGGCAAAAAAAAGTAATTGAATACTTCAATCTTCTCCATGTCCTGGGTAATTAGTCTCCTGTATCCTTCCTGATAGGACCCACATTTTTCCTTAGTCTTTCTCTTACTGCTGAGGCACCTGAAGGGGCTTCTTTTATTACCTATGATGCCCTTGGCCAGATTTACTTCTGCTGGTGCTTCTGCTTTTCTGAACAGATCCCTGGCTTTTGGGACAATTTCTCTGTGTTTATCCCAAGCTACCTTTCCCTGTTTCCAGCCTCTCTAAGCTAGCTGTTGAAGTTTGTCCAGGAGCTCCATGTTCATCCATGCAGGTCTCCTGGTGTTCTTCCCCGATTTCAACTTTGTGGAAATACATTGCTTTTGACCTGCAAACACATCTCTTGAATATCATGCAGCTCTTCTTGGGCCCCTCTACCCTCCAGGGCTCTATCCCACAGCACTCAATCAAGGAGATCCCTGAAGAGACCAAAGTCTGCTTTCCTAAAGCAGAGTAGCAAGCTTGCTTCACACTCTTCTCATTGACTCAAGGATCTCAAACTACACCACACGTGGWCACTGCAGCTCAGGCTGCCCCTGAGCTTCACATTCCCCACCAGCTGCTCCTTGTTGGTGACAACGAAGTCCAGCACATACCTCCCTTCCTTGGCTCCTCTGCCACTTAAGAGAAAGAAGTTATCAKTAACACATTTCTGGAACCTCCTGAACTGCCTGTGCCCTGCTGTGTTTCCCTTCAACAGGTATAAAGATGGTYGAAGTCACTAATGAGGACCTGGGCTTGCAAACATGAGGCTGCTCCTACCTGTGCATTGCGGGCCTCAGTGACTCTCTCCTTCTGGCCAGGTGGCTGTAGCAGTTCCCACTCATAATGACACCTGTTCCTGCCCTCCCTTTAATCCCTACCCATAAGCTCTCAGTCAGCTTCTCATCCATGCACTCCAGCTGGTCAACAAGAGGGGGCAACACCATCTCTCTCCCTGCCTTTCCCTCAAAAGTGCCTTTGCCCTTCCATGCCAGAGTTCCAGACACTGGAGCTATCCCACCACTTCTCAGGATGCCAAAAAGGTCACAGCCCTGCAGGCTTGCACTTGTCTCTCGTTTCTCCTGTTTACTTCCATCCTACCTGCTTTTGTTTGGAAAAGAGGATTTTAAGCTATGTTCCCGATGAAGCTGACTTTCTGCCTGGACTGGCTGGAATTCCTTGGTGCTGTTCCTTCAGGTGTTCTCCATTGACCTGCACATCCTCTCCAGGYTGTGGCCATCTCTTTCTGGTATGAGTGGGACGGCATGCCATCTTATCACTGTTAAATCTCTTCAAGTCTCTCCAGTTTTTACACTTAAAGTACAATAAATGCCCACAGTAGGAGATAACTGGACAGGATTTTTTCACTGTATTCACAACAATYACTGATCTATCAATACAGTCTTAAAGCCCATTAAGTGTGACACTGAGGAGGTTCAATCAAATCTTTCAAGCCTATAAATACTCAGTGGCACACTTTCAAAATAATTCTAGTGTCAAACTACAAATTTTTATTACAATAATTTCTAAGTARGAATGTATTTAAACAAGTACTATTACTGCCTTGCTAAAGGACATGTGTGCATTCATACATAAATGTCAGTAAAGCCCAGGGGACTGCTGTAGTATTGGCAGTTTATGACTGTTCTGTGCAACTTCTGCATTGTAGTTAGAAAATTCAGTTGATCACAAGGATATATTTAAAAGGCTGCTGTGTGAGACTGGCACATCCTATGATAATAGCTGTTTTCAAAAATTGTAAATAAGTACCAATCAATTACGTTGTTTTCAAGTAACAGTTAACCTCAACATTCTGCAACATTCACCACTTAGGTTGTATTAAACATCCTATCAATCAAGATAAACTGCATCATTTGGAATCTGTGGAAAGCAAACATTCTAGATGCAGTARTTATATCCCCACCTGCAAGATTACATCATGGGTTCCTGAGAGCACTGCAAATTTTGCCAAATGATCCTGTACTGCATGCACTTTTTTTTTCTTTAAATCAAAAGACTTTAGTTTCTAAAATTATAAATAAGCCTTCTATAATTCTAAAAAAACACACTGAACACAAACTCCATTTGAAATTACAATTGCCATTTGCATTATTGAGAGATTTGAGGTATTTCTGAAGAAAAGGCACCAGCAAAGTTGTTGAATCCAGATGCACYGCAGGAACGTGTTCAGTTAGTGCCCTACGGAAGAAAAAGGTACACTTCAGTGCAACTATATTTTCTAAATCTCTAAATTGGGTTGGCTTCAAGATAGGTAGATATTTGTAGTGCCTGAAATCCCTCATTTCACTGCCACCACTTAGTCATCTCCTTGGGATTTGAAAGGCAGGAAGCCAGCAGGTGTGCAGCAGCAAACTGTCTCTTGTGTAGGGAAGGAAGCAAGTTTTACTTACTACAGCACTGGCCACAGTGAAGGCAACCAGCAGAGAGAAACCATGACAGTGGTCCAAGTAGAGTGAAAAAACAAGTTCTCAAGCCTTTTTCCACACATAAAAAAAGGGCTATCCAACTTAAAAATAAGACTTGGGCAAGTATTTTAGAATCAAAGATGTTCAACATGTTATTTTGTTCCTTTGTTCAATTGTTCAAGGGATTAACTGTGAAAACCATGAGTCACTAGGAACCAATATGCCAACWTACCTGAAGTTTTGAACCTCACTGTTGAAAGACTGCGGCTTCGAGTYGCCTGCAAGACAAACAGAAAAGGAAAATCAGGTGTGCTAAAAAACTGTACTCAAGAAAGCCACCTGGGGATGCATCAACATGCAGAAAACTTGCACGTGTCTATCAGTGCAGCTTGACTATTACAAAGTCAAGTTCAACAACTTCCTAGCTTTTTTCACAGTCTGCACACACACAAGAAAGTACCCAAAGCCTCTCACATTTCCAATATTCACATTTTAAGTTGAGGGCACCTATGTCCATTTAATAAGATGGGCTAACAATTAGAAAAATATACACATTCTTTACAGAAATAATTAAAAATGTTGTGTAACCATACCATATGCAGAACTCTGTTGAAGTTTCACATATCTTATTTGTACCACCTCCGCTTCCTCTCACCCTACACTTATTTGCTGCTCCTTTGATGCTTTTAGTAAATTAGGAGTAAATTTAGGTTACTAATTCCAGGAGACAGGATCTGTGTGTTGTGTATGTACTCCAAAATGACTGAAACACTTCCAGATGATGCAATTATTTATTCAGAAGGGCACTAAAACAAGGGGAGTAGGGGGAAAGCATCTCAAGATACACAGTTGATACTTCTGAGAATTTAACTATGATCTACTACATTATTTAACTATGATCTACTACAGTACAGTATCTCTACTGATCATTATATACCAAGCAATAACTATCTGTCAGTTCAGCTTTACCTTATTCGAGACCACCAAGCAAAGGCATTTATTCCCAGTGTTAAAATGTACATGTGGCACATCAGCATTTTTAACAGGTTGCCTACGTTCCTAGTTCAAATACTTGATGCTGTTAACACTAAAAACATTCAGCTGAGGCTTACTTGACCAGGCAGGAGACGACGGTCACAGCAACAGCTTCTGCTTCTAGTTCTGCTTCTGCGATAACACTACAAGAGAAGAGTTTGAAAAACCTCTTCTGAGACAGAAGGTTTAATAAAGACAGACTCTGCAAGCATACTCGCCATGCTAGAGGCAAGGTGTGAAGACAGAGAGGAAACACAGTAAGCTTTCTCCCTAGAACAGGCTCTGACAACAACTGTACATTTGCAAAATTAATACATTAAGGAAAATTGAACTATTCATTCTATATACAGGATGAGGTACTAAAACCTAATTGATATTTGATATACTACTCCATCCATATAGGGAACAGTTAAAAACTTATCTTTTTARATTTTAAAAACAGTGTCGAAATCCACTGACTTCCCTTAACATATTCCTTTAACAAAATACCTACCTGAACCATTTTTCTAGTGACTACCTCTCCCTTCACAATCACAGCCCCATTTTCCATCAGAGCAGGCCAGACATGATAGGCCACGAAGGGAGCTGAGAAATCTGAGTCACAACTACGATAGTACCTGTTGAAACAAACAGTACAARAAATGTCTGCATACAAGTGCCAAAAGACAAATATGTTTCAAATCATCAGTGCTGATAAAAAGTAGCTACAGCTCTAATATCTTTCCACATCACAAAAATACATATACTTTATGGGATCCTGTAAAAGAAATGGACTTGGAAGACAGACTTAGCAGAGCATACTGTTTACTTATACTGACAGACATTCTAATAAAGCCATCTCACACTTCAGAAGGCCACTAGACCTTAATTTTTGCATAAGCCCCACACAAACCAGGACCCCTGTGTCCACTGACAGATTAAACCTTCTGAGCAGCAATTTGGCAGACAGAGTCATCCCCTTTTCCTGAAATATCTTGCTAAAACAATCCYACTATAAAGGATATTATAGAAATACTCAACTATAAAGTTACTTCCTAGTATCTWATGAGACATGAGGCAACTTGATTAGATTCTCATATATTGATAATGAAACAGTGACATCTTAGCTATGAAAAATTMATTCAAAGGTATATATACACTATCTTTCTAAGTCTGGAATATTGGCTAAATAATACATCTGGCTTTATGGATTCAAACTCAGAACAAATACCAAATAACACAAATTTTTAAAAAGCCATGCATCTATACTTTAGTAATTCATTACAATAGCATGTTACATAAAACAAYGTAATAACCAGAGGCACAAAGCAAGACATAGGGTACAATGATGTTTGGCTGGCCCTTTATAGAATGCTATCAYACCTAATAAAAAGAGATATTTGAATTTCTACAAGTTCTGCTCCATCTCTGTGTACCACATGTACATGCTATACATGTAAACATATACATATGCCACATGTATCTAGATAGATAGACAGATGGGAGCAGCAGCACACAAAAACATATTACATGCGTTTTTTTTAAGGCCATACACACTAAATAAGTAGCTGGAGAAAGCATCCCAAGACTATACCACAGTGTTAGCACTTCTTAATTTAGCCAATAGCTTTGAGTACCAAAAGCTAACCCATATTTGGATAGGATCATTGAGTAGTCCTGTATGACTTTGCACTCTCCTGTCGAGAGTCTACTTTCATTTTCTCTATTTCTCTCCTTGACTTCTCAAGCTCTTCACCATCTGGGTTTCATTCTATTCTAAATTCCATTACTGGAAACCTCCTTAGTGATGTAAAGTTTTTTACTTTTGAGAGTCATTTTTTATGACCTATAAATCCCATTAATTTTCTAAACAACATGGAAGCACCTTACAATTCTCTGCCTGCTAAAAAAGCAGCCTGACCCTAAGAAAAAAGAAAAACTATGTCATGGTGTGGATTTTTTTTAACAAAATTCTCCATTTTTAAGAGGCAGTTTTGGTTTTTCTCAGCTCTAAACCAAAAAAGATGGGAGCACATTAATACTCTTATGTTGTAYGGCAGCTGCAGCCTGGAGGTTGCAGCAAACATGTTGATGATCCTGGTAACAGATCTCAGTAAACATGACTTTTACAGAACAGACCAGTAAGGAGGAACAAAGATGCAAACATTTTTAAAAAGGCAGAGAGAGACTGAAYAGGAACACTGATCATCATTTTCTTCTTAAATGATATATTAAATATGCTCTTGAGACTGAAGTTTATGCAGAAAATTGCTCTGCTGTTCACTAAAAAATTGCTAACACTTGTGTACATGCTGGTATTTATACATTATCCTAAACCTTAAAAGACATACCAAATTCACTACAYGCCAGGGTTTTTTGCCCCAAATTAATTAATCTTAAACTTTTATATTAATGAGGAAGCAAGTAGACTACACAACATTTAATGGTAAGACTCTTACTGAACATAAAGATTCCTTACATGGACCTATTGAAAAGTTCTCCATCAATACCAAAGGCAACATCAAGAGGAGGAGCRAGTGTCTGCATTTGGAAAGCCAAACAGCACAGCTCTCGAATGAAACCGTTGATCACATTGAAATCAATGTCTGATGGACATGGAAGCTTTGAGTTCACRTTCATGCAGCAAACAACTTCCTGAAAAAAACAGACAGGAATAATTTGCGCTCATTAACAATTTTATTCATAAGCAAGTACAGACATCCCTCCTAAATATGCCTCTCAGCTTTCTACATTTAAAAATCAGGATAAAAATCATAGTGTTGTATTCCAGAAAACAATAGCTTCAGAAAGAATGCACTGCTATAAAAAATAAAACAAGCTTTTACTAAACTAGTCCTAGCAGTATTTCTCTGGAAAGTAAACTGCTACAAGACAAAGTCTACACAGCAACTTTTTCTCCTTCAGTTTACATATTCTGAATTTACTAGTTCCTGGAAGAGATCACCACATCACTTCCCCACTGCCCCTGACTTACCTGGACACTGCAACAAACATCAAAGAGATCCTTGTGGCAAGCTATATAATCCAGGGCAGCCATTTCAAGCGACGCGGGTCCCCCACAGTGATCTATAGCCAAAGTCTCTTTTACACTCATTTTGATCTTCCAGAAGGCCTTCTTTGCTGAACGGAAAGCTTCCTGCAAACATAAAGAACATCTAGTTAAGTACAGGAGACCAAGATTAATTTTTATCAGTTATCTGAGAAAATGAATGTAACCCACTATCATCATAATAAGGAGGAATAGWATACACTGCTGTAAAGGAGAAAGTTAACTCATCAGGAAGGAATTCTCTGATTGAGTGTAATTTATTTGCAGAAGGTAAGATGGAAAGGTTCCCGCTTAACCTTCTGTGTTTGCACAGGACTCCATCACACACCTATGATCAATGCAATCACATTCAAAGACATCATGAGTATTTTATGTGCCACAGCCTAACATCTAAGACAGGAACACCTCATCTTTTGGGAAAASAGCTTGAATTGGACAGTGTAAACTGAATGACTGTTGAAAAAAAAAAAAATCTTCAGTAAGTCAAATGTGCTTGGRATCACATACATTAAGAGATACTGCCTCTCTAACACAGGTATATGTTACATCATTTTTATAGAAAAGAAGATTCGATACAGAAAAAATGAAAACAATTTTCTTCAAACTGAGTTCACGGTAAWTGTGGGGTATCTAGGTGGTTTCAAGGGACCCAATTAAACTAAAAAAACACATAGCTACAAGCATAAGGAACGCATGATATGGAAACATTATTAGCTTTGTAATGATATACTATTTAATGCAGCATTCCCAATAGAATTTTTCTAACTAAGGCAATGTTGATCACTGTGGACATCATCTACTTTTCAGACCAAATCAGTCTTCTTTTAGTACCTCTATGATAAATCATTGACCCTTCTCCAATCTCAGGACAGGCGAGGTATGACACTACATTGMAAGTTCAAAGTAGAAGTGTGAGGGGAAGAAAGAAAAATCAAAATAAAAAAGGGAAGAAAGCTTTTCTTCTCTGCAGTTGACAGAAATGCTACCCACAATTCAATCCAAGGCAGACGCAGCATTTTACAACACACTTCCAGCCTGCAAAAAGAAATTCTATTCCTTTCTCACCAGAACCGCAATGTAGATTATCCTCTGCACTATCTCTGTGTCACAGACGAATTTCTTCAGCAGGACCTCGGCATCCAAGCGATCTTTGGCGTAGACGAAGTTGAAGCGGGCGATGAGGCAGGCGCGGCGGGAGGCGCTGGCCCGCCGGCACTGCGTGGCGCAGCAGGGGCTCACCGGCACGCAGCACGGCTTGCTGGAGCCGCACGGCGGCGGACAGCAGCTCTGCGCCAGCCTAGGGCACACACACAACCTTCGGGTCACTTCATGTCGCTTTACCATCCTCAGATGGTGTCCCTAAGGAACATTCTTTTGTCCGTTTAACTTCCACAAGGGTAGGGTGAGATTTTGACCCAACGTAATTAAAGAGGCTGCAGCTAGTTGGTCTAATATGAAGACATTTCCATCAATATAGTTTATGGGTTAAATTATCAATGGTAAAAGTAAAGTAATTCCTAAAGTGTGTGTAGCCAAACAATCTGTTCCTAGGAAACACACTTTTAACTAGCAATATTTTGGAGATTTGCTCCTCTTTGAGTACCATTGAAGAGTACTGCTGAAGTCAAACAAGTGAAAATTGAACACTGTACAATTACAGGCAGAACATTTTATAAGAGGACTCAGCAACCAAAAAAAATCTCTTTTTATTCCATACAGTTGCTCTCTATGTATTTTGTAAAGCTGCATTATTTGCTGTTTTGTCTAAAACTTAACATAGTTGCTTTAAAWTAAAATACTTGGGCACTAGAAGAAATCATCTAAAGAGTTTATATTCCTTCATACTGAAGTAAGAAAGCTTAGCTTTTGTTTATATTTCAATTTCAGTTGAGRAGGAAATTCATGCTACCTAACATGACTGATTTCTATGATTCAGGGACTTCTCTGAGTAAGGCCTCTACCTGCTCTGGAGAACAGCCTTTTGGCAATCCAGGACAGAAATCTCATCCTGCAAYAGTTGAAGCTGCTGCTCATACTCATTCAGTTGCTGTAACTTCCTCAAGGTTTTGCATTCTCCAGCATGGGAAGCCTTCAGACTTAATCACACAGAAAAGTCAGTCACAAGGTGTCCTTCTATCAATGTAAACTATCAACTAATCCTCATCATCAAACAACAGGAGCAGATAAAAGAAGAAAATCATTGAGCAAGCTCCTTGTGCTTGCTCAATCATTTCAGCATGCTTTCCTTATGCTGAAATACAGGAAAGTCAAGAGTTTAAAAACAAATGAAACAAAGCAGACCCTTGATCTTACTTTAAACTGTATGAGTGTATTGTGGCAGGAGAGTGGATATAGCACTCTGTGCTATAATAAAWATCACTGCTTAACATTTGGTGTCCTTACACTAGCTCAGATGATCAGGTTTAAAATAAACTAATTTCTTTCTCATATTTAAGATGTTAACTAAACTAGCTCAGTTTTCTTTTCTACAGATTAAGAACCTAGGTATTTTCTTCTATCAGGTTCCTGGGCTCTTTTCTTTGCTGTAATGTATTAGTCAGTCAAAGCATATCACAGAAGTTATTCAAGTAATAMCAAAGCTAACAATTCCTCTCCTGCTGTCCCCAAAAGGAGTGTTTCTTAAAGATTGGCAGACAACCAGTGAAGCAAGTTTATCTTCTGTCCTTCACTTAATCTTACTTAATATTAAAAACTATCCCAACATCTTTCCCTCCAAACACCAGTATTACTGTTGTTTTCCTCTTACCAAAATTGGAAGGAAAAAATAAAAAATTTGTTTTCTATTTATTTTGAAGGTGTTCACTCTGTCCTTCCTTTTCTTTACTGGAGGACCCTGGYTAGATTTTTCAGGATCTGAATCAACAAAAGCTCTAACACTTATCAATTGATAAGATTCTTGTTCCACCTTTTTAAGGAGCAGGCTGACTTTTATTAAGTAATAAGTAATAAGGCCAGCAACATCTGCTAAGATGAAAGACTGCTCAGTTCCATCCTTAGTCAGCTCCTTCAGGAAAGACTTCTAATAGGAATAGGAGTAAAAGAGAGCTAAACAATTCTACTATAAAGGACAACTGGGAAAGATAATTACATTTGGGAAGATGAGTTCTAGAAATAGGCATAAGGAAAATCCAAACTGATATTCCTGCAATCACTTYGTAAGGGCATGAACTTATATCACCTAATGTACTGATCCAAGACTGGTGAACAGTCATTGTTCTCTTGGTAATAGGATGCATGATAATGTGTCTGCCACTTGGAGGTACTTCTTAAATAGCCCTGGAACTGGTAGTAACTGCACAAATTTGTATCTGAAGCAATTTAGTCATTGTTATAYTATAGTGCTCCACAAAAATATGTTTTATGCAACTAGGCAAAAACTGTTCAAGCCTAGTCACTTATCTGGAAATCCAACTCTCTTCCTCCATCTTATGACAGCGGCTTTTATCTTCTCGGATATTTACATATCARTTACATTGCATAATTAATTGTGACACGTTGTAGGTCCTTCAATAAATGTTACACTAGAGCTACTCAACTAATTTTTTTATTTAGAGTTTGCTCAGCATGCAACATTTCATAGCCTATAAMTCCACATGGGAATGTCATGGACTACACAAAACCTTTTTATGTAGAATGATGTGCTTTTACTCTGCCAGAAGCAAAACCTACCAAGTCAATTTATGAATGTGGGTGTGACTGTATCATTTGKACCCCACTTTGGGTACATACACACCATACAGAGCTTAGATGCATTTTGAAACTCTGGTTTTAGGCCAGAAATTAATAATTTTACAAATCTCCATCAATATTTAGATGTCAAGGGGAAAACATGGCTTGCTGAAAAACAAGAAGCAAACAGAAAGAAGTTCAGGTAATTTCCCTACTCTTGTTCCATCTGGGTGAGCTCCACACGAGTTTCGGCTAGCTTGTCCTCCAGCTCTCGCAGTCGACATTTCGGATTGCAGGCCAAATCTCTCAGCTTCAGCTCTCCTCCAGCTGAATCCTACCAGGAAATGAAGTCACACTTCTTGAATATTCTACCTTATAGATTCCCTCAGCAAAGTACTATAGCATCAATGGCAGATGTATTTCTAAATATTACAGCAACAACCATTTCTAAAGAAACTGAGAACAAAAACAATTGCATTCTCTCTGAGACATAAGCAATACCTTTCAGGCACACCAAACAAAGRCTCAATTATATAAAGAAAAACATTCACTTATTTTATACTTCATGGTAGAAATTACGGAAGGCCTGCATTTGCAGATTTACTGCCTGAACCATCAGAACAAAGCATTTTGCAGATGTGTTGCAAAGTTGATTTTTTTTCAGTTAGTCAACTTCTGATTGACTACATCACCAACTCAAGTAAGCTTTTTGGGAATTCATGTACACAAAACAACAGAAAAAGTTATTAGAACACAGGAGGCAAGTACTGTTATTCCAGAAAGCACACTACTATACATGCAGCTGCCTTTAACAATCCATAGAATGGCCTGCTAGTACTGAAATTAAATAAGGAACTGTGTGATAGGGTTTTCTTTAAATTTTGAATGTCACATGCAATGACRAATCTGTAACCTGTATGCCTGGTATACTGTCATTTAATAACATTATTATTTTATATTTGGGGGGGAGTTGGCAGAACCCCTCTCCTGCATTATACTGGACTCCAACTCTTAAGGGRTATCACTTTTTATTTGTGCTATTTTAATTGTGAAAGATTTTGACAGAGCAGGTGTAAAAACAAGAAACCAAAGAGCACAGAGACATCACTGTCAGATCTCAGGATCTTGAAGATCTTCCCCTAGCCTGAATTAGCCAACTCTCTTATTTTCTTTCAAAGCAGAAAGCTACAACAGATCTGTCTTTTGTGCCAAACTGTAAGTATTACAACCCCATAAGTAAATACCAAATACAATTGTCATAGCAGGAGCATAGTGGTATCATGACACACATGAACACTTCTTTTTTTTAACACTTCAGGAAATACTATGGTGTTAAGATATTCTTAGAGTTTTTTTCTTAAAAAAATAAAAAATAAAAGAAGCTCACAGATTAATGCATGGAGTTTTATGCCTTCAGCTTACACATGTATTTTCAGTGTTATTTTTTTCTAAAAGAGATATGGCACAAATATCTCATAAATATACATTTATATTTGCAGAGACGTCATAAAAAATGGCATTTTTATGATGTTGATGCAAATGTAAGTGTAAATAGCAAATCTTTACCTAGAAAAGGAAAGCAGTATAGTAACATAGACTTCTTATACAAAGCAAATTCCTCCACAATAGCATGGTTGTCTCCATAGGTGTCTCCACAGGCAACTAAGGACACATTTCATTAAGTAAAATATGAGATGGAGGCTAATATTAACAGGAATTTATTAAAGCTCTTCTCCTAGTATCAATTCACATWGTTCTATCCCCTTAAAATAAGTTTCTTACACACCTGACTGAGGCTTTGACCTCCTGAACCAGAACAGCAAGGAGGCGGGCAACACTTTTTTACTGGTGCACATTCATCTAAGGAAACACATACATTAAGAAATGGTGAGAACACTTACAGAAAGARCCAGAGTTGGGAAAAATGCCATATGTGAAACATATTAATAATTAGACAAGGCACTGGTTTACCTTCTTGAGACGTTTCATTGAGAATTGAAAAGAGCTGCTTTTGAATTGCAGAGTTCAGTTCTARTAATTCACAGCATCGGCTCATATTTTCACCACTGGAATTCATCTGTAAATTAATATGCATTACTACATCTGTGTAGGTTTTCTTACTTTAAGTTACAATCATGGCATTTTCCCCCTATAATTACATCTTCCCAACCCTTTCTTACTGGATCCATTAGAATACTAATTTTTTAAGGTTCACGTTTTTCATAGGCAAATGAACAAGACATCAGGACTTCTATGACCCAGTTAGTTCAGTACTTGAGAAAACGTACTCCTTTTCCATCATAAAGARGCTGCAACAACAAGTGTCTCTAAAAGAAGAATCATAGTAATTATGAATCTGAGTTAAAATCTTYCAACAGTTATTAAAATAATAATCTAGCAGATTGTTGGATTAAAAAAACCAAAATCTGGTTTTCTGTATTAGCTGAAATAATACATATAAGRCTCTTATCAGCAGTCACATGAAGCCTCCATGCAATTTCACCTGATTTTTAAGTTACAAACTGAAACATATACTACTGAAAGAGCAAAACCCAGAATTATGCCTAGGAAACTGCAAAACCCCATCCCTTTCAGCAAATGCAATTTTGAAAATTTTGCAATATTTACCGCACCTGCCAGAATACACACTTTAGACTTTCTTCCTTCATCTTTATCTGTAACCTGTGTATCACCTTCCACACAGATCACCCTCTAGGTCTTCAGGTTTGAATGACTCCATATGGTTTTTACAAGATTCCAAAACAGCTGAAATTCCCACCCATCAGCTTGTGTTTTGATTGCTGCAACATGCTTTCCTCGGGCCTTGGGGAGCACAGTCAACCTGCTCGCCTCCACAAGAACACAGCTACCAAGTGCATTTTTCCAGCTCATTACAGCAACATAACACGGTGTTTCCATCTGCCAGCTCCTCTTTTTTTTGCAACAGCAGCCTGAAACTGTTAATCTTCATTCCCTGAAAGACTATTCCCTGAAATAGCCAGTTTATGATGGAGAGGTCAGCCCCCATTGCTGCTCAGCCCTCCTAAGGTCTACCTCCACCATCCATTTGCAAGATTTTGAAATGCATGGCACTGTTCCTCCTCTATGGTAGCTACTCTCAAACTCCCCAAAACTGTCCTTTGTCATGAATCCTGCAGAATTACACCGGCTATGTAACTGTAACTCCTACCCAACCACGAAGTGAAAGAAAATAACTGATTTCCCCTGAAAACGCTGCATCTCTTTTCTCACCAACCACAGCACACAGTAGGTGRTTACAGGCTCCTGACCAACTATCTGCATCCTGAAGGTACAGAAACCTGGGGATGCAGGGGTGAAAACTCTGTTAAGATTTTCCACTGAGCAAAGTCTTAACTGCCAATCCTCATGTTCCTCCRCCTCATCTGTCCCTAATTTTACACCTTCTCTGGTGCTTCTACTGTTTCACCTTCTCAGTTCCCTGTTACTCTTCTCCATGGATTCCACTGCATTCCATCTGCAGCCTTCTCCTCACAGTCGAACTCTTCCCTCAGCCCGCTCTGAAGCCCTTAGGCGGCCGTGCCGCCTTGAGCAGCCTCTCAGCTCCAGCAGGTTTCCCCACCCAGAAGAGCTGGGATGTTGGATAACCCCTTCTCACTTTCAGCAGCCTTTTTCAGCCTTTTTCCTCGCGTTCTCCTGACCATTCCCAGGCCACAGCCAATTCCTTCCGAGCACAACCCCACCCTTGGTCCTTCCACCTGCCGGTCTTTAACTCCAACGCTCTCTTCTATTCTAAACACAGTCAGTATCGCTCAAACCTCACTTTTAACCTCCGACCCTTGTTTTCAGGGAACCCTGTCATGGACAAAAAGCCAAATAGCCGAAGCTGTGGGTGCTTAGAGGTGTTAAAAGTGCGCTAACTGCATGCGCGTGCGGGGCGCTGTCCCGAGCCGGCCGGTGGAACGCCCAGCGGCGGCCGCTGCCTCCGGCCCCGAGGAGCGCCAGGACCCACCTCGTAGTCCTGATGCCAACTCTCCAGCTTCTCCTGCAGCTCCCGGGCGCTCCCCGCGCCCACCAGACTCTTTAAATCCCTAGCCATGGCCAGATGTCAGCTTGCTCTCGGAGGCACTGCGTTGACTCCCTGTCCCTCCGGGACTGCTTCTCGGGCGGCGTAGGTGTAACAGAGATGGTGTGACCAGCCCGGCGCCCCTGTCCTGGGCTGGGCCGCGTTCCGAGGGCCTTTCCAGCCGCGGTGGTAACGYGAGGGCCGGCGCGGCGGCGGCGGTGCCACGGTAACGCAGCGGGGCCAGCCGGGTAACGCCAGTGGGCGCGGGCCGCGGGACCGGCTCGCGGAGCGGCACCAGGGGGCGCCCGCGGGCCCCGCGCAGCGGCGGCGGCAGAGGAGGAGGAGGAGGAAGATGGCGGCGGCCGCCCCCGAACAGGTCCGTCCGCAATGGGACACGGGCTTGGGGAGGCGGCGGCGCCGTCCCCGCCGGCGCCAGGGGGGACCGGGGCCGCGGGGAGCAGGCGGTCTGGTCGGCGGGTGTTTGCAGAGGGGGCGCTCGGGCGGGGGCGCCATTTTCGCCGCGATGGGCGAGGCTGGTGTGGTGCCGGAGCGCTCCGGCTACGGAGGGGAGAGACGGCGCTCGGGCGGCGCTTGCCGCCCTGTGCCCGGCGGTGTCCGGGCAGGACGGGCTCGACCGTGCCGGGGAGAGGCGGCCCGAGCCTGCTGTCCGGGCGGGGCGGCCCGGAGCGGCGCCGTGCTGCCCGCAGGCGTGGGTGTGTGACAGACAAACACTGCGTGCCCTGGCAGTGAGGCGCCTGGCACTGGAGCGGTGCGGGGCCGCCGCCCCGCGTATCGAGGCGCTCGGCACTGACGAGGGGGCGGCAGACGGCGGCGGGTGCTGCGGGGCCCCGCAGCTTGTGTGTGTGCTGCAGGGTCACGGTGGGTCCAGAACATCTCCCAGGGACCGAGTCCTCCATAAACTTGTCCAGGTCAAGCRCCTTTCTCAACACCATCACTTATTAGCTCTCCAGCAGCAGAAGAAAACACAGTGTTGTTACATCAGCATAGACATGTGCAAGTGCAGTTACTTAAGGTGTAGCTTTAGGATTCATTTTGAGGGAACAAACTTAATTCCGTCCAAAAGATCAAGCTKCTTCTTTGAAGATGTGACTCCCTAAATAACAAACCGTTCCACTCAAGGGAAGTGGAACAAATTTTTGGTTTTTGCAAAAAGACATTAAGAGTTTATTTTCACTACGAATATGTACAAGAGTTTCCTCTATTAATTTGTTACRTTGACAGGATATCCCTTACAATCTCGTAACTTCATATTATTACATGGAAGCCCTGGCCAAGTTCTCCATGCCAGGTTTGAAGCCTCACAGTATCTTTCTCAATGCTGCATGCAAGCAACAGGAGATGAATGCAAACYCTGTGCTGTCAAGCTAATTTAAAAACTGTATCCACCACACTCTTTCTGAATAGTCACTGAGAGTCTATCACATATGAGCRTGGAGGGAACTAAAATCCTGTGTATTGGCAGATGACCTGCAGAATTATGTCCTGTATCATTTCTGAGAGGTAAAAACTTGATTAATTTTTTGGAAGCTGGTTTTAGGTTTTTAACTGTAACAGTGTAATTAATAATTCCTATCTACCATGATAAAATGAGATATAAAGCCATATATTGTCTGAAAGTATCTGGATTTTAAATTTAGTCATTGTGTTAGCAGAGGTTGCTGTGGTTCTAAGTGTGTATTCTGACAGCAGGGTGGCAGACTGAAATCTGAAAATAATATCCAGTATATTCCACTAGTCAATTTACATTTTTTGCATACATATGTGTCATTGTTGCTAAGTTACATGCCTTTTAAAGCTAACCCATGCCCTGTGTTGCAGCMAAGTTCTAATGGCCCAGTGAAGAAGTCTATGAGAGAGAAGGCTGTGGAGCGCAGGAACGTGAATAAGGAGCACAACAGTAACTTCAAAGCAGGATACATTCCAATTGATGAAGACCGTCTCCATAAGACAGGGTTACGTGGCAGGAAAGGCAACTTGGCCATATGTGTGATTGTTGTTCTTTTTATTTTGGCTGTCATCAATCTGATTGTGAGTATAAGAACAGCTGTAGTGTAAGCAACAATAGGTCATATTTCATTCTGACAGTTCACTAAAAAATAATACTTTTCTGGTATGGCTGAGGATTTAAATTGTACTTTAAAAAGGAGATTCTCATTTTTCTCCTTTCTTTTTAGTTCTTTTGTAGTCTTGTAGAGCAAGATTAGATGGAAAAATGGTGTAAGTTCAGGCATGGCTATTTCGGTTCTCATGGTCACCCCATGAGAAGCGTTATTAGTACATATGCATTAAGGATTTATGGCATATTAAACATGGTTATATTTTACATTACAGAGCTGTATGTGAACATTCAGAATTAACCAGCCACTGCAGCTTAACGTTTCATTTTTCTAATAACCACATTTTTATTGCTTGGTCAATGAGAAATAAWAAATTATTTTTCATAATTGCACATSCCTCTGTGAGGATGCATACTTGCAGTTCAATGTTAAGKATATACCAAGCTGAACTGTTCAGGAAATTTGTTTAGTCAGTGATTACCCTTAAACAGAAAAAAGATGTAACTATGGATGTGATTTGATATTTTATATACATAGAAATCATTTTAGTTACTGTTTCAAGTAAGTCTAAAATAATTTTAAATGCTTAAATACAAATTAAATGTGTTCTGATGTTTTCAATAGGAACAGATTAAACTAAACTCACACTTAAAGCKCACTTAAATACTGGCATTAATAATTGTTCAAATAAAACATATAATTAATACAATAATTGTGGTAGGAAGATCTGAACAATCAACATAATCATTGAAAATGTGTTTCAGATTACCCTGGTCATCTGGGCAGTGATAAGAATTGGTCCCAATGGTTGTGACAGTATGGAATTCCATGAGAGTGGCTTGCTGCGGTTTAAGCAGGTGTCTGACATGGGAGTTATACATCCCTTATATAAAAGCACTGTCGGAGGAAGACGGAATGAAGACTTGGTGATCACTGGAAATAATCAGCCTGTAAGTTATACCATGAATTGAAAGTTGGTGAGCAACACTAGAGAATTACACTCACATTGCTAATTTGAAACATCATTAAGTTCATGACTTTGTTTGTGAAGATTGTATTTCAGCAAGGAACAACCAAGCTTAGCGTGGAAAAAGACAAAACTTCTATTACCAGYGATATTGGCATGGAGTTTGTTGACCCTCGAACACAAAATACTTTGTTCAGCACTGACTATGAAACTCATGAGTTTCATCTGCCAAATGGAGTTAAAATCTTGAATGTACAGAAGGCCTCTACAGAGAGGGTATGTCTCTTTTATTTTTTGTCAGTCGTTAACAATGGGCTGTTTGTGTAACAGTAGAGTAGGGTTAGTGGTTTTATAGAGGGTTGAGTGTGCCTTTGGAAGCGCTGAGCAATCCTGTTGCAGAAAAACCACCCACAACTGTAAATACATAGGAGGAACAGTTTAAGTGAAAAAGGAGGGGTAAGTTTACATAATCTGTCTTAACAGAAAGCCTGTATTTGGTACAAGTGTTAGCTGCATATCCCATTAAATGGTCATATGAATTGTTATTTTTGTACAAAAAATTAATTTTGCATACCTTACATAATTCAGTAATCCTGTTTTGAAATTGAATGTGGGAAATAACAAATATGCAGAAGCTAATGGCAGAAGAGAAAAAGTACGTTCAAGTTTTTTATTAAATTGCACAGCACTACTTTTAAGGTAATTAAAGTTACTCAGACAAACACAAGTGGCACATTTTCACTAATCTGTAATACAGCTTTTTTGGTTATGTTCTTAGATTACCAGCAATGCAACCAGTGATCTAAACATAAAGGTTGATGGTCGTGCCATTGTCCGGGGAAATGAAGGTGTTTTCATCACAGGCAAGACAATTGAATTTCGAATGGGTGGAAACATGGAACTTAAAGCAGTAAGTATCTCAAAGCAATTTTTTAGCAGCTTAGTTTCAAATTTAGGCTGATAGCAAACTGATGTAACTTTATATAATTTCAAATTTTATATAAATTACTCACGGACAGAAGTCAGTAGGTTTTAGATAGAAGGTTTATTACTTTGCTAAGTGGTTGAGTAGCTTCAGATAACAGTGATTTACTACTGTTAAGACACCAAGAACCTACTGTGCAGTTAAAGCTAAGCTGTTGGCCTCTGTACTGACATGAATGCCAAAGGGAGTTAATCTCTGGAAGCTTAATCAGAGTTGCCAACCTTTGCCAGAAGAGCAGAGTATGTGGTTTGGAGCATTACCTTCTGTTCTGCTGCCATAAGATCCACTAGCATTCCTTTAAGACTTTTGGAGATGAAGGTGGCAGTATATATGGAACCATGGAAAAGAAGTATAAAGGTCTGTGCACTTTCAAGTGTGAATGAATTTCATGTATGAATTCACTGTTTCCTGTTTCATGTCCATATTTTGTATTTGCTGCATTTGCTAATAAGAATGTAAAGTAGAAAGGCACCCTACAGCTGTCTTTCTCAGTATCAATCCACCACTGGAATAGCAAGGTACATTGCTGACCAGTCAAGAAATCCATAGGCATTGCTATAATAGTCTTTAAAAAATTAAACATTTGTATACATACCTTTTTTATTACTATTGATTCTTCAGCCATCCTAGAGATGTTATTTATCCATTAAACCAGCCTGTCCTTCTCAAAACCAATCTGCCTTATTTACTTTAGAAGCTGTAATTCTACAACTTCTATTTTTTTCTCTCTCTCCTTGATAGGAAAACAGCATCATCCTGAATGGCACTGTGATGGTCAGCCCCACACGGCTGCCCAGTTCTGCTCACGGGGAGCAGTTCAGTAACGGCAACTGGCTGCGCTTCAAGCTGTGCATGTGTGCGGACGGGACGCTGTTCAAGGTGCAGGTGACAGGGCACAACATGGGCTGCCAGACCTCTGTCAACCCGTGTGGAGCCACACACTGAAACAAACCACTGCTGAGACAGGTCTCCTTTGCCTTCACATCTATTTGTATGAAGTCATTGCATGCCTTCAGGGGTTTCTTTTTTTACAGCAGTTTATACWAACATTTCTTACTGAGTGTTTTTAAGGAAAGGCTGTTACGGTCAGCAGTATTAGGTCATCATACTGCCAGCTGCAGTACTGGCACTGAATCTGTAAGCTTTCAGTGTACATGCATACTGAAGTACCTTCTCGGATTGGGATCAGTGGAATATATATAAAGAACATGATCTGGCAACAGCTCTGCTGTCCCTACCGTTGTCTCTAGAGGAGGTGTTTGTTCTGTGTCCCAAGATCTTCAAGACTACTGAGAACACAACTGCAGTCTGAAGTATTTCAAGGGAATGTCAACATTTTGTTGGAAATAGATTTTCCTAGACGGCTGAAGTGACAGACTTTTCTCTTGTTTCTTGATACACTGATTTACCCCAAACCTAGGTGGTTTATCAGATGTGTACTGAGAAGGGTAATGGCAGATTCACTTTAAAATATCACAGTATTTCTGCCATGCCCCTCATGTYGTTAAAAAATTATGCTATCATAAATAATATTTGCAAAGTAATACTGAGTATGGAAATGTAACCTGAATTTTGAAGTAGTCTTGTGGTTATTGAAGTATTGCTTAAACTTTTATTCTGTCTGTGCAGTTAA
Organism: Alauda arvensis; assembly: GCA_902810485.1. Lineage (NCBI taxonomy): Eukaryota > Metazoa > Chordata > Aves > Passeriformes > Alaudidae > Alauda > Alauda arvensis. The sequence goes on along the minus strand of CADDXX010000138.1, from coordinate 878,565 downwards.
TGCATTCTGCAGTTGCTTAATTTACGTGAAGTACTTACAAAACGTGTTTATATTAGAAGTACCTTTTTAAAGATGTACTTAAAACTTGGTTACTACCCAAAAATAGTGTTTTCCTGGGTGCTCTAATGTGGACAGTGTCTGAGTCCATTACTTAGTAGGTAATAATCTAAGTATAACTTGCAGCAGTGTCTCAGGGCAGATCTCTCCTTCCCCATAAATGTCAGTACTRATGCATAACTGAGAATATCAGAATTAAATTCTGAAGTTAAAGTGCAGGTCTGTAATTTTAAATGTGATGGTAGGACATCAGGGTAAACACACGTATCAAAATTTGTCAACAGTGAAACTATAGTTAGCTGGGGCCTGTTACAGGCTTCCAGTGGCTTTTGCAGCAGTGATGTTTTGTGCTAAAAATAGACCAGCTATTTATAAGATTCCTTCTTTCCCCACCCCATGTATTTCTTCAGTTCAAAATAGCTTTGTTTTGCAGTACCATCAAGTAACCCCAATACTGGAGGTCTCAAAGTGACATTGTAACAGCTTTTTGACAAGTTTTTTGATAAGCACACACTTCTTTACCAAAAGTTGTGTGAGTTTTACACATTAACTTCCGAACTGATTATTTGTTACACAAACCCTTGTTTACAGCACTCAAAGTACATAGGATTYCATAAAATACAAATCAGCTCCTGCTGTGACAAGGAATTCATATCTAAGGTCCCAATTTCTGAACTTAGTGGAAGGCAGTAAACACTCATGCAGAATGTGATAGGTGGAAGTGATCTCTGGAGGGGTGTTCATAAGTCAGGCATTACATTACATKGGGGAGGTCAGAGGAATCAAATTTCTCTGACTGCTCAGAGGCAAAGCCAGACTTTGATGTTCAGTAATTGTTGGGGTTTTGGGGCTGGACAGCAGTGGAGCTATTCTGACAAAATCAGAATAAGCAGAATATAATGTAGCAAAAGACACTGAGTTCTCCCATTAAAGATTATGGGGAAGCACTAATATTTTGTATACTGCCTTTAGTTTAGACCTCATAGTTTTATCAGAGTTAATAGTTACTAAACACTTTATAACACATTTTGCTGCTTCACACCATCTTTGCTGCTAAGCAGTGCCTCAATTAGTATTTGTTACAGTTAAGAGGAGTAAATAAATTAACGCTTTTAGAATTTCCACTTTCATGCTAATGGAAGTTTGTCACTTTATTTTTATATATACAAATGCAAACATATTAAAAGATATAAAGAGCAGTATCCTCAAAGCTGAAGTACATCTTGAAAATGCCTTGGTCAACTAGGTTGCACACATATTAAAGCTCTTCTCTGATTAATGCTGACATGCCTATATGCTAGTATTGGAGTCTTTAATTATAAAGAGTTCTTTTTAAACTATTGTRTGCAATGTGTACAGCTGAAAGATCTGTTACAAAGGTACTCTTTAAATCATGATCTGCAGAATTGAAGTGTGGATTTTTTGTCAAAATGTAGCAAAACCAATCATAAAATACCAAATGAAATAAATTATGAAGTTTGCTAGCCACTATGTATTGTTACTATATTTTATATTACACAGTTTGAGAAACATTGGCATCACACATGCCTTCTGTTGAGCATTTACTTGTTTATCTTCTACCTGCTTAAGGTACATTTTTCTATATGTATTTAAAACATTGAGCAGAACTCTGTTTATTTCAGTCTCACTGATGCACCTAAGAGYCTGTGTGTATAAAGTACATTCTACATGCCTGTGCAAAATGCCATACTGGGTACACTGAAACAACTTGCATGTGAAGAATTCACATATCTGTAAGTGTGGTGGTTGTTCCAATGGGTGAAAGGCAATAGAATTTAAAATGTTTGTTTTGAAATAAAACAATAAATTTTAAGATGCAGCTGCTGTTCAGAAGTGTTATTTGCAATAATACAGCTTTTCATTAAAAATACACTGTTGTGTTATTGATATGGAAACKGGAAGTATAAAAATTTTTCCACACCCACTTGTCATAGATAGTATATGGTGGACTTTGCTCAGTGTAATTCTGTGCAATACCTGAAGCAGAGTTCAAAAGTCTCCACTGGTGTTAGATCCCAAGCTCCCAAGAAGTTGAGTTTCTCGACCAAAAGGCTGGAAAAGGAAAAAAAAAGGTTCTAATTGTTTTTTTTGGGATAGGTGGAGGGAGGGGGAGGCTACCAGTTTATAAATGTTCTTTTTGAAAATAACTAAGACTCCAGAACTGAATGATTAAGGCAGAACGTTGGTAATGCTGTGGTTATTCAGTGTTGATTTTTTTAATGTCAAACTATTTTTGCTTTCTGTTCTTCTTGTGCTGAATTTAACCGTAATTCTACATTTTACACATAGATACTATGGATAACCTTCACTTGCATGTCATAGCTGTGGTCCTTTACTTTAATCTTCCTGGATCAGTGGGAACCAAGTCACAGCGGATTCTTCCTGCTACACACCACCCTTCAGAGTGCCAGTGGGATGGGCACTTCTTACTGAATTGCTCTTCTACCAGAATCTCTACTATTCCAGAAGATCTAGCACAAATAGCAGTAACAGCTGATTTGAGTTACAATAATATTAAAACTTTTGTGTGCTCTGATGGAAGAAATGAAGAGTGGATGCTAAAACACCTGAACCTCAGTAACAACCTGATTTCTGAACTCACGTTAACTACTTGTACAAATTTACCCATTTTRGAAACTCTAAACCTCAATGGTAATGCCATCCACACCCTCACACTGGACATGCCTACATCTGCACACGGGTCTAAAAAGTACAGCATTGTTGATCGTCTCCTGCCTGCTTTGAAAGTGTTGTCAGTTGAAAGAAATAATCTTAATGCAGTTCCAAGAGGTAAGCRTTTCAAAAAATCTTTAAGGACTTGACTCCCAAGGGGTAGGTTGATTTAGGATATATTTCATACATCTTACTGAATGCAGAATGTGACTTTCTCACTTTATTATACTTAAGGTCAGGGAAAGTTCCACTGGCAAACACAGAGGTGGAAGTAGATCGGTTGTTTGTTTACTTGGTTAGGTATTTTTAATACAGTCTTAGCAACTGTACTGTGTTAATAGCAGTCAAATATAACCAGATTTCTCCTTTAAGAGCCCAAGCAGTATTCTTGCTTGTTGTATAGAAAGGGGGAGTAAGGATCTTTGGAAAAACATCAGCCTCCGCATCCCAGTTGTGAACCTTAAGGTCAAAAAAATTACAGATCCTTCCTTCAGAAGGAAGTCAACTCTTAAATAAAAAAYTTCCTGCAGTTTCAGTATTTCAGAGACAGGAAAATATATTTTGTTCATTCCAAACAGTTTTTCTCAGTGCCATTTAATACTCAATCACAGTGACACCTTGGTGTAACAGGAGAGGGCTGTAAGGTTTCAAGAGACTTAGAGAAAGGCTTTGCTGGGCAGCTCAGCCTTATCCAGGGATATTTCACAGTGACCAAACGGTTTAAATGAAGCAGAAGCTACCAGATGAGCAACCCTGCCCTATACAGTATGTTGAATTTATTGACGTCTGATAACACCATCAGATTCATTAGAGTTTGAAAATACAGAAGGACAAGTGATGACAAAAATACCACTTATCCTGCAAAGTCACACAATAATACATCTGCCCCTACACAGGGTAATGAAAGTTCTGTCTTTCTCCTTTTATGCTGTTAAATAATTCTTTGGCAGATAGGAAACCCATTTCACCCAATAATTTTGTGCTGTCTGTATAGACAAGATATCTGTATAGAAAAGCTTACATTATAAAATACATCAATGAAGATTTGTTTTGATAGATAAATGACTGCTCATTATAGGATGCYTCAGAGRGTCAGACAGATCAATCTTCTATAAGAGACTCAATTTTTAAAATATAAGTTGTTGTRCATGGTACCACCATACTTCAAGTTATATTTTAATAGTAYATTCATTTAAATACATGTTCAGAACTTTATTCTTGTTCATAATACTTCACTAAAATTCTGAAGTTTAAGCTCTGGAAAGAAAACACAAACTGCAGTTCTATAGCAGAGGTTCCTCACAGAGAAACCCTTCTCCCAACTCCCCTCCCCCCATGAGTGAGGCTGCTGCCCACTGCTGCCATACCAGTGTACATTTTTGGCACAAACTGAAATTCAGGGAAGCAGCCACAATACAATTCCTCATGCAGGTGCAGTGATGAATCTATGAACTGCCAGAACTTCTGTATGCCTCTTCTATCACCTGCTTCTAGTTTTATACCAGGAATGAATCATTCCCTCTGCTTTTCACAATAAACCCAAAGATCAATTACTCAGCAAACAGAACTGCTGGCTGAGAAAAGAGGTTTCTGGTAAACAAGGTGACACCAAGGGCAAAATTTTTTAAGAACTACTAGCTTCTCAACAATGCTGTATGATCAGAAATCACTTTAAAGTGACTGTGGTGTTAAACACTCAGCATCAGTGGGGATGCTGAGTGTTCAAGTGCCTGCCTTTCCACTGGACCTTGCACGCTGCAGCCTCAGGGGCTGCCTTCACAGCACCTAAAAAAAAGGTGTCTCCAGCAATCAAAAGTGCTCCTTATGTAAGGTGGATGTTATTGTAACTAGGATACACTGAAGAATATACTGTCATGCTTCATAATTCACAGGCAGATAGGCATAAGCAACAACATAACATGTTTTTTTTTCATTTGCTTTTACATCCTATGAATACAGTTCAAATAATTCCACACATGAAAAACTCCTATGGCACTGCCCATGCAAATGGATAGGAGATACTGTATCACCTTTTGCATCTCTATCTTCTACTTAAAACTAACATATTTGGATCTTGTCAACTCAATATAGTCCCTTTTTACACTCCCTTCCTACCTCCAGTTCTCCAGAGAAGCTTGTTCAAAGTACAGAGATCAGCCAGAATAATTTTGATAGCACAAAGAAACGCTAGTGCTTTTATAAGTGTCAATTTTTAAGCCATTTGTTGACTGTGAATGCTTTAATGTGCCAGCTCTTGATACTGTACAACTTTAGAATGGGACAACCCCTGACCAGGAAAGGCATAACACAAAGGCTGCAGCCACTCATTGCAACAGATGAATGGAAGGAATTTTGCTGCAAAGAATTTTATAAAGACACTTGATGAAATTGGGAAAACAAGAATATGAAATGCAAAACAGGGCTTTTTTCTTCCTAGGACTAAGCCTCCTGCAGTCTTTACAAACTGTCCACATGTCATCCAATGCCATACAACAGATTGACCCAAAGGATTTTCAAAACTGTTCACAGCTGAAGTACATTGATCTGCGAAGCAACAAGATAACTAAAATTCATCCAGATGCCTTCAGAGATCTCAACAAATTACAGGTAGTAAAGCAATACAACTGCTTCAATATTTTATGTTAATCATTAATGACATTATTTACCAACTATTAAGCATGATTATGTGGTTCTGACTGTAATACTAGTGCACAGTTAAAAAACGGAAGCAAATTGTGAAAGTATTTTTTTATATTTGCTTTTTATATGTAGGAAAACACACTGAGATGTACAAGATATAACCATAAATTCACAGTTTCTCTATGCCACAAACCAATCTGTAACTACTTTAAACACGTGTATGTCTCTTTATTACCCCCACCCCTTCCATGKCAAGAGCCCTGCAGCTCCCTATTCACACAGAGGGAAGTCTACAATGGGAGAATTCTAAACAATACAATTTAAACTTTTCATCTACATTAAAAAGCTTAAATCAACATTATTGAAATCCTAAGCAGATGTATTGTTCACAGAACTACAGAAGTGCTTGTACACTAAAACACTGTTGTAAGATGTTGCAATAAGAATTCCATTTTAAGCCTTATCAAATTAATTCTGTATTATTTCCAAATAGGTTGTGGATCTCCGTSAAAATGCCCTGACAATACCTCTACCACAGATACTAGTCAGTCTGAACTTTTTTCAACTTGAAGTGTATTTGTCAAAGAATGCCTGGAAATTTAACTGCAGGCTAAATGCTTTCAAACATTTATTTTATTTTGTCTTTGACTCCACAAGGAAAAAATGGAGCSTTTCATACAATAAGCCTGCCAACAACTCCCAGAAACCTCTGCTGTATCTTTCAAGTWTCCATTTAAACTGCAAGGACAATGTTTTGCTCAAAAGGGCCACAGTCCAAACAGGGAAATCATCAGTGCTGACCTGTAACCTGGGCAACATAAAGGGTATGTACATCAAGCACTCCATCCAAATGCTGCCAAAATTCAAATGAATGCCGAATGATCAAATAAATMTGGTTTTAAAAGTGTCTTTCTAAAGACACTTTAAAAATAACTGAATAACAATTAAAAAAATATTTGAAGAATATTTGAAAGATCTCCCAAGTCTTCCTCTCTTCCCTTACATTAAAGGARGAAGTGATGCCAATTTATATACAARTAAGTTTCAGCAAGTAATGCAWTGCAAATGTGTTGGTTCATTTTGGACTGAAACAAAGGACCAGATAGTGGGGTGGCACTTCTAAGGCATGTAGAAAACCAAGAAGGATGCAATAGTTCTCATTATTCAATTACAGCAAAATGAAATGAAGGTTTATTTGCAGGAAAAARGATTTCTATTTCTTCTAAAAAAGTACAGTTACTGTGGCACACACTTCATTTACATTCAAAATTAATAGAGAACATTGARGGAATAAGCAATAAAACCTATAGAGCCATGACTTACCACAAGTAGAAAACTAAGACCAAAGTTAGAGCAGGTGGATTTGCCATGTGCTGTAAGGCAAAATGGTTTAACTCTAATGCACTAATAGCACTTGGAGGTGGTAAGGCTTTTCCCTGGGAATACTTTATCCCCAAATGAAAATATGGAGGATGTATCAGAAATGCCACCTTGCTTTGTCTGTTTACAAGAAAAGTCACAGGAATCAGGGTTAAAATCAGCACGCTGAATTGCAACAAAACTCAGCTGGGAAGGAAAGCTGATCCAAAGACAAAGCCAAAAATATAACCTTGAAACAAATTGCCAAAAGCCACCAACCAGCCATGGCCCACACTAGCTCAAGTTAGGAACAATTGCTCAGTCTGTACAAATATCCTTGATTTACAGACTTTTTTGCTGCAGTCAGATCAGCAACCAGATGAAAATCACAATGGTTGAAACACTGACASTTAAGAGGTGATGTTTTATCCCACAGCTGCACACAGGGACCGTGGCCAGGCTGCAGAGCAGCTGGCTGGAGATGTCTCTTCCGCAAGGAAGATCAGCAGATGTTTCCAGTACAACCCTGAACTTGCTCAGATGGTTTTAGTGACCTCCTCCCTCACTACCATTTTTCTTGTAAAGTCTGCAATTAAGACCCAACATGTACTGTGTTGTTAGCTGGCAGGCAGTGGGGATGGGCCCGTAATATGGTTTAACAGACTTTGTACCATGTAAAATTACTTMGGATGGATAAAAGGAAAATGGGGTTTATAATGAACTGTTGAAACTACGCGAGAAAGTCCAGAGTATATTCTTAAAAACATCACTGGACCCTGCAAACTATATAGTATACTATGCTTTTAACAAAGACTGAGTTAGTACTTTCTTTCATTTCAGGTAATGGAATCTCTTGGTGGACACCTAAGGGCAGAATTTCAAAAAATCAGAGTCTTCCTCATATAACCCTGGATAAAATGAATAATTTAGTGATATACAATGCCAGGAAAACTGCTGAAGGATTATATTTGTGTCTTTTTAATACAACAAAAGAGAAATATCTCATTTACAATATAGAGGTGAAAGAAGGAGTTCCAGCATTTTTGGTTAGAAAAGCCAGGGACACTAAYACTGTTTTCAGACAGAAAGGAACAGAGCCAAACTTTGCCCTGGCTGTCTCCCTCTCTGTGCTCATTACATTTGTTTGTGCTTTTTGTCTGGGTGCTTTTGCTAGACCCTACCTGGAAAGCCTGTGGAGACTCATGCGCAGGAACAAAAATTCAGCTTCAGAACACACATATTCTAATCAAGCTTTTTCASATGAAACCTTGAGCAGAGAGCCTGCTGCAAGCAAGACAGCAAATACACAGCATAATAGGTTATTTTGTGATAAGAATTCTTTAAGAAACACACAGATTTTTCCTACAGAAACTTCTACTGTGTATGAAAATGTCACTGGCAGTGGTGTACATTTACCAAATGCCAAAGCAGAGTACCAGAAACAAAGCAATACTGAAATCAACATGAAGAAAATACCAGTGTTTTCAAAAGTCCAAACCAGTATTGATAATAATGGAAGTGTAACGCTTTACGATAGTGAATTGTTTTTTGTAAGGACGGATTACCAGAACAGCCATGAAATAACACCAAACAGCAAAGCAAGAAACAACTCTGGTCTGCTGCAGTCTGAGATCAYGAAAGGTACACCAAGTTCTCCCAAAAGAAAAGGTATTGTTTCACATAATGAACCCAGGCACACTAAAAATTTTATGCAGGGAAGGCAAAGTTGTGAAGAACAACTTGGTCTAAGTGGCAACAAAAATATACCTAGTGATGTTGTAGATTTTATTTCACCCAGCAGCTCCAGAAGAGATGCAGTTACCGAGAATTTAAGCATCTATGAAACTGTAGGAAATTCTCTCCTTACTAAGCATGACTGTAAAAGGATACATTCAGATGAAAAAAATGTTACAGCTGATATATTTGGTGACAGTTCTTCATCTGAAGGGGCTCCATTCACAATGAGTGACTGTAGTTCTTTAGCAGACTTTGAACTGGAACGACCTGATGGTGACAACCTGCCAGTCTGTCACTCATCACTAGATGACACCAATACAGACAGTGGAACTGAGAAGTTTGCAACACCACCAGAGTCTCTAAACACTACTCCTGAACTTCAGCAGATTGAGAAAAATGAAGATGAGAACAGTGCCTATTTTGAAACCACTATTAATTATGGATCAGATACCACCATGCGTGAAACAGTATCCCCTTATTCTGATAAACGCAGTAGCCACGTGTCAGATCCAGATACAGTTAGTTCTTCAAGTCAGGAAATTCCAAATACGTTTGATTATTTTACTAATGCAGAGTCAACAGCACAGAATTCTGTTTCTGATTCTGTCCACAGTCAAAGTRCAGATTTTGGTAACACGGCACTTAAGTTAAAACATTTTCCCACATATGACACAGAGAAAACTTCTGAAGAGGATGCACTGCAGCTGTCTTTGCTTCCCAGAGAACCACAGCATACCCTCAGCTTCAGTCACACAGAACAAAAAGAAAATGCACCAGCAGGAAGTACAGATGATGACATAG
>CADDXX010000138.1:741535-868937 GCA_902810485.1 Alauda arvensis | reverse complement strand
ATCTGAGGACAGTGGTTTTATTTTTGCTCCCATTGATACTGGTTTGAATGAAGTTGTACAAAAACCATCACTGCTGTATTCCAGCAAAGAATCATCTCTTCAACTGCTGCCTGAACACACAGCTGAAAAACATTTCATGTTTGTTACACAGCAAGATGACTTGCTACCACAGGGGAAGCAGGCTTGTGCAGATGAAATGCAAGGAGGTTCTGATGAGAAAAATTCTGACAGATTCAGAGAATTACAGGGTACCAGCACCAGCAGTCTGCCTGAAGAAACAGTGTCTTGTAATCCTATAGCAGTTCTGCTGCATCTTCATAGTTCTGGGAAAAYAGAGTCAGAATTCTCAACAGATGATCCCTTCCAACTGGATCCCTTCCAACTGGATCAGAGTTCTGATCACRAATCAGTCTTCCCATCTCTTTCTCAATCCCCGATACAGAGTGATGAGGATGCATATTCCTTCTTAATCCCACCAGGTTTCTTCAATGAAAGTACACCATACAGTTCATGCTCCTTCCCACAAAAGCCTACAGGAAATACAATCTCTGAAAACACTGATTCCAGCAAGATGAAGGATCACACTACTTTGACAGAACTGGAGAACCATTCTGCAACAACTGTAAGACACCTCCAAAATTCCAGTGAAAATCTCAGCCAAAAAAGTCAGACAAGTTCAGAAAAGGACCAGTTTTTTGTAAAGAAGAAAAGAGCATTTGATGGATTTGCTAATATTTTGCAAAGCAGGAGAACAAACTTCAATAGTTGAAACACAAAATGGTAATACTTAACTCCCACAGTGTTCATGTCATTATAACAGGTGCAAACATTATTTTGTTTTAAAGTGAAATTACTTTTGTTTAGAAGGGTAATCATGAAAAACCCAGTAACTGRCTTAATAGAAAGCTACTCCAYAATATTAATAAAGTTTTTGCTRAATTATATTTACTTTCTTGTTATTAGTAATTGATAATAATATATCATTTCCCTAGGAATTTGCTTCAGATACTGTTTCATGTTTTTGTCTRAAATAAATGTTACATGGACATTTACATTATTACTATTATTGTGTTTTCTTATGGGACTCAACCTATATGGTAGAACAATACATACTACTGTCTTCTGTTTTTTGGGCCAGATTTGTGGATTATCTCTGAATTCCCAGTGTTGCAAAGATAAATTAAATCCAAGCATTATTCAATTACATTTCAAAAATTACTTTTTAACTTGGCAATGGAGAGAAAACCACCTTTCTCAAAGAAACAGAATATAATTCAATTCTTGCAGAAATATCAGTTATAGAAATGTAGCTATAATGGGATATCACCCAAAGTTTGCAGATGTGGTGACACAAGCAGTGTAATTTAAAAAGAGCCAAAGAATCCTATACCCACTTGAGACTTTTACTTAAGAGGGGAAAATCAAAAGCAGTTCAAAACCACTATTTTTGAACATCAGTARCCAAAAGATAGCAAATGTAAGGTAAAATTACCTCTGAATATAGCCCAAGGCCCTTTCAACAGACTCAGTACCACTGATGCAGCCCTTGAAGGGAAATGTCATCTTGAAAGGGCGCAGACCCAGTTCTGGGAAAATGCAGGAAGCTCTAACTCTGGRAAAACTCACAAAGACACTATTAACTCCTAAAAACTCCAAACAGAASGAACACATTTCAATTCCATCACAAAAGAAGAAAATCCAATGGCACACTACATCACTGAAACTACCTTTGAAGAAAAAACTAAGAACAAAGAGCCATGCCAGCTTTCAGTAAAGCTCATTATTCACACAAGTTCTTTGTGGTCAAAAGAACTTTAGAAATGCAGTGAGTGCCTGAAAAAAACACTGACTTGGGTCTGTTTGGTATCTATGGGTCTTCAAACACCATTAACACCTCTCCAAGGTCTGTCACATTTTGGCTCTTGCAGGTAACATGTTAAGAAATCTAACTATACAAGCAAGGCCATTTTGTGAATCATGGGAAAAAAACCCTCTCTATTGCTCTATTGATATCTCATACACTGACATGTTTTGCCATTTGCTTGTGCAACAGTCCAACAGGATTTCAAAATATATATTGGAATATTATTTTCTCATCTTTCTTTCTAACCATGAGAATGCTGCATTGCAGAGATGAGGCAGACAGTATACCACTTGAGAGAAGCTGCAGGATTTCTAAGATTCTCTTCATGCCATAAAGTTGTGGGGAAGTTTCTRTTCTTGTCAGACAAAGTAAATTCACTCCTTTATAGTGGGATTTTAACAAGTGGCAAAGTATTCATTCTACTGTCAAAATATTAGGTTTCATCTCAAACTTATCTTTGTATCTGTGCCTTATCTTGCCACTGWCCTTTGCTACTCATTTCTCCATTCTTACTATCACATCTTCATTCAAATCCAAACACTCAGCTACTTCTCCTTCATATTMGTTCATTCCATTAGCAATTGTTCTTTAATACAAAACCTTTGTATTTTCTGTGACTTCCACACAGTATTTATTATACTCTGCTCCTCCCTACCCACCCCATGTTACCATGCCCTTCTGAACACAATTAGTTACACAGTCCCACACACACTGACCCCAAGATTGTAGCCTCACTTTTCTTCACATTTCATCCACTGTATCTTGTTCACACTGAAAACTGATTTAGCTTATTTGGCCACTGAGAATTTTCTAGGACACCTATACTAGTAGGAAGCCACTGCTGCTACCATCCCAATTGACTGTGGGTAATCAGTCACAGAATAAGCTCAATWAAAAAGCTGCCTGAGTGTACACTGTATGAATTTGTGAATGAAGCATGAGCAATCAGCCAAGAGGATGGTTGGCAATAGTTGGACRCACCCTTCTCACAGGGCAGTGGCCTGTCAAGCTCCACAACTGACAGGACACAGAATCCCTCATACAATGAATCAGGACAGGAAAAAATACAGAAGTTTTAAGACCAGATCAAGAAGTTCAAATACAGTAATCAGGATGAAACAAAACTCTCATTTTCAAACACATCCTTAAAGTAGTTTGTAGATACAAAGCATTTCAATCTTTCTGAATATGCTGAAAGTTGGGCTGGAAAATAACCCTAAAATATAAGGAGAAGATATGCACATTTAACCTATACATAACTAACAAATAAACTTTTTTGGATAGTAGTAGTAAATTTTTCATGGTAGAGAAGACTGTGACTCATCCCCTCTGATAAATACAGATAAGCAACAGCCTACATTCTGAGAATTGGCAAAGCCAATCCCAGCCTTCATCAGAAACATAAACGCAATGAAAACTTCTTCAGGATGGGTTCTGCATTACAATATTCTAATTGCAATGTAAATACATCCTTTTGAAGTAATATTTTAAGTCAAGATTGGAAACAMTATCTGGAGGTCACCTAGTCCAACAATCCTGATGAAGCAGGGCCACCTAGAGCCAGTTGCTCAGGACCACRTTCAGATKGCTTTTGAGTATCTCTGAGGATAGACTCAGTAACAGTGTATGGCAGCYCTCACAGAAAAAGAGAGCAGTTCCTGATGATCAGATGGAGCCTYYTRTGTTTCAGTTTATGCCCACTGCCTCTGGTCTTGCCACTGGGCACTGGCTGAAGAGTCTTTGTCTTCTTCACACCCTCCCTTCAGGTATTTAATTACTTTAGTATGACTTCCCACAGCACCTTCTCTTCTCCAGGCTTAAGAGCTGTAAAGCCTCTCCTCCATAGCAGAGAAGTTCCCATTCCTTCATCATGTCATGGTCCTTTACTGGACCCTCTCCAGAATGTCACAGTGTCTCTGCTACTGGGAAGCCCAGAACTGGACACAGTACTCAGGTGTGGCCTCAYCAGTGCTGTGTAGGAGGGAATAATCATCACTCAGCCTGCTGGCAATACTCTCTCTGAACCACACCAGGAACCACTCACCTTCTTCACAGCAAGGACTTGTTGCTGGCTGGTCTTCAACTTGGACCCCCAATCCCTTTTCTGCCAAGCTGCTTTCCAGCTGGGTGGCCCTCAGTGGATACTGGTGCAGGAGGTTGTTCCTCCCCAACTGCAGGACTTTGCACTTCCCCTGGATGAAGCTCATGTAGTTCTTGTAGGCCTCCTCTCAAGCATGATGAGGTCCCTCTGGAAGGCAGAATGATCCTCCAGCTTATCATCCTCTTTTACTTCCAGCTCTGTCATAYCAGCAAACTGCTGAGGAGACACTGTGCCACAGCACCCAGGTCAGTAATGAAGCTGTAGWACAGGACTGGACCCAGCTCTGACCCTGGGGCCACAGCACTAGTTACTGGTCTCCAATTAGACTTTGCTCTGCAGACCACCACTCTATGGGCTTTATAATTTTCAGTTTTCAGTCCACCTATCTGCTCATCCAGTCCATATATCAACAGCTTTTGTAGGAGGACCYTGTGGRTCAAAMGGCTGGACAAMRATRAGTGGGTAACAATTATGCTTCTGTAAAATTTTGTYCCAAGACAYTTCTGCTCAAATTGGCTTATTGTTGAAAACCCTTGTATTACAGTACTGCTTTACACTGACACACTCCATTTCAACCAYAACCTTTTTGAAACACGTACCTGTTCCCAACAGTGTTAAATACTGATTTGCTCTACTATTAGAAACAAGGGGGACAAGATCCTACACACAAATTCCCTGCTAATACTTGATAAAGGCTGCCTGCTGATGTATGTTCAGATATGAGAATTTCTGAAGTATGAATCACAKAAAAATCTGAAGTCAGTTTCTGAAACCAACACAAATACTGTTTATTTGTGGGATGCCATTTTACAACAACACCATGAAAAGACCTAAAAAAATCAACTAGATTAACTCAGGTGGCATAATAGTATTTTCATCATATTGTGAGTCACAGGAGTTTAGCACACCTTATTTATGTAATATCCAAATAACTAAGACATAAAGCATTCACAGTTACARGTTAACTGCTGTTCCTGCAACAGCAGTGTCAATAGGTGCTATTTTGGCACATGTACACATGCACACACACACACAGTGGGGGAGCAGGTGAGGATTTAAAATATAAAAGCAAACAAACAAAAAATAAAAGCTGAATTTTGGTCTCATTTACAAAAAATGAACTATTCAGTCTACGGATGGATTCTATATACTTCTAGAACAACATGAAAAGACAAAATATAAGGCCTAGAAAGAGGTATGTTAGCAGCTATAAATAAAACCAGGGCACAAGCTAACCTTTAAAGCTGCCTATATAAATTCCAAGAGTATCAAACAATTTGTTAGACTTGTGACTAAGGGTCAAGAGAAATCTGGGAACACCTTAACACAACTGAAGACCATTTCTTGYCCTTCAAAATAGTAACTTGGGAACATTAACCAAGTAGCAATAAACTGTACCTAATTTTAATCGTGTGAGCACATTTCTCATGAAATAAAACRCATGAGTTTGTGCTAAAATGGGAGAAGTCTCTAAAGAATTAGAAATGGCTACACAAAGTAGCTATAACCCAAGTATTTACTGTAGCTTAAAGACAGCCTTAAAGAGATTTTAACTGAAAACTCAAGTACATAAATAATTTCAGTAATTTCTATGTTCCTCAGCTTGCTTTCCTTGGAAAAAGATAAATGAAAAAACAGTAATAGAGAWTTCTATTAATACTTTAAATACTTAGCATCACTTTGCTTTAGAAGGAAATTTAATTCATGGACTGTTAATTTTGATTACTAATAGTAATAGAATAATTTAGGTTGAAAAGATCCTTAAGATGACTGAGTCCAAAGAGCTACAAATATTTGTCTTCTATCAAAAACATCAACTGCTATAGTCTGTGGACACTGTTTTCATTTCACTGTCTTTCCAATTTAAATCTCCCAAATACCAAAAATGAACTGTAGATTGATCATCAAGTTTCTGCTAAAAGTTCAGTATCAGTACACCAGAAACATTAGCACAAGACCCATGATACTTTTTCAGGAATGACCTCTCAGTGTCTTGTCCCAGAAAACAGYRTATTTTGTACATTATTTTKCATTARGGTTGGGGGGAGCCCACAATCAAACAAAACAAAATAAAAAATCTACATCAGCTATTTGATGGCAAAATAAACAAAAGAAGCAAATRCCTCACTGGTACTAAATACAAGATTAACTGAGTAGGTTAGTTAAGTTTCCACAACTGTTAAAAGTTTCTTCAATATACAGGAGCAGGCAATGTTAGGATCTTCTGCTTATCAACCTATAAAGCAAAACCAGCAGGACGGGTATCACAGGGAAGCTCATCAAATCACACAGGTCCAATTCAGTCCATTTGTTCACTATAAATGTCAGTAAAGCTGTCTCTACTAGCTGTAATTGAATCTSTGGTTTACTTTATGAAGATGCATGTTTATAAACCTGCTGATRGCTACAGATTCATACTGCTTCAAATGGAAGAAAAAATTTGCACCATCTGATTCATTTCCAAACACATTCTTCCTTTCCATCACTCCCAAATACTTTAACTCAAATTAAAAAAACAAGTTTGTTTACTTACACAGCTCAACAACTTTCTGAGGTTTCTTTCCCTGTTTCTTTGCTTTTAATTAATTTTTTTATTCTGATAAACATTTGCAAAACTGCCAACACCTGGCTGAACTGATTTCTGTCAACCCTGTTAAATGAAAGCTACACCTGTAACAGTAATAGATTAAAAGTGTCTTTGGCTCTTGCTTCCATTATTGGAAACTCAGTTATTTGTGACATACAAAGCCTTTATATAAACTTGTATTTGTCGCAGGATTCACACCAATTTGTGCTGAACAGTTTTCCTAGAGTCAACAGCTAGTTTAATGTTTTAAAAACAATTACACCTATTTCACTTAAAATCTTAGCAATCACAATTTGGCCTAATGTTAAAAGTTATATTGCTTCTAAGTTCATTCTTTGAAGAACTAAACCAGCAGCACCACTGGTATTTCATTACAGTAATACTATTGTAATATACACATTTACATCAGAAGTCTTAATAAAAGGTGTGTTTTCTTAAGAGGCTTATTGTAAACATTAAATACCACACTCCACTCAATTAATTTCTTGTGCAAACTGGCATCAAACATGGAATTAAGGTTATGTGCATTAGTACATGAGAAAGCACTGTGCATGTTTTACCACTACTGACTTTRAAAAGCACTATTTAGTGTTACAGAAATCCAAATGTAGCTATTTCACAGGAAAGGTAGTATTTTCTTCTTAGCATCATGAAATTCTAGGTTTCATATATGCATGTATCTTGTATATTTACATATACACAAATATACACAGACACACAGTTTTTGTCTTTGGCAGCTGAGCTTAAAAAACAAAAACCAGGAACAACAACAAACAGATCTGAACACAACTGACCACCTGTAGAACCACAATTCCAACCTCCTGGCCCAGGGCAGCAAACTAATGTGCTTTTGCTAAACTAGGCTTAATCCTGAAAGGAGTCAAGTCAATGGYAGTTGTTCCTGACTTGATGGCAAGGATAGAACCTTCTACACAGAAGAAAATGTCACTTTCAACATACAACACTTTCCTCCTGTTCCTCTTGATTGCATTCTAGGGAAATAACAAAACTGCCAATACCTAGTAAAATATTTCTAGAGTCTTTGTTGATCSAAAACACCCACTGGTCCTTTGTTATTAAATGCTCCATGAATCAGTAACATTTTAATGAATCCTTAGGGATCAAAGTTTAATAGCACCGGATACTTTAAGGACCTATTTATAAATATCAACACTAACATTACTTAATAAAGAAGGGTAAGGCAAAGACAACCTGACAAAATTACAGAACTTAAATGTTATTTCATTCACTCATTTTTTTCCAAAATAAACACCAGAACCATCCCATACAGGTTAAGAGATGAGTGAAACAGGCAGTGGTCCCTACTAAAAAGAACTGTCATTTAATGCTGGTGTCTTACATGCCCATTGCCTGCAATGGGCATTCTGTCAGGAAACTTTAATCCCCAACAGGAAACAAAAAGTAATATTTTGACTATTCAACAYCATATTTGTTCCAATTTCATATTTTAAGTACTTAGAAACACGAAGCTGGAGGCCC
This sequence comes from Alauda arvensis, assembly GCA_902810485.1. Lineage (NCBI taxonomy): Eukaryota > Metazoa > Chordata > Aves > Passeriformes > Alaudidae > Alauda > Alauda arvensis. The sequence goes on along the minus strand of CADDXX010000138.1, from coordinate 860,885 downwards.
TTGGAAAGAYTAGTGTTACAAACAAAAAAATCCCCAAAACCTTTATTATGTCTGTGCTAGGGATTAGCATACTTCATTCCCCAAACCACTAATTCCAGCTAAAACTTCCARTGTCATTGGGTCACTAAATCACAACACAGACCAAACACTCTTGGTACACCAAAATTAAAAGGAGTATGCCAAAGGCAATTTACAAAAGTCTAAAACCCATTTTTAAAAGGTACTTTAATTTGTTCATTTGTACCTGTAATGACTACTGCAGTTTTAACATTAGAAAGTCAGTACTTTTTTCTTCAAATGGAAATCATCTGTGGCATGTACAGCTATTACAGTGTTTAAATATTTATATGTATATATATTTTTAAGACACCAATGTTTCATTCCTATAAAGCATTAGGTCAGGTTTGGCGAATTCTGGTGAAGGAAATCACAGCATGTCTTCTCAGAAATTGGCATCTCAAATTGTAACATTGAAACTGTAAATAGTTCTTCACATAACTTTGTCCAGAAAGTCTGAAATGCTACATTTGAGACCAAAAGAAAAACAAAATAGCTAAAGTTCCAACCGACATGTAAGTGATGATTAGAAATATGCCACAAAATTATTTTTACAATACATTTCTGCAGAAATAATTCCTAGGTGAAGCCTTTTTTTATACACATATACAAAATTTAGACAGCAATATACACATAATCACAGTGAAGACTCTGGCAAGTTCACCAATTYGTAGTGTAAATACAAAATGCAAAGCAGCCTTCAAAGAGAACAATGCTAAACAGCAAGCATAGCTAGCTTGTTAAATAGCAAACATCAAAAGTTCCCTGCCAAAGGGATGCAGTGCAAGAAAAGCAGCATGCACTTTGATACAAATAGCAGTTTATGGCTAATGGTTGACATAACTGTGGTAACAGTGACTCTTGAGTGGCTGTGCATAGTTAAACTCCTATGTCATCTGTTTTCCTTTATACCATTCCACAAACTCATCCAACAACACTGGCCCTGTAGAGAGATCAAATAACTGTATTTTACAAAATTTTGTAAAAGGACACTGAATGATTAAGCTCAGAGAAATAAATTATTWTAGAACATCARCATATGGTAGTACTTACAGGCTCCATCTTCATCATAGTTACTGAGGTCAAGGTTAATTGTTCTGCTGAATTCAAGAACATTACACCATTGGTCCTTATTGATAACTTTGTATTTCGATTGCTGCTTGAGGCAAGGAACAGAAATTACTGAAATGTATTTTCAACTGTCTCAAACTCATTTTCTTACAGAAAATTTAAACTTTGTGATGCATTATTGTTTTAATCTCTGTGTGTCATCTAAAACTAAAAAGCATTAAACCAGCAAGTATTTAAACTAGTGTTGAATCAYGCTTCTGATTAAGACATCTTTTACAGGGCAAACAGACAGCAATCAAATAAYGTCTACAAGCAAATAAATAACACTCTAAACACTCTACAGTTTGTTCTGTGTTACACAAATCTTAACAGCATGGGAATTTGGGAAAAAGGAAGAAAGGAAACATAACCAGTTGCATGTGCTGCTTTGGTGGTTACTATTTCCTAAATTAGAACACAGCATTCTTAACTGTTCATTCTACCTCKAGTTAAAAGTATCAGAGAAGACAGATTAAAAAACTCTGTCATTCTGTTTCCAATTCCATACCTCTAGAAACTGATGAAATACTGGAAAAAGGGACCATGCTTTTCCTAAAAGAAGGCCCAACATACACTTGGCAGTATTGATATCTAGGCTGCGCTGGTCCTTTTCCTGCATGGAAAGGTCAAAAAGGAAAACACAGAATGAATTCCAGATTTTTCATTTCCCTCACAGCTCACCCGTAGACGAAGTAACAAATGAATCATATATAGCAGTATTTAACRGTGTTTTTTAATAAAACACAGTTTGCCAGTAAAATTTTCTCCCTTTCAGGTAATAGCTTGTTACACAGAGATGTTGCTTTCTATAGATGTTCCCCATAAAACATTMTGGCAGATGAGGCATGAGGTCATTTCTGACCTCTGTCCTCCCCAGCAAGCAATGGCCATCAGATCCCCAGCCATGTTTGCACATATTCTCTGCACAGGCACAGCTCTCAGAATAGCTGGACCCACTTCTGCCCTAGCACTAAAACCCCTAACTGCCAACAGACACTCAGTGCCACTTCACACTTCCTTCACTATGCAGAGTGAGCCAAGGGAGGATCTTTGTTCTGTTGTTCTAACTGATTACATGAAACTCAGATTAAACTATCAAATGAGCAGACAGAACATAATACACTAGCACATTGAGACTCCTCTCTGGATCGACCAGTTTCAATTTAATGTAATAACACTATATATAAGCTTAAGGGCCGCTTTTTTTTTGTTTTGTTTTGTTTTGTTTTGTTCTGTTTCTGCTAAATAAAAGGTGCAGCACCTGTACCCAGCAGGTTTGTTATCAGTGACAAATATTTAGTAACATAACCTCTGCACATCTCAAAGTAACACGCATGTGTATGATTCCATTTTGTTAAGTAGATTATCTCTCTACATTTCTTATAATGAAATTAAACCAATTTTGCYGAGAGATGAGACATAAACCCCCACACTTCTATGCCTTGGTTATAACACTGAGCTACAAATTCACAAGTTAATGAAATCACAAAAAATATATTTCAATATTAGCTAATATAGACCTTGTTCTCCGTATGTATTCATGACAGTGGACTGCAAAGTCTCAATTAAGCAAAGACAGGATATCACAGAGTCATGGAATGGGTAAGTGGAAGGCCCACAGTAGGTCATCAGGTCCAACCCCACCCTGCTCAAGCAGGGTCACCCTAGAGCACATGGCACAGRACTGCWTYTAAGTGGCTCTTAAATATCTCCTGTGAGTGAGACTCCACAAYCTCTCTGGGCACTATGTTCCAGTGTGTGTGGTMACCTGCACAGCGAAGAAGTTCTTCCCCATATTCTGGCGGAAGAACTTCCTGTGCATCACTTTCTGTTCACTGCCTCCTGTCCTATTGTGGCACCACTGAGAAGATCCTGGACCCATTTTCTAACACCCTCCCTGCAGACACTGATAGAYATTAGGAGGCTCCTATCCTTTATCCAGCCTCACTGCCCTCCACTGGACCCACTCYAGGAGCTCYATGTCTCTCTTGTCCTGAGGAGCCCAGAGCTGGACACTCCTGATGTGGCCTCACCAGGGMCGAGTYAAGGGGCAGGATCACCTCCCTCAGCCTGCTGGCAATGTCCTTCCTAATGCACCCCAGGACACCACTGGCTCTCCTGGCCACAAGAGAACACTGCTGACTCATGGAGAGCTTGTTGTCCATCAGGACATATCCCACACAGGGATATTCTGGATGCACGGAGTGTCCATCAGAGCACTGCAAGACAGCTAGCTGCCCACAACAAAGGAAATTGAGCCCTGTGTCTCACCTGTACAAATCCCGTTCTATGTATTACAGAATACACATCTTTATTAAAAACTAAGCTGAAGTAATAACTGAGTTGTCTTCTATCACATAGGACAGATGTGRCAGAGCAAGAGCCCAGTTCTCAGTCAACAATTGAATGCCCCAGTCATGTTATGTTCATTTCATTCTAAACACTCCCCAATTCTAAAATTGTGTAGATGGAATTTAATGCAGRTTTGTTTTGAAAGTAAAGTGGAGAGACCAGCAATTCTGAAAACATGAGAAACTGTTTTGCATTCTGGGTACTAAATCCAAGAGGGATTTAGAGGGAAAAAAAAAGTAAATTCCATGATGCACAAAGCCTTTCAATGTGTAATAAAGATGAAAAAGAAACCTGCAAAGGCATTTCTGTACTAGTGTGATATAAATCTTTCACTTATTTCAAACCTCAAAAAGTTCTAAATACTAATTCTTTTTCCAAAGCCCACTACACTTCTGTCACAAATACTTTTAAGCAGAAATAATGCTGCTGTCAAAATACATTTTATTTTACCTACTGTTTATCCTCTGAATTCTTCCCACACACTCAAGTATTAATGAAATCAGGCTCTATTGCCTTTCTTTGGCCACATTGGTTTTTCATGCCTTATATTGTTACATTTCTACATTCTCTCTCTGACTACTGATCAGAACAAATTGTTCAGATAAGCCCTTTCTAACCACCTCCAATGCCTAGTGGTGCATCTGCCGTGACAGATGATGGAACTGCACTCTTAGCATACAATCCAGACACTTTACATTCCTTGGACACAGTTGAAGGAGTTAATTAACAAACTCTGTTTTAGCTAAGTATTTGTTTTATACTAATGATAGATAGCCTTCCTGAGATTTTTTTCYGCCTAATATTTCACATTAAAGATCAATTTAAGCTATGTAATACATGCATCTGTATGTTCTCAAACTTGGCAATAACAAGGGCAAACATGGATTGAGGAATGTACTTGCACTTAATATCAACATATGGTGTTTTAAATTATTTCCTCAAATCTATGCTGACTTAAATCGTGCATGCCACATGAAACCCTGATGACACATTTTTATTCACAAACTAAMTTTAAATGCCAAATCAACAGACTCTTTCAAAAAAATTTCTCTTAAAACTTAGGAAGTTTAGACAAGCGGTTTTTTGCCGTGGAGCACCTCSCTGAAAGAATTATCCTTAGGACAGAAATTATACAATTTCCTGAATGTGAAACCAYCAGCTTTTTTCTATCAATCACTTCAATGATCCTGAAAAAAATTATGCCCAGCTCAATCTGGCATCTATAAATATATCTGCCTTTGGCATCCAGTAAGAATAGAAAAGAACATTCTCCTGCAGACTTTCCCCAAGTCTATAGTATTGAAAGTTCAATAATCATATTAGCCCAATATTCATCAGTTTATATGTTCATGGCTTGAAGTTCTATAATCTGCAGGGGCTTTTTGTCACAAATGAACTCACAGCACCTGTGTCTCAATGTTTAAATTCTTTTTTGAGACCACTGTTGATCACACCAGCTTGGTACCTCTTGAAAAGAACACAGACACTATCCACCTTTGAAGTATCTGCACTTTTGACAGAACATCAGCTGGCACAGGTCTGCTCTCTATCGCAAATATTTCATCACTATCTTAAACTTCTTAGGCAATACCTTTGCACTCTACATTGAGCAAAACTGGCAGAATAAAGCTTCATACAGCAAAGAAGGAATTAAGATGTTGTTACAGCTTTTCTTTTCCTCTCACACTAAGTGCATGCATTTTTTTTATATTCAGCTGCAAGTTTCCTTGTTTAAAAGTGAACTACCAGAAATCGGAATGCTGAGATGAAGAAAGCACTGAGGTACCAAAAATCTGAGTTGCTAATGAGAGACTATAGAACTGCTATCAGTTCAATTTCTTCTTATTTTTCTCATTTTCTTAGGCTACTTTTTCTGGTGCAAGTTTTCTTAGTATTTTTAGTTCTTTTGCACTGAAATCTGAGGTTCAGTTTTACCTCTTCATGTTAAATCTTCTGTAACGTGATTCCATCACATTAGCAAAACCGATGTCCAAATCCTATTTCAAAATATTATTTCAGAAAATAAAGTTTTCTTATTACTCCCTCCAAGTATGAATAGTCTTATGTATATAGGTTCCATTCATCAAAGCATGTTTTATAGCAGGAAGACTGATTTCAGGGTATTCCTTAACAAATAAAAACAACATTAAAGCCATTCCAACAATCTTCTGGATTTATATAATATCCAGCTTTTATCATGTTACCCATTTTTACTAGCTATTGRAATGTGTGAAGTGTCTTCCTATTTTAAATATGTTTATGCTCACAAAATTCAGAGAAAGAAAAAMCACAGTAATTATAAAGTTAGTAAAGCTCCAACATAGAACAGAATGGGGCCTAAATTATTTCCCTGAAGTCATAAAATAGCTTGAGGCAGAGACATAACAAAACATGTCACTAAACCACTAACCCCCTATATACTTTTTTCCCCAGTTTTGACATCTTTCATATACTGTTTAGAACACARATGGTTCAATTTGTTAGAAGCAATCTTGAGAGGTACCTTCAGAGAAACAAAGTTAGAAGTACAYGGTCTTTCAATTATTATTTATGACAGTAAAGTTTGTAATTTCAAATATACAGTACTTACCCGTGCAAAGTCAAAGGCATATCTATAAATAAGTTTAAAATTGGAAGGCTCATTTAATAAAGATCTCAAGTAATCCAGAGAATTTCTCAATTTTTCTGTAGTATCACACCTACAAAACAAGCACCAAKTGAGTTTAGAGACTGCATTCTTACTGAGACTGATGTTCTGGGAAAGAATCTCTAACATGTATCCCCATTAACCTGTTCAAAACACATCACTCTGTACAGAAGCATGTTTCTGATTTTGAGTGTCTGCATAAAATGCGTTATTAAATCCATAATGTGAAACAAACTTAGATAAAATAGCAAAGTCTTACACTGGGACTGACTGTGTTTGTAAAAAACACACTCTCCAACAGACTTGTCCATGCATGGCAAACAAACAGCAAATCAAAGCAGTGAAAAATACTTTTTCAAGTCTTGCAATGGAACTTCCTACAAAGCTTCAGTAATTCTCTACTGGAAGGTAAAGTTGAAACAGTTCATTCTGTCTCCACCTATCTATGGAACATGACAATTGAACTTTATTTACGTTGATTTTGCCATAAAATTAAGCTCTTAACTGGAGAAAGCAACTCTTAAAAAGAACAATGCCAAGTTACAGAAAGGGTTTCTATTATTTAGCATTTTAAACCACTCTAACAACATACCACAATCTAAAAGACACGTGCAATCCAGCAACAAAGATAGGTGTCCTTGGGGACAGAGAGAGTGTCCAACCCACGACATTTCTCTTTTATTGAGAGTTCAGATTTTTTAATCCAACTGTATTTAAATGTGCAACATCAGGTTTCAAGTTGTCTCTAAGTGACCACACCATCATAAATCAGGCGAAAAACTTGTGACTTCTACTCCATGGCAGAGCTCTTTGCTTTAGGTGCTATGAGTAAAGTTGTTTTTTCTGAAAAGCTGCATTTACTATAACAAACTTATGAGAATTTTCAAGGCACTTACTGTAGTGAGGTCATTCCTTTTAACCATTCTTGTAACGTAAAGTAGCCCATGTTTTGTGCATCCAACTTCCATGCTAGCACAAGCATAACTACCTGTTTTAAAGAGGAAAAAAATGGAGACTGAGAAGATCCATGTGTTTTACAAATAACCACTGTTTAGTAGGCTAYAAATGCTTTTACTTGTGTAAGCAGAGTTCAGAACTGAACTGAAAATAAGCTGCACTATTTTAGAAGTTAAAAAAAATCCTGTAAGTGAGAGACTTGTACACAATCCAAACAAAGAGAAGGTAACAGTGCAAATAAATAGTGAACATCTACCCAAGCTATCAGTCATCTCATGAGCAATACAATGGGGAGAAGATTAGTTGCTGCAAAAGCTACAGAAAAGGTTTCCCAAAATAACTACAAAATTTCAGTATCAGTTTGACAAGTTATACCTGGCATTTGTTAAACCCTCAGCTCAATGAACATCAGCTGTAATCCACAAAATTCAATTATTTGAAAGCTAATTATGATCCCACAATTCAAGCAGATAAGTAAATCTAGATGAACTAACATTAATACACATCAAAACATAGGCTGATACATAAATACTTCAGTTTTGTCCAAAAGGAAAGTCTTTTTCACATCTCACACAGCAGACCACAGCAAAGAAAGAATTTAGATAAAGCTAAAGATAAAATATCGTAAGATTATTATTATTTTATTCATTAACTTAAGAAGCCACTTCTGACAAATATATGAAAGAAAAACTTGCAGGATAACTGACCCTGCCAAYCTAGAGAAAAAAAACAATGAAGTAATTTAAATTTGCAACTCAGCCATTAACTGGCTAAGGTTAGTGCAGCTCTCTACAGCTTATAATGCAAAATCAGAATACCTGCTTATATAATATAAATGTCTGCATAAATCACAACATTTATTATTCTCCTAAACTCTGATATTAGCAAATGACATCTCATTTTCTAGCACACCTTTCAAAGCCACAATTCTCATTTACTTATATGATGCTCCATGAATTCTGCARAAGACAGGACTTCCAAATACATTTAAAGAACAAAAATTAGGCACTAGGAAAAAGCCTGTAAAATGCACAATTGTTTTTTAGATTTCATTTATTTATATCTAGAAATATACACACCTCACATATAGAATATGTATCTGTAAATCTATTTCTATTCATTATTTGGTTTTTGAAATGGTATAATGGTTGTGCCACTACTGCCCATAATATTTGAAATCTCTTTGTCCTAGAAAACCCAAAGGAAACACTACTTCTTTGTTAATTGATATATTAAATCCTGAATGTTGTCTCCTTGTTTCAAAAAAAAACAATCATCAGGGTTCTTTTATTTATTGTTTACCTTTTTTTTTTTTTTTTTAAGTTTTTTTTTTTTTTAAAACCCTGAAGGTTGGTGGTGTTTAAGCGAAAGAAGGGGTAGCAGTGAAGACAAAYTGAGGTTCTACAGGTTGACAGTCTAGGGTTTAAAATAATGGCAAGTTGTTCCCAAAAGTGTTTAAAAATCTCCATGGTTTRTATTTCTTGAATTGTTTTAAACTCYCAAAAATTTTTTAATGCTTGGTGGAAAAACAAGAAGTGTAAGACTAGCTCATGTSCACCATAGCAGATGAGGCATTTTTAAAATGGATTGTRAACTTACATTTTCTGGTTCAACTCCAATGTCTTCACAAAATTTCTCCATACCTTCTGGCCCTACAATGTCATCCGTGCCTGCAAACAAAATGTATTTTACTTATCTCTAAAAATTAAAATAGCCTGTCCTTCACAGCACCAAAGAAGTGCGGTCACACAGTGCAAGCCAACTTTAATACAGGATACACTTAAATCTTTATCTCACCTTTGAAAACAGAGAAACTGTAAAACAACTTTTCATCCCTGCCAATCTTTCTACTCGTTTGCTGAGATAATCTTGGAAGTGTAAATTAGTAAGAGTTTTAATAATGCATTTAAGACTAACAGAACACCTACATAATATTACCACACTTAAATGAGTGGACTATGGCTAGTGAAACTCATTCCCTAGCTGSAATCTCTACTGTTATCACAAGACCAAATCACATAAAAACATGATGTACAGCTCTACAGGATACAACACATTATCATTCCCAGAATCTCATTCCTCATTGTCTCCTATATTATCTTCATATAATGTTATCCCACTTATTCATATTGCTACACTGTGGCCACACATCATCTGACTAACAGTATCTACAATGGGAAGGAAATAATGAATTACAATTATTTCTTTGCCTACTTAACAGGAAAAAAAGATTCAAAATATAAATGCTATCAAAGTGCACTCCTAAGAAAACATGGTCTTAAATCAAGATATCTGTAACTTCTATAATACTCCTAAAGAAAATTACACAGGCATTAAGAACTGTACTGGGCTATTCTATTTTTAAATGCACATTAAGTATTTGAACTATTTTGTTAGAATTATTTGACTCATGTTTAAAATGGCTCATTTGAAAAAAAATACAGGCTTAAATGCCTACTTTCCTTCAATATAAATATCACATGTGCAAGARAAACAGGCTTTATAAAGGGAAGATCAATCTGTATTTTTATTATTAGGTGATCTATTCTAGAAATAACAAGGTTTAATTATGTCTTTTCCCATCTTCTCATAACAGCCTCTCAGTTCTCACAGTGTACAAAACAGCCTTTAAAAAGACTCATTCTGTAATGGAAAAACACAGCAAGGGAGGGAAAAAAACCCCAAATGCAGTGTCAACTGTCTGCATACATAGAGAAGACTTATGAAGCAAGAATTCAAGAGATTATTCCTTGAAAATTCAATTTTTACTCAATGTTACTCAATACTGTAAACAGACTCGTACTCTCCACTTTTCTGTGTTTTATCTTGGTGTGTGCATCCAGTGGAAACCCCAAAGTTCTTTCACAAACAGCCTTCCTTTCATCCTTTTTTTCCATGAAAGTCTTGACAAAAATGAGTCATGCCTGTTGCTAGAGTAAAAAAATAAATCAAGCTGGTCAGAAAGGCAGACAATCTAGCAGGTTAGATTTGGCTTGAATTTATCTSAATCTCCTCTCACAGACTGCCACAGACAAGTGAGATCCCAAAGTATTTAATTTCATTCATATAACTTTATTAGGAGAAAAAATGGTTTATTACATCAAATTAAGTCACTCTTGATTATGTTTAAAAAGTAGACAAAACACATTAGACACATTATCCAAGACAGCACCAAAAAACTGCAAGATGACATTAAACATCTATTTCRTTTCTTTTTGGTCTTTACAGTCATGAGATCATTTTCCCCCATACATCAAATTCTTCCTTTCAGAAAACATGTGCAGGAAAACAAAGACAACACCCAAGTTCACTAATAAAGGATCATCTTCTGTGACCACAGACCACAATTAAMATTCCTAGAAATACTGCCTGAAGAAAGTTTTCATACCCAAGGGCAAAAATAAATAATACAGGCTACCTTCCCTATAAGCTGGGATGGAAAACTACCTGCTGAAACTAGTATGGGCTATTTGAATTCATTCACTTCTTTGCTTGAAATGCTAAGCTCCAGATTCAGCAGGAACAAAACTAGTGTTACTACCTCCCTCACCCTTTGGTTTGTTTTAATTAAAGACACACCACTTCTGAGGCKAATTCTGCTCTATGCAGCACTAACATGGCAGATGACAGAGAGGCAACATTTTCAACAGAAGTATTACTATAACCATAGATTTGAACAGTAAAGTATTCATGTTCCAAAACATTTCAAATTACACATTTTCTGTATTCTTTTTATAGGATATAGACAAAGACAAAACTGGACCACTAATCCTTCAACCTCACATCACACAGGATAAAGGAAAGTTTCTCTAGGACTTTTACAAGAAATCCCTTATGTTCAGTCTTATGAGAGCTCAATTAATGCAATTTTCATACTCCAATATAAATTAAATTGTTATTGGTAGGAAATTTGCATTTCACTTACCTGCATATTCATAGAACCATTCTAAGCATCTCTTACTTGAAAAGACTTCTTCTTCCTCTGCTTTTATTCTACTTGAATCGTATTTTCTATACATACTTAGAAAAAAAGAAAAAGAAACAAGTAATTAATTCMTCAATATTTTTTAAAAGCAATCTTTTAGTCAACAGCCACTCTTAGCAAAAACATTATTCCTTTCAGTTTACTCAACATTTTGTCCTCATATCCAGTCATTTGGAACACTGCTTAAGAATCACTGAAGCTAAATACTTTGTTTGCTTCCTCTGTCATACTTCCAGTGATTTGTAATCATTACCCATGTAAATGACCGTCCCCTGAAACGAATACAGGTTAATTCAAATTCAACCCCAAGCTGTTCTGTGCAAGTTCACAGTAAGGCCTTGCCTTACACCATCAGTCAAGTGATGGGCTGCAATCCAGCTRTGGGTCTAAGGCCAGAGTAATTCCATGTCAATGTCAACACAGGTCCTACCTCTAGGTGCACTCAATACCTTGTGCACCTTAAACTATTAACTAAAGAAAACTGCAAATACTCCTTTTGCTGCCTTGAAAAGATTCTACAAAAGGCATGAAGGCCAAAAGAGACAAAACCCTTACGTTATTCTAAAGCCAGTAAGTTGGTAACACAAATGAACCACAGAAAAAAGTCATCATTGACACTAACTCAAGGGTGTCATTCATCATGGAGTAAAGAACTGAAAAGCTGACCCCCTTCCCCAGAGACTACCAGCAGGGTAATGCTCTTCTCCTTCAATCAGAAGTGTAAGGAATTTCAACTGCACTAAGGAAACAAATTCAGTATCCGAAACACCTAAAGCACAGAAAACATGACAGAATTTGAAGGGTTACTGGGGAGTTAGACCTTCCGAAACAGGGACAATATAATTTGTTCCTGCTACAGGAAAGAGACTCAGCAGTCTAAGTAGTTATCCACTGCTGCATATGCATTCTCTGATCCATTTCCACCACTCTGCAGTAGCTTGGGCTCATAAAGGCTGAAAAGAGCAACAATAAATGGTTTAGTCTAGAGGAGGTAGCCAAGAACAGCTCTGTAAGTGTTCCAAGCATGCAGAGCTTCCTCTCACAATGTCAAATCCTGCTGGGGGAAGACAATGAAGCAGCTAACTGGTTCAAGGAGAATTCTGAAACCACTTGAATAATGAAATTAATTTGGAGTTGATTTCATCACTGTTTCCTCCTTCTAGAAAGAAATATAAAAGACACCTAGATTTATGAGCTTACAGTACACTGATGCCACTATCCCCCACCTAGCTCAGCTATCAGCTGTGAAGAACTGTAGCTAGAAGTCAACAGCACACAGATCATTCTGACAGGAATTCAAAGAAATATTTCATGTTTACTGTCATAGTTCCTTTAACGCAGCTAACCTTTAGAAAAGTAATACTAGTCAGAACAAAATGATAAATTGCTAATTGGAAGACAAATATAAATGAGGCTCTTAGGAAATTTCTTAYGAAAAATTGACACTGTACTGAAACACACTGATCTGCAACAAACTGGAACACTGCAGAGAAATGTCAGCCATATGTGTTCCAAACRCATATTCATATACCCACAATTTCAGGATTGGGTTTTTTTTCATTTTGAAAACACTCTTCTCCTATTTGAATTACCAATTTTGCATAAGCTTTACTGAAGTTGCTAAGGAAAAGGCTGACAGCATCACTYAGTAAGTAAAGAGCTAATCCAGAAGGTGTAAGTCTAAGTTGGAATAACTTTTTTTTTTTTAATAGGTCTGATAACGTCTTTATACTTGCAGAATGAACTGTGATTATGAAAGACCTATCCAGTAAGTTTTAGGCTATTCTGAATTCAGAGCAATCAAGACAAAGAAAGGAGGCATTCTGCCACTTTGGCAGAAGTCCTAATTATTCAGTATCCCCTTTTTTGTCACAAACAAACGTGACAAACACCAAGTAGAATACCAAGTTGGAAACTGTAGCAGGAGCCAGTCAACATCTTTATTCTATTCTCTTTATTCTGAAAGTCTGTAAGAGTACCGCTGGAACCAAGGACATGGCAGAGCTAATGAAGTTCACAAAGAAAGAGATTTATCACAAGACTCAATGTTTTTGCTTACAAAGGGATGATAACCAATTGCCTTGCCCTCCTTGTTCATGTAAATCATCAACATGTTAAGCTGTCAGTATGGGAACAGTGCATTTAAGAAGRGACTCTCAAGAAACAGACTTATTGACAGAGCTGTAAGTCATTCAGGTGTTTCAAAAAAAAAAAAGGTTTCCTGCATCTACAAATGACAAAGCTAAATACTGCAGCCTGAAACAAGACATCTSTGCCAGCAGTATGTGTAACAGGAATGGGGAGCAAGAAAGGAAAAAAGAGCCCTTTTTAYACATTCTCTGCATCTGCACATAGCAGAAGAATTTCAGACAACTGATAGGAGACTGAAAGTCACTTGTGTTTAAGACTAAGGTCACAGTTTAGGAACTGCAGAAAATAACAATACTAATTAGTAAGTCCATRTGCCCAACATAAGGCCAAGTAACTGCAATGAAAATGCTCTTCCCTCAAATTTATGGTTGTTAAAAAAGCTCAATACCTGACCACTAGAGTTTGATTTTTGAGAAACCAGAACTGATTACAGATACTCCAGCTTGTGCCAGTTCACAAATTCAGAAAATAAAGTCAAAAGGGATATAATTTTGAGCTATCCCACTCCCTGCTACTAGCTAATTAGTCAGACATGCATTAACAGTGCAGGTGACACGGTATCATATTTATCAAGAAAACAGACTATGCATGGCCAGAATTAGTGAGCTCATGTAAAAAGACAAACCTTGTTCTCTCCCTGCTTACTGCAAACATTAAATGAGTTTCTCACCCTAGCCTAGCCAAGCCAGATGTTTTTACTTGCAAGAGACTGCTAATCTCTGAAGAGCCWAGTGAAACAGGATGAGTGGGGAGATGCAGACAAGTAAGTAGACAAATACCTGAGATTACTAAATTTAGGACAACTTGGTTCCATCTGGTGGCACAGAGTAAAGGTATTTTCAAGCATTACATCCACCAAACTATGATTAATATGGATTTGATTATCTCAAGAACCATATCTGCAGAGAAAACACAAACTTCTAAACACATCTGGCATCCATTTTATATCTTGCAGAATTCCTCATTTCTGTGGAATTTCTCAGTATATACTGCAAGATGATGTGCCTTGTCTTTGTTCTAACAACAGCATCTCTTGCYATGCAGAAAAATACACTGCCAGAGTGCACAGGGTAGGTATCTGAATACTTTGAGAGTACCAAACATCTACTGAACAGATCTGAGCTTCAAACAGCAAGTGCTCARTGCCTCACAGCTTCCTCAAGATGACCAGCACCAGTACTTTCAAACAGATGCTCAACAATTATGCCAACCAAGTCCTGCTTGGCAATTTCCTTCTATATTGATGGTCTGTAAGAGGAAACTGAAGTCTGAAGTCACACACCAGATGTAAAAGAACACACTACTCAAACAAAAACAAAAAAAAAAAAAAAACAAAAAAAAAGGGAGGGGTGGGGGCACAGGGGGAAAGTAAAAAACTCAAAAAGATGACTTTCATAATGGAAGAGCAAATTAATATACCTGGTATTTTTGGTACCAGAATTTGCACACTGTCAAAGAATGCTGGCACTGAAAGAGGATTGTTAAAGTGCATTTTCTCCATCATCAGTTAGAAAGATGCATGCACAATTTTATCCCAGCATGTCTGCTATATCTGTAACTACCAGACAATACTAAACTCAGAACCTTTGCTTTTAGAATTGCCCTTCCATTTCTGAATCATGCCATGATACCCATCAGGAACAGCAAGGAAAAACAAGTATTACCTACAGGTTTAAGTATGTATTTGCCTCTCAGATGAAACACACATGAAGGTACAATAACTCAGAAAAATCTTCACTTCAAAAATAGTATTTTTTTTAATTTAGTGTGACACTATGCCAGGACAATGACATAGTGTCACACTAAACTTTGTAACAAATGTCCCTGTAAGGAGCATTTAGGCTTTTCTTTTTTCATTAYCTCTTTTTAACAGCCATTTCATCAGCTAGAGACAGGAAAGAATGTGGGACAGGGCAGGGCAAAAGCAACATGAGATAACCTGTCTAAATTTTGTAGAAGTGATTTCAGTTACTTAACCACATCAAAATGTAATAATTTTCTCAGAGATGCTTGCACCTCCATCATGACCTAATACCTGACTCATAACATCCATGTTTAAACTTATATTTGAAACATTCATGTGAGCCACGGAATTGTAATACACCAGCAAAAATGTAAGGCAATGTAAATATAACTGGAAGTGCTATAGGCAAGCATCAACAAAAACAAAAAAATTTAAAATGGAGTGTCTAAGCATGTCATGCTTCTTTGAATACACAATCACCCACATCATTTCCAGATTATTTTCTTCTCTMCGTAACTGATTTGGTGGGAAAGTAGAAGTATGAAAATTCCATCCAGCTACTATGGGATGATTAGGCAAGTCACTGTAAGAGTTGATGGCTGCTGCCAGCAAAAAGAACAAGGTAAGTGCAATTCTCTTCAACCTACTGCAGTCTTCAAAGCTGGGTTATCTACTGCTCTGAGCATGTTTCACCTGTACTGGAGTTGGTTAAAGCTGCACCAACAGCCCCTCCCACTGAGCAGCTCTAGGCTGTGTAGATCCAGAATACTCAAACCAAGATCACCGAAAACGTGGAGCTCAGGTCACACAAAACATCCTCTTCATGGTGGAAGCYGGTAATAATTCATTAAGGAGGAAAAGAAAAGAAAATGGCAAGGGGAAAAAAGCTGCAKTTTATTATGGTAAGTCAAAAGTTAACCTYTCATGAAGATTTASAGCCTGGTTATTTCAGATGGTCGGTGCTTACTGAATGAACATATCAAGAAATTCACCAACAGAAGCTTTGTTTCTAAGCAACCAGAACTCAGWCAAAAATCTTTACTGAATTTTGAGTTTTGAATTGAGTAACTAATTGCTTCCAGATTATTTTTGTTTAAAACATGCCAATTTTTGACTGAAGATGATGCCCCACACTACTTCYATTAATACTAATTAATTTAAAATTTTGGCTGAAAATTTTCATCAAAGCAGCACAATGAAAGTCTTTTAATAAAGCCTTATCTTTATAATTCACTCACAATTATGATTCTAGCAATAGCTTCATAAAAACTGTGGCAGAAACAGATGGGTGGGAGAAGAGATATTTTGTAATTTGCAAGACATGACAAAAACCGTCTTAAGCAACCCTCAGGACCAACTTACTTGACAGTTAAGTTTCATGAATGAATATGTGTCCCTGTTCAAAGACTTACAATCCTTTCTAAACTGTTAAATGTTTGGAACTTTATCAGGCTTACTTAATGAGCATGTGTAACAACACACATGCTGACAGTCACATGTCCAGTTTAAGTGAAGTACGCTGGAAAGCTATAAARAGAGGAAAAATTATAGTTGTGTGTACCTGAAAATCTCTACTTTAAGGCAAAAGATCTACATATCTGTGACAGCTGAGAACACAGGCAGTCTGCATGGGGCACAACCAAATCAGTTAGTAGACAACCACAGAACAAAAACTAAACTCTCAACAACAAAGACTTTGAAAACTTAGAAAGTTAGTACACCCCATGTTAATGACACTGTGCTTGCAAAAATTACATTTTTCCACTACAGAGCATGGAGTTTACTAGTCAATAAAGAAAATCTATTTTCCATGTTAGTAGGCCCTTTCATGGTTCCTACACACATAAGGGTAAATTGATTGAAAACATCTAATTATTTGAAAACATAWATTTCAGGGAAGCACATAAATATTCCTAGTTTTCATCCTCCTAAGGTGACAATAYCCATTACTGCAAGACTTTTGCCCTCAGTGTCATTCCAGAATAAGGAGCAGAATTATTTTTTTAAATGAGACTGTCAAAATACAAGACATTATATTATACAGCTCATTTTTCCCTATTTGGCTAGATATTGCGTAACAGATAACCAGCATAAGACAGTTACCCAGTGAGGACTATCACTTTACCTAGCAAGTATCTTCACATGAATTTTGCTTTACCTTTCCAAAGATGCTCAACACAGTGATGGAAGAACAATGTACAGAAAAATGTAATTTTAACTCCAGTTTGAGAATACTCTATACAGTGGCAGTTTTAAATACAATAAAGTCAGCACTGTGATACTGAGATGAAAAGACAAATTAAGTCTTCAAGTTATTATGTTCAGGCTAGCACATACTCAACTGTTTACTTCCAACACCTATTCTTTAAGGTAAGACAAATCTTACTGTTATCTATAAAATACTGAGTTCTTTTTATTATACATCATCTGGTACAAAAATTCCCTCCCATCGAAACACTGCATTCATGTATGGCTCCTGGCGATGCCATGAAGACTAATGAAGAGAATTCAAGTTCTAATTATGTAAGTGTGGAATAATGAACATGTTTGGAGYCTTCTATTACAAGTCTATGCACTAGATCAGCATTTCCAAATAATTTCACCACAACTAGATTTGTTCCTATAAATGTTTTTCCTCAATTGCCTGTGTATTCCACTAATGCTTCTGTGTATTCCCTAACAGCCTGGAATTAAGGGTGCAAGACATTGTTCAAGTTTACAACTTGAAGAGTCTTAAGAAATTATCTTCTCTTTCAGCATAGATACCTGCTGAAAGAAACTTTATAGAAGAAAGCATATCTAAAAATATTACTATCAGATTTGAAAAGACTATAGGAATGAACCAAAAATTTTGAATCACAAAAATAGTGAAGACTGAAAATATCACCCAACAAAACACTCCATTACAGAACAAAAAAACCACTTTTTTTTTGATGGACAAACCATGAGAAATAATCAACATTCAGTCTCAGCTGCAGTAACACCATTAATGATGACATCCATTGAAAATTTTTTGACTACTACCCAATATTTCCACACTGAGAACAAACAGGAGACTTGCAATTACTAAATTTGTTAACCTTGACCCTATAAGCCACTGTAACAGAGAAACATACAAAAATTTATGTCATTCCATCAGGTATTTCAGGTAGTAAATCACTTCTGTTAGGAAATACAGTCTCTTCTGGAGTGGACTGTGTAGTTTTTCAGACAATGCCTGCCTTTCTTCACTTCATACAGAATGCACACACAACTAATGTCCTGTGAAGGCTTACCATGGGTTCCTAGAATGCAGCTTCTAGGAAGTCTGTCTCTAAACCAGAAGCTGAGAACTGGGCCTAGGAGCCCCTTATTCTGTGAACTGGCATTACACTATCCACACAGTTTTTACTGAATATAGCATTCTCTGCACCCAGTGCAAGCRGAACTGGCTTTAAAAACTAGATATRGTACAGCACCCTGGTGTAGAGTCTCCTGATTTCAGACTGATTTCTGCTTGACTGACTGAGATGCCTGATCCAAAAACCAAACTTGACAGGTATAAACTCCACCTGACAAAACAAGCATGGAAGTAGAAGACTGCTTTTTGACTAACCTGTTCACAGAAGATTACAGGGGCAAAAATCCTTCCTTGAAAGAAAATACAGCTTCAAGACCAGGCTGAATATCCAGCAAACAATTTCATATTGCCAGTCATGCTGAAATAAAAAACTGTTTTCTTGAAGACCAAAACAAAAGAAACACTCTGGGAAGCAGAGAAAGCTCAAAAACCTTTACAGGAAGTCAGATAAAAACTGGAAYCCCATCAGAGGATATTACCCTGTGGTTCATGACTAGGAGATCTGGTTTCTCTAACAATTATAAAAGCAAGCTGAGGCCTTCCTTTTAATAAAGAATTACATGGCAGTCAAATGAAGACTAGATCCATTAGTTATAAAATGAGAGGCAGATAAAAAGAAAAAAATCCTTCAAATTACATTTTCAACAAGCTCTTAAAAACAGTTATCTAGTATTCATAGAGCAAAAAATCAAGTTTTTATAATTTTCTTATGCAATTACACAAATCAGTATTTCTTACTCACAGGCAAACTTACTTTTTAGGGGGTTCCTTTTTTCTATCATCAGTGTCTTGGCTAAGGTAGGTAGAGTTCAGTTTTATTAATTTCTCTATATTCTAGAAACAGTCTGTCCTTCTATTGCTTCCACATTGTATACCTATCTTTGAATAAGCTGTAATGTCCCCTATCAACTATTTAGCCTTTATATTTCATTATTTCTGAAAAATAACAACAAATAGTAAGAACATGAACTGCTTTTTTGTTCTAGTTAGTGTTACAAAGCAATGAAAGAGAGTTGAATCTTTCCTCTGCATCAACAGATCRTTTAATAAATTCCAGAGCAGTTACAGTTGTGCAACCCTATTAAACACAATGGAGTTATAGGGGCATRACCAGAGGCTTAATTTGGCTACCAGTATTTTTCTTACTCATGCTTGAGTATAAAAAGGAGAGGACCCAGCCTGAGAGTTAGGAGAAAAATGCCTCTTTTAACCTCATTGAAGGTACTTGCTATGGAAGCGTGTGTTTTCTGAGACACCAGCAATGTATGAATATAACAGAGCTCAAATTCCACGGACTGATGCAGTGCCAAGCAAACTTGAGAGTTGTATAAGCCACTTCTCAATATCAGAACAGTCCTGCATCTATCATGCAGGAGTGTACAGTTCTGTAGTACCTCAAGCTCAGCATTTAGCCCACATMAACCATGATTCTTGCACACCAGGAGCAAATTCAATGGCTTCTGAATGACTCACTTAAATCCAGCACTTGCAGAGGTCTCAGATATCCATTAGCCGTACCAGCAGAACACACTTCATGCCCACTCCATAACCTATTTGGCTTCTGTTGTCCAGTGAGAAGCACCTCAATAACCACTGAACCACTGGCTATCACCTTACCTGGGAATTCCCCCTCATATATTCAGTATCAAATCTCAACAAAACAAGGAGAGACTAGCAGGATTTCAAGAGCTCAGTGGACTGTAACCACATTCACTTTTTTGACAGGCTAGAGATTGATAATACCCAATCCAGATCTTATGGGAAATTACTACTGTATCTCTCAGAAGTTGTTACTGAACAAACAAGTATGTATTTTGACAGCTGGCAACTGGAGCAAGGAGAAGTTCCCTACATGCTTCTTGTACATACAGAGAAAGGTGAGATGCAAACTGAACCTACATATACTTCTCAATATCCCACAGTTYAATCTGGTGGTTCCACATTGAGAAACCAAGCAAACTTCAATATAATTTCCATTAGCATTTAAACACATGATATATCAGCTATTCAGTTTTAGATATTCCGTCAGTCTTAGCTCATGGTAAGATGACATACCCATCATGTCTACTTTTCTTAGCAGATAAATCATCTCCTGCTGCAGGTCTCCTCTTTTTCCTTGGAGGCATCACTTTACTAAAGCAGTCTGATGAACTGCAAGACCGAAGACTTCCTACAGAGGGAATTAAAAACACCAGCACAAAGAAATGAAACTGTTGCAGACCAGTTAAACTGTGTCCACTAATAGGCATATTACAAAGGGAAGGGAGTTAGGGGATTTAAATTTATAAAAGAAATGGTCTCCTTTCAATAGTAAAATCCATCTCACTTTTTCACGGTATTCTATGATCAGATTTCCATTAAGGTAAAAATTACTATACCAAAATGTACTAGCACTATGTAGYAGCACTAGCATTACTTCAGTCTTACAGCAGTCAAGAACTGGAACTACCCTGAAGAAGTATTTAAGTCCCCAAAAAGTCATCCTTACTTTCAGTCATTTATTCAAATCATGACTTCTAAGAGTTGATCACTGCTTTTTGAAATGCAGATGTGAGTGAACACCTACCTCTAGAAAACAGAACCCTTTCTTTTCAAACCTCAAGTTTTTTGTGATACAGAGAGCAAGAGGTAGGAAAGGTTTTGTTTGTTCTTTGGTGAGAGAATTTTTTTCCTGGTTTTTTTGGGAGCGTTTTTTGTTGTTGTTGTTTTGCAGGGACAGGAAGAGACATTCTGCAACCACCAGAGAAAAAAGTAAGTGGCTGGCTTTATTAGCTGGACAGAATAACTCTCAAAAAATGAGGGTCCCAAGTAGGAAATAGCCAATKCAAGACACTGATGCCAATAAGGTAACAGTCTTTCCATCCCCTTCTCTCAACTACATACTCCTATGTCTCTGGTAACTCTTCAGTGTGCCAATCCAGCTCACCAAACCTGTAGATAATTAACCAAAGAAAAAAAGAATAACAACTTTCTGTACATTAGCACAAGAAAGAGCAYAGGACCAGCCCTTTTGACCACAGTAAGTCATTAAATTGCTTTTGCTGTCTCATGAAAACAGTAGGCTAACACTCCAGGCAAAACTTCGTCCTACTTTCAYTTGTGAAGACCACACTGACGCCTGAGAAAAGTGTGTGTAAGAGCAGCTCAAGGAGCTATCACAGCTCTAAGTGTTACACAGAGAAYTTGAAAAGGAAGAGAGAAGTGAGGTATAAAAATCCAGACATAAAGCGATGCCAAAGAAATTTGCAAGAAAACATTAAGAACTCCAGCATTCCTAAGCTACCTTCTCTTTGCTACAACAGCATCCAAGCTTAGCTATGCTCAATTAAGATGCCCACAAAATCTTTTATCTTRCATCACAGCACAGAAGCAAGCAATGAAATTGTGACTGCTTTTTGACACCAAGGGAACAGACTGCAATCAGACTGCAATTCCCAACAAACACTGACAGCAATCTTTTGCTTACCTATTCTTCGAATCTTTGAAAGGCTCTCTCCTGTTATAGGAGAAACACAAGTAAGGAACCTCACAGCCCCACAGGCTTTGCTACATGTAGGTTATTTCACACATGCACGGCAACTCTCACGCATAAGAAAGTATTTCTCCAGCATTATGTAAGATGCTCAACCCATTTTTACAAGATGAACTAATCTGGTTTCAACAAATAAAGCTTTTGCACTAAGTATGCCTTCTTTGGTCTTATCTTTATATTTATTTCTATCTATTAAGAAAATTAATCTCTCTATTTCAAGAAATACTCTGCAATTCAAAAATTTTTCCTGTATATTCTTTTTTTTTTAACCCTAAAGCTCCCTCCCCATTATTGCCCCAGGAAAGTATAGCCATACACTGTCTTTTTGAAAGAGAATTAAGAACATTGTAAATTCAGATTACAATTAAAAAAAAAAACTTGCAAGCATTATACTCCATAAACTATTACCACAAAAAAAATCATAATGGCTGTGTCAAAAGAACATACTTCTAAAAGCACTGTCCTGAATGTATTACAAAAGGAAATTAATTACAATAGTATTTATTTTCTTCTCAACAATATCAGATATATTTGAAACAGGTAAGCCAGAGACCAGTAAAAACTCACAGTATACCCAATGCATTTTACAAATTAAACTAAGTAAGCTGGCCTGCTGAATGTTATTTGTTCCATCTAATTATGCCTGCACATGAATGATACTGAAAAACTGTATTCCCATAAGTTATTGAACCTGTGATAATTGATCTTTTAGATCAAATTTCTAAAGACTCTGCCAGTAAGTATTTTTGAAAGCCTACAAAGACTAAGAACACTTAAGATGACAGCAGAACTTAACAGATGGCTATAAAGAGTCAACAGACTTAAGACACACTGAACTTAATAAATGAAAATGTGATAGTGAACAAGTCTTTTTGGAAAATATGCATTTACTTGAGTATAACCTGTAGCTATCTCATTCCTTTGAGAGCAAATGGATTGTTTTTAAGTGCCTTTCTTTTAAAAAAGTAAAAAACCATTTCTGATGGCCACAGGTATTGGATGCCGGTAAAATGCAAAGAAAAAACACACATCCCCCTCATCCCACACAAACTAGTGCRGTTTACTGGTCAGTTGATTGTGAAAAGAAATATGCAAGGCCTCTGTGAAAAAAAGAAGCATAACAAAAGATAAAAATAAAACAAATAAAAGTAAAATTAAACAGTTATAGAACAGAGAAATAATTTTTCAGACCTGCAACCCCATACAAACCAAAGAATTTAACTCAAGAATTCCTGCTTGGACTCTTCACCTCCTTAAATGATAGGATATTTTAAAGAAGATCAGTGAACTTGTTTCAAAGGCGTAAACTGATCACAAATTCACTACAATCCAATTTCTCCAATGATTCCTATGAAAAACTTGTACCCTTTTTGGTTTGAATGTATCTAGTTGCAGCTCTCAAACTGACAGACAAGGGAAGAAAAGAGACAGCTGAGAAATTGGTAGGTGGCTGTTAAATGCACACATACACTGCCCTCACACACTGACAACACACAGACACCAGGTGGACAAACACATTGTAAATGCTTTCACAGACTTTRCATCTTAGTAACAGAGGTTTGGAGAAAGTCTTCACTAGGCTTTAGCAGTTGAATAATCTCTAAACTACTAAAAAACACAGTGTAAGGATTATACTTTCAAACCATTTATTTTGCTACTAAAATTGATGTATTAAATTTGAAGGGCAGTTATAATTTCTCTGTAATAGCTGAAGAATATTTCTTTCATTTTCATATAAAGCTAAAAATTATCAGTTTGGGTTTTTTTAGTTTGAACTCCTGCAATTTCTTAATTTATCGTACAGCTYCCTAGGTAGCAATATTAACCTTTTCTACACAGATCTTTCTAATTCTAAACGTAATTTCTAGGTCTAGCAGTGCACAACTGATTTCACTTCCCAAAGGTCTGACCATCTGCAATCAAACATGCAGCTACCTCTGACTACATGCAAATTTGACAGAATTTTACTTACCAAGTGCAGCTTCACTGATGTGATTATCTTCAAAGTTTCTCACTCCTAGGCCTCAACTCAAGACTGGCAGAGCCCTCCTAGCTCTCACTGGATTTTTGACACTTGAAGCTAGCATTTGCAAGGTAGAGCCCCCARATGGCTGCTGAATAGACCACCACCAGCCAAAAGCCTGCCGAGTTTAAATGCTGTTTGCCAAATATCCTATTCAATACCTCCAAACTTGCAGGAGACAAAGCTTCCAAAAGGAAGTATCAATTCAAGAGCTAAAATTCACTGTATGAAATTTAAAACAATATACAAAATAAAACCCACAAGGGAGGGACAGTCTTAGAACAGCAAAGCCAGAATAAACAAAAGGGAAAAAAAGTCAGTAAAGAAGAACTCTACAAGCTGTGTCCCTACAGGAATTATTTACAGGCATGGAATTTTCATGTTCTCTAGATAAAGCCTGTGAGGAATCCTGCTCTTCTCATGCTTCAATAGAAGGATGCTTCAAAGGAAAAATAATTAGAAATTGTAAATGCTGAAGCAATTGGGAAGATATAGCTGCTTATTTAACAATGCAACAAAACAACCACAAGCACAGTTAACAATCACCAGTTTTCAAACACAAGATGAGAAAACTAAGATACTCATCAAAACATTAAACAACTTGCAATTCTGTTGCAAAAGGAAAAATCATCTTCTCTGTCTTGAATTCCCCACTACAGAATTGCTCTGGACTCAAGAGGGGTTTCTTCTCTAATATAACAAAAGAAAAAAMCAGCAGAGGCAAAAGCAATTTCTCCCCCTCCAAAGCTTCAAGAACAGCCATGAAGCCTTCTTTTTGTTGAAGATATTACCTCACTGTTTTAAACAAGCCAGGTGACAACAGGAAGCAKACTTTTGAAGACTTTTTAGTCTGGATAAGTAAGTCACAATTTAATTACCAAATCATGACTTTAAGCTATTAAAAAGCTGCTAGATTTATAGTTATGACATAAAAACAACTATTATTTCAAATGTGAGTTTTCCAAGTTAATGCACATACATACTAAAAGAAAAATAAATTGTTTACAGAATCTGAATGCCTGCTGTTCTTACCACTACAAACAGCTGAAAAGGCCCATGATACATTTGAAGTCTATCTTATTTTTCAGACAGATACACATACTGAACAATAGCACATGAGACTGCAATCATTGTAGGGGACTGGAATTTTAAAACAAGATCCATCTTAGCTCTCAAATCACTGAAGGAATTTTGAAAATGCCACTTCCCTGTAGTTCTTTGGTGTTTTAAGGTCTGGTTTCAGAAATGAAATCTGCCTAATACTTAGAAAAGATACAATTTACTTTAAAAAATTCAAATGTCAAATAYATTTTTGTTAGCTTAGAAACAACTGCTTTGAAGTAAATGTAATATGCATTTAAAAGTTAATATTATTATTAATAAATATTAACCTAAAATTAAGATTTTTTAAATAGCTTTTAGAAATCTCAACCAAATTTAGATATGCATGTATTAAGTCATCCCAAAAAAAGGCCACAATGTAATGACAATAACCATGATAGTTATGTCAGAAAACAAACAGCAATCTTTAAGAATAAGGCCTGGGCCAGAAAATTTGGTGTTAAAGTAATCTCAGAACTATAAAAAAACTTGAAATGGGTTTGGCAACACTCAAACCTTTTGGAACAGTTCTTAATCTGACTTCCAATGAGTTCTAGACACAGAATCTCAAACTCACAGCACCTATTCAATTCCATAAACTGCATAACAAAATTAATAGGTCTTGACAACTTCTTATTGGGAAACAGAAGTTCCAAAATTGTAGGCACATCGAAATCAAACAATTCACAGAAGTACCTCTTTATAGATTCACATGAGTCTCTCCAAGCAAATGTTCCAGAAGTGTCAAGTCCTGTTGGAACCCTGGAAGAGCCTGTACCATAACAAAGTCCCATACAAAACAGAAACAGAAACTGTACTGTAGTACAGTACCTCACTGTACTACATTCACTATGGCCAAAATAGCTCCTTGCATGTGTATTTGTCCTCATATGAGTCAAACCAAACACACATTTCAACWGAACATGCCTGGAACTTATGCAAACATTTGGGCTTCATCTCTTCCTACAAGGAGGTATAATATACGGCAGAAGCATAAGAAATAGTGGAAATAATATCTGAAGATGAGAAGRGAACCTGGCATTACCAACCTCTACTTTGGTTCTCATTTCATATTTGTTTCTGGTTTGAAAGATTCTTTTACAACTATTGCAAAAAATTAGTGGGATTTTGTGCCCCACCTCTTTCAACAGGCATGTTTAAACTTCTGTAATAGCTTAATTCAAACAACACCATGCTAGCAATAGGATACCATCAATGTCATAATAAAACTGTTCATCATAGCCAGTAACATACTCAAGCACCTTCTAACAGAGGTAATGAGAGTGCCAAGGCAAATTTCTTATACTTTATGACAGAAGTGTTAGGCAATAAGTAAGACAAATTCCAAATACCTCAAGTACATCAACACTTACTGATTAGTGACAGCAGGGGACTACCTCAATGCTTCACAACAGGTCTCGGTGATCAAGAGTAAACAAAGATTACAGAACACATTACCACACATGAAATCAGTATGTAGCTGTTTAATTTAGAGCACCTTGATCACATAGGAGAAAATTCCAAGTCTCCATCACGAGATGAGAGAGGACATCAGTTCTAAAATATGGACATTAAAATCTCAGACTGTCCTGAACTATGTGTCACAACCTCTTTTTCAGAGGATTTTCATTTACATGATGAGCTAATTTCAAGTATCAAATCACTAACCACACTGAAGGAAAGTATTTCAGAGAAGCCTTTTGTGGCTGKGTAAGAGTTCAAGCATGAAACAAAGTCACCTGCTGCTGTACAGAGGAGRGTGCATAATCCTAAGTGAGCTGTGTCCAATACCAAGCAATGCAATCTTGTGCATCTCTTCTCATTGCTCTAGGCTAAGAGTGTGCTAGATTTCTAAGGGYGTGCCAGAAATCTCCAGCAGGAGCTGACAGCTCTCCACTTTCCTAAATGCTCAATTACATCAGTAAATACAGCCATCACCTCAGGAGAGTTAACAAGCTTTGAGACAGATGGTAGGACAGACAGGGTCAGTTTTAAAGAATACTTCTGCTGAGTGAGTGATCAGGGCTTGAAGCCCCTAAGAGATTTCCCTCCCTCCTCAGGGCATCATGCCTGAAACAGAAAGGAAAGAAGAAAAATAAATCAAGGAAACTGCCAGCTCACAAGTAAAAAGTACAAAAGGCAGTTACAACTCTTGTACAACATCAAGTCACAAAGTTCAAATAATGACAAATCAAGAATGGCAGGAAGCTGGTACCAGGCAYCTGAGAAGAAGGCCTCAAAAAATGATGACATTTCATCAAACAAAACACAGGTATGAGCTTACAGATAGTACTGAGACACTGAAAATCTGCACAAGAAACAGAAATAACCTGCATCAGAACCAGTCAAGAAAAACGCTGGTTGTTTGGAGCACAGCATTTAAACTCGGTCTCAACATCTCAACAGCCAGAAGAGGTCTTGCTTTTGCTCTGCTCTCACTAATGCTCTTTCAAGATTCAAAACACTGTAAAAACATGGATATTCTGTGGCCCCACCCAACTGGTTGAGYCCCAGGAGTGAGAGAATTTTTTCATTAAATCTTCTAAACTAAGAGGTAGTATAATTACAGATACTATGGAAACCTGTTCAAGTTCTTAATGATTCAATAAATTAAAACCTCTTTTGAAAAAACTAAGAACCCTGGAACTTGCTTCCTAAAACTCCTTTAGCCTTCTAAAATAATTTCATKATTTCAGTTATGCTGGAGAGACTTRTATAATAAAGTGTGTTCAAATTATTTCAATCTCTTTTTACTCCATCCCTATTAAATACCTGTCTGGTGATCGTCTTGACCAACGTCCTCTGTCAGATTCTGCAAGAAACAGGAATGCTGGAGTTAAACACGATGGTGATCTTCATTCTTCTGTACTATTTTTAACTTTTACTTGATATTAATATTCAACCTAACTACTTCAGGATCACCTACCTAGGACTGTAGTCTTTGTGTTTCACTCATATTTACCTAAAAAGTTGCCCTTGCAAATTTATCTAGAAAGTTCAGGTAAAYTGAATTTGATAAGTATTTTTGAAGKTTTTTTTTYCAATCAAAAACATATCAAATTATTTCAAGAGTGGAAATAAYCACTCTTGAAATAATTTGATATTTGATAAGTGGGGAAATGGCATTATGGTATTGAACAATTCTACCAATAAATGCAGCATTAGAAAGACTGAATTTACCATTTAGCACAGAAATGGCTTTGCTCAAGGATAAGCACACATATGTGTTACAAAGCAAAGTGATTAAAAACCAACTGAAATCTTGGAAATAAGTTACCCCCTTCTGCAGRCAKGGTCTTTTCCACTAAACTTGCAGTGTACACACASAGAAGCTGTATCACCATTTCCAACYATGGTTGCAATAAAACAAATGTAAATACACAACACATAAGCAGAGAGAGTCTTCAAAAAAACCTTGTTTCACTTTTTGCRTGGGTATAAGAGGACAGCCTGCTCATTCAATATGTTCTCCAGAAGAACTGTAGGAAACTGGATAACTAGGATGATTACCATCACTTAATGTATCCAAGAAAGCTTGTATGGAGGCAGTATCTAAATCCAGTGTTCAAACAAAGCTCAGACTCCACTCARACCTCTGGAGTATAATGTTTCACCTTTTACTAATACTGCTTATCTCTTGTCCAGTTCAAACCCAACAGCCTTTCACACAACAAGGCAGTTATAATTTCTAGAAGTATAAYCACTTAATGATTTCAATCACAAAATATTCTGGACCAAAGCCCTAGTTATTCTGCAAAGAGAAAATGGCAAGTCATTACCAGCCTATTGAGGGTGTGGTAAATCTTGTGAATATTTGCCAGTGTTGATAGGTGAGAATTCAGTTGAAAATCTAGAGGGGGAAAAAAAAAAGGTTTTAAACTTCTGGTTTCCAGATGCAGCAGTAAAAATCATCCTATGTTCTGCTATTTAATAAAATCATCACAGATCTATAAAATAAAAGTMATCTCAACACTTTTTCAGCACTGACATTTTCAACATTTTGAGTAGAAWAAGTGAAATCTGCAGAAAGATATCCATTTTTCTTAAGGCATAGATGACCCCCAGCAGAACAGAAGCATAGCTAACTATAACTGAATTTTTAAAACTGCAACTTTTTCCTTTACACTGGGAATCATTATAACTTTCATGYTACCCAGTCCTTCTGTTTCATTTATTCCAAAACCAAGTTAACTACCATGTAACATTCTAAAATCATTAATGAAAATCCTAGTTTTTAAAAAAATCTGATTTTATTAAAACACATGTACTTGCCTTTATACTAATTTCCTTAAAAAAATAAGCAACTAGAATACACTTGCACAGCTGAAACATGGCTTTTTAATAACAAACCAAAGGTCACAATGCAGCAGCTGTTAAAACAAAAACCAAAAAACCCTATAATAAAATATTCTGACACTTCTTGGAAGAAGCCATAGTATAGATGTTAATTTTGCTTCCATGCTCCAAATATAAAACACTTGAGTTTGCTTYAGTTGCTAAAGAGCAACAAACTAATTTTTGTCTATTCTTTTGAATTCCCTGTTTTTGCTAGAAATGTGGTGAGAACAAAGCTGGAGAGTAAGTAATTCGCAAAAGAACAGCTGAGATCCAGCCAGGCAGCAGGCAAACCAAGAAGAATCTCAGAAGCTGAACACAAACCAGCCAAGAGGGCTTAAAGACAGCCAACTACTATAGTCTCTCCATTTAAACTAAAAATAAATTAGCTACCCCACTAGAATTTATGTGCCAAAACACTCTAGAGAAATGTACTGCATGATAAGAAAAGTATTCAAAGCAAACTTCTGTATGTGAAAAGCTTCTGTATGTGCCTRGTGTCACTAGCCAGCTAATGCAGTAAAGCATTTCTAATATGAAACATTTAATGTGGCTTTGCCCAGCAGCTGATGCAAGATGCAAGTAAGGTCAAAAACATAATTCCCGTATTTCCATCCAGAGCATTTCAAAGGAATGCTCTCAAGATACATTTAAGATGACCCAGATAAACAAGAGTCATCATTAAACATCCCACTGCCAAGTCAGTGAACCACTGTTAACTGCTGCAAAGTTAACAAGTGGAACTGAAGAAGCTGCCTGCTCTAAGTGTACTTGTCAGACCCATCACTGTGGAATTCTCTTGTCACAATTTAAACAAACAAACAAACAAACAAAAAAAACCCAAAAAAAAAACTTTTATGAATCATACATTACATTCTTTATGTTAGCCAGAGCATTATTTCATTATTTGCTACTATTTCTTAACATGTTGTCCCCAATCCACCACAGCAATACAATTGTTCTAAGTCAGAAGTACCAGAGATGGAATTTCCAACTTTAGCTAACCTTATATAAACAAAGTCAAAGACAATCCTTACCAAGCTACAATAGGAAGGTCTTGAACCTTGAACAGGGTGCTAGAGTTTTTTTCCTGCATTAAGTGCTCAATAAAGTTCCATTTTTGCTAGTCAAACAATACTAAGCAGAACCATTCTGCAAGAAAAAAATAATCCTGAGTTTCTTAGTCAATCCTCAGTTCAATACAAAGCARTAAGAAATAACAAAAGGAAAGGGGAAAAACAGGGATGAGGACAATAGGGAACATAAAAGCCATTCTGAAGAGGGCAAGATTGAAAGATAAGAYTTGATTTGTTAACTGGCAGATCAGACTAAACTTTCTGGAATGTGAATTTTACAGTTTCCCTTGCTGCTTAGCCTAAAATCTACAAAGAACATGAGGCATTGAAGAAACCAGTTATATCTGGAGGTCAGAAGCTGAGAACACTAAGCAAGTATTTATTTATTCTAATCTAGTATTAACTTTAGATAGCACTCTTAAAAATGGTTGAAAATATATTCTATAATTAGGATTATATATATATAGGTATCRCCTTTGAAACAAAACATTCCTAGGCACCTCAAAACATAGTTCATGCCAGTATGTTTTACATGTCCACTGGAAATATCTGTACAGTTTTAAGCTGCTGCTGCTTCAGAAAGAGGTTATATAATTATGATGGATAGCAGGGTTATACAAATATATTTTCTAGTTCTTACACAAGAAATATCACACCATACACCATATGAATACAGAGGACAAGAGTCCAAAGTTTTCTTTCTTTCACATGGGAAGCTTGCACAGTGTAGGGATATTATTTAAAACTGAAAACAGGTTGCTTTTACAGTTATAAAAGCAAATGCAAGCAGCAGCCATTAAATTAGGGAAGTTAAATTACAGCTCAGGTAATTCTCTAAATGGTCGGTGGGTCAGTGTTTGCTTTATCTATATTTCAAGAATGATACACAAAGTATCCTATGCCCCTGTGAAAAAGCGTATTTTGAAAAAAAAAATCATTTTTACGAAACAAAATCCAAAAAAATAACACCTCCCATACTAAAATAACACTATCTGAGAAATTAGCAAAAATAACACTGGTCAACAGTGGTCAAGATGGCAAGCAATTGGACAGCTGGCTACAACTGTATTCTTCAGGAACACACTCTCTCCCCTCCACCTCCCAAACTTGCCACACATGCTGATGCAGCCTCCAAAGCTGTGCCTGCTGATCCCCTTGGTCAGCCCACTAAACTTGGAATCTTAGCCACAAAATAAACAAACCCTGCCAGCCCAGGGCTCTGAATCAGATCAYCAAGGAGCTGATACACCAGCTGAGTTAGAGGAAGAAACAGGGAAGGTCTCCTGAAGTGGGAGCTCAATAGTCTCTTGTGGCAGCAGCAATGTGTTAGGTTAATCCACCTGTCCATCCCAGCATCACTATGTAGCAGTACACCACATGAAGCTACACACTCAACAGCTGCTTGTATGAGCTTTCCACAAATAAAAATAGCATCATGTGTGAAGCTATTTTTCACCTGAAGACAGGCGTTTCAAAGCACATTGGTCTGATTTTTTTTTTTTTCCTACAGAAACCGCATCTAGCCCTGGGGTCCTCAACACAGGAAAGACAAGGAGCTGCTGAAGCAAGGTCACAAAGACAGCTGGAGGAATGRAACACCTCTCCTGTGAAGAAAGGCTGARAGCAAGGGTTGTTCAGTGGGGAGAACAGAAGACTCCAGGGAGATCTTAYAGCACTTTAAGTGCACTTAAAGTACTTTAAGGGGCCTTTCAAGAAAGCTGGAGAGGGACTTCCCAGAAAAGCAAGCAGTGACASGACAAGGAGGAATGGCTTCAAACTGAGAGTAGGTTTAGATTAGGTATTAGTAAGAAATTCTTTACTGTGAGGGTGGTGAGCCCTTGGCACAGGTTGCCCAAAAAAGCTGTGGATGCTGCAAGCCTGAAGTGTGAGGCTGGATGGGGCTCTGAGCAACCAGGCCTTGGTGGAAGGTATCCGTGCCCATAGCAGGGGCATTGGAACTAGATTAGCTTTCAGGTCCCTTCCAAGTCAAGCCATTCTATAATTCTGGCATACCACACCGTTTATTCACCTCAAATCAGAAGAAAGAAACCTGCTTGCTTAGTAAATAGTGAAAGATGATTGGTGGAAAGCTTGCTGTGACTTTAGGGTTGTATGTCGAACAAGCATACATATTTTGTTGATTAAATAATTTTAAATAATTTCACTCAGAATCATAGTCTGATGTTAAACAGTATTTTTACTTTTGGCTCATAAAGCGTTAGAAATGCAAAAGGTAGCTAATCTTCAGTGAGGTCTGAAGCAATGAAATTTCCAAATGGTATTAAATATTTTGCAGTAATTCAGACTGTAATGGCTAAAAAAAAATCTGAGTAAAATAATTGCAAATCCAGAACCCAGAAAGGAAAGAAATTACAGAGCCAACCTAGTTTCATGGAATTTAAAACTTGTCTGCMGTTTGTCATTAACACAATGTCAAGTGTTAAAGGCTGGGTTAGTCAATTAGTCACAATCATATACAATTTAAAATTAAAAYRAAAACATTTTAAAAATCATTTTTAGAATATTGTAGGTTAAGGTTTAAACTATGGACCTGAGAGTTACAGAAAGGTGAGAGAAACAAGAGCCAGCTGGGCTTGCTTCCATAACAAACTAGATAAAAAACATTCTATTACCCTCTCATTAATGCACACATGATATCCAATAAAGAAAGCCAAAAATTTCAATGTATCTTAAATATAAGCAAATTATACAGGTAAACTGAATGCAAATACTCTACTTTCCTATCTGAAATGAAAAAACTTTAAGGATCAAATCCCAATTTTCTACCAGAAGGAGCAATGTGTTGCCCAAGTATTTAAATGAACATCTGAGTACCAAAAAAAAAAAAAAGAAAAAAGTACCTGCCCAACAAAACCCTTAACTCCTTAACTTAGTTCCTGCTGTGGAAATTTAAAGCTTGGACAAAACACAGCTACAGAGTGCAGTACAATCTAYTAGAAACCTAGTAAAAAATTAACAACAGTAGTAAACAAGAGATCAGCTGACTTCAAGTTTGCTTTAAAAGCTTCTAATTTTTTCAAGCAAATAGAAAATTTATACAAAATCTCACTTTAACAGTAAGTCTAAAAATARTTATCTAYAATAGATATGCCATATATACAATATTAAAATTTAAAWATAGAAATAGCAGTAGTAATAACATAGTAGTAATTCTTATTACTGCTAAGATACACCCGTAAACGTCTCAGAAAAAAATTAACAGAAAACACACATCAGGCAAACTTGTGCTTAAAATTAAAATAACATGCTTAGGGGCTTTTATTTAATTGCTATACTTGCTTTCAAGTAAGAGAGCTAGAAAAAAGCTTGTAGTAGAACTGGTTGAAATAGTTCAAAGTTCTGTTGCCTTAGTTAGCTTTAAAGAAACTTTACTTATTCAAAAAGGAGTCATTTAATCTTCTATGAAATATACTATTTCATGTTCTGTAGTCTACTTACAGATTTATCCTAACAGTGATATAATTTATATTGATGAATGATTAATTGATTAATGAACTTAGAATTTCAGATCTGAAACCTACATTTGGTGAAAGCCCTCAACACTCATGTTCAGGAAGCAAAATTTTTGTATTCATTACTAAATACAGAAGGCAAAAGAAAAATGYACACCAATTTTATTTACACAAAAACTTAACAATACAACCTGAAAACTGAGAAACCCAACCTGCAGCACAGAACAGATAGGAGCTGATCCTGCATTCCTGTCAAAGATAGGATTGAGAATCTATTTCCAATGTAGCWGTATCCCTGCAGGCAATGGCACCCTATACCAGGACCAACCTGAGGAAGAATCCTTTCTCCCAGTCCACCATGTGACAAGGGAGTCAGAGAACAGGCCTGAAAAGCAAGGTTTCCCTTGATTTGGTGTGGTCAAATAAAGGGCATGATTCAGAAAGTAAGGAAAACAGAAGTGAATCCCAGYTTGGAAAGTAAGGACATGCAATTAGATGGGAAGATCTTACCTATCTTGAGGAGCAGCAGGACCTTATTAATACCATGAAAGCTAAAGACACAATACTGCAGAATGTTTCTCCTGCCTGCCTGCACCCAGAACTGCACCAAGCTCAGAGCTACTGCTGACATCAGCAGTATCCAAAACCCACAGCTGCAAATTTGTGTACRTTTTCCAAACACAACAGCCTAAGATGTTCTGAAGCAAAACACAAGATTGACTTAAGCTAGTAAATAAAAAAACATACAGAAAACCCAAACCCAAGCAACAAAATATGGTAGGAGTTACTACACGTGCTCTAAAATCATTTAAAGGTAAACATTCACATTCAATTCTTAACATTTGGTATTACCACTCAGAATGATTAGTGCAACAAAATATTTTAAGATCACTGCATGCTACATAGATAGGAAAAAGCGTAATTCTTTTTTGYCCCCATARAGACAAATCTTCACTCTATCTAGGTGTTTTTGGAGGACCCTCATGTGAAGGCTTGTTTACAAAAAGAACTATGRCAGTTTAAAGTTAATTGAGAATTTYAGAGCAATTTAAACARAATTTGTGCAACTGCTACTTTAGTTTGAATACATTTCCATTTACCTTAAACTGATCGTACAAATAAGAGCTAGGCTAATTCTCCCATACTAATATAGAGAATAAAATACACCTGGCTCATGGCAGGATTTGGGTTTGCGTGGGAGGGGGTGATTTTGGTTGGGTGTTTTGTGCTATATAGCAAAGATCTAACACTAAGTTAGGGTTTCTGTGCAAAATATCTGCTTCAGTTGATGAAGTGTTCATCCAGTCTAACACTTGTTCCACCATCAGATTAATTCACACAAGTGTCAGTGAGCTCGTTTTGCATCATTGGTTGCCATGACCTGAGAGTTGTTTGCAAGCATTACTCGTAACTTCATAGTAGGTGTCAGCTGGCATCCTACAATGGGCATAAAGCTAATACGAGCTTTGTATCTTGTGCTCTAGCTAATTCAGCAGAAATGCAACCCTGCCAAGCACACACTACAGGGTATCCAGCACCATGCACATGTGGTACACATCACCATGGAGCTGCAACAGCCAAGGAACAGCTATGCCAGTCAAAAGCATTACTGTMCCAGCTGCTTGCTTCTTCCTGCCAAAATTTACTGACCCCACAGCTTTGCCAGCAGCACGGGCCATGGGCACATTCCCTAACCCACTTCAGGCAAGAAATCAACCTGTCACTTTAGACAGCTTAAGTAAGTGGCAAGGGCTAACCCAGGTACACTTGACTGAGCGGATTAGCGTGTGCTCCTACAAACCACTTTACCAACGTAACAAGGAAAGCAGTAATCTACAGCTAATGAGCAGTCATGAGCAGCTGCAGCAGACCCAGTCCCACAGACTATGCAGCCACACATCCGCCTCAAGTGTGTCACACCAGTCAGTTCCACAGGACAAGCTAAGGCCTTGCAGCTCTAACTGTATATATATATATATATATGTGTGTGTGTGTGTGTATATGTGTGTGTGCATATATATATATGTGTGTGTGTGTATGTGTGTATATATATATATATATATATATATAAACCATCTATATACACACAATTTTATATGTACATACACACACCCCCCACTGAATGAACTGGTAGTTGTTTCTAACGCTTTATGAGCCAAAAGTAAAAATACTGTTTAACATCAGACTATGATTCTGAGTGAAATTATTTAATTGGCAAGTACAACAAAAATGCTGGCACATTTAAATTAAGGGTTCTGCTTCAAGCCCAAGTAGTCTTACTTACTGTAGAAGAAATAATCACAGTATTCAATGCTCTAATATTTAAATTGGATACAAGAGTTGAATACTTTCACAGGATGTACTGTACTTCCTAGTGCTATGCTTTTTGGCAAGCACAAGACAGACAAACTAAGCAAGTTATCTTCTTCTGCTTGAAGACACAAACAAAACTAGGAACTAATGCTTTGAAAAAGCCCGAAGTCTTTGCTTTCAATACCTGCAAAGAAAGWGTGGGAGGAGGGGAATTAAAGAAAACACAGGATTAATAATTCACTAAGAGCACAAAAAGTACTCAGACAAAAATAAATTTAAATTAARTGCTGCAATTACACAAATAAGAGCTCACCCTGATACAACAGAATTAARAGAAGCAGTAAAAAAAACTTTACTTGCCTAATTCAACCTATTGCATGGTCTTGTACAGAGAAGGCTTTTCCAATTATAGCTACAGGAGCTACAAGAAACTTTTAAGCRAACACCTTCAATAGAAAAAAGGAAAGTTGGTTTCCTCATATAACATAAAAGATGCGTATTCAGAAAGTAAAACTGAGACTGAGCAAAATGTATTAATGGAGTTTATATCATAAGAACAGGTAAGGATCTAAGAAGGACCAAAAAGGTCAAAATAAACTTTCAGTCAAGAGACAACCATAACCTAGCTTCTGTATGTGCAAAGCTATGCTACAACACTTCCTGCTTCAAGTATTTAGATCAGTGAAAAAAAAAAGAACCACTATTAAGCTACAGATAACAAAATTTGCTAATTTAGGAAAACACAGCTATTTAAAATAACACATATACAAGGGGAAAAAAAAAGAGGCATAAGAGTTGATATCCACAGCACATTTTTAATGAAAAGCTGAAGGCTGAGGAAGAGTACTCTTCCTATTTKCTGCAAACAAGTTAAAATTAAAAACACTTAAAAATTATGATGTAGTCTCAACATCCTACATGAGGAAGCTCTGGATTATTTTAACTGTAACTCACACGTGTATATAATGAGGACTTGCTTTTTTTTTTTTTTCGACAGGGCACATGACAAAAGACACTGAACAGAAGGCATTTTCTAGAATAATTACCCTTCCATTTCTACTATGAGGCCATTATTTCTGCTTCAATGGCAGCCTTCACCACCAACACATAATGATCCCTAAATATAAAGGTAAAATAARCCAGAACCACTRAAAAKATGCTATAACCTTATGAGTTAGAGCCTTTACCAGGCTGCCCCTGTACAACATCTCATTTTGAGAGMCACAGAAGGATTCGAGAAAATCCAGGCATTATGCAGCATTTCTTTCCACCACTGCTTTCAGGACKTTGTCCAAAAGTCAGACCATCATTCATTAACGCATGATCAAAGCTTCAATTTTCATTATCTTTCCCACAAGCAAGTTCTACAGTAATAAAGCATCTCAGAGCTGCAACTCCTTTCGCAGTGAGAGCACGTTCCTGGGAGATTTCACAGGGACGTCGTTGTGGCAGGGCAGCTTTGTGCTCGGGACCACAGCCTGGTCTCTCCAGCAGACGCAGACGGTGCCTATCCCTGAACCGCCGCACCCCACGGCCACGCAGATGAGTGACCCCCTGCGCCACGCTACAGCATGCGGTCCGTGCTACTCGGAAGGCACAGCCAGAAACTATTGCGGAGACAAAGCCCTGGCTACGCTCCTACAAAACAGGCGGCGCGATCTCCCCGTGCTCCCCAGGGCGCGCGGGGACGGCGAGTCCGGCCGGGGGTCCGCGGGGCGGGGGCAGGGCGCCGCTCCGCCGCAGRGCCCACTGGGAGTTGTAGTCCGCCRCGCCACCTCCCACCGCCCCGTTGCGTGGGGCCGCCATCGCAGGGACTCCACCTCCCACCATGCGCCGCGGCTCCAGTCCCCCGCACAAGCAGCCCGGTTCTCCCGCACCGGCCCGGCGGAACCCGCTAAATTCACCCCCGTTCGTCTTCCCCTACACACGCAGCTCCGCAGCCCGCGCTCCCCGYGGCAGTCCTGGCTTTCTCACAGCCGGCCACGAGGGCCGGCCGCAGCATCACCCGCTCGCCAGCTGGGTCGGGCAAACTGCGTCACACCCTCCGAGCGCCCCCGGCCCTCTCCGGTGAGGCTGCCCCCCGCCCGCTCCCGCCCCCACCCCCGGGGGGAGCGTGCCGAGGGCGACGGGGCTCCCACTGTCCCCGCGGGGGCCCCACCGCCAGGCACGCGCACACCGCCCCGCTCTGCGGCGGTCCAGCACCCGCGGGCCTGAACCCTTCCCCGGCATCGGGAGTCCCGGTGGCACGTTCGGCCAAGCCTCATGGGTCAGGGGCAAGAGAAGCCGCCCCCARCCGGGCGGTTCTTTCGGCCGGGCAGCGGGACGGTCGGCGGGCCCGGGCCCGGCCCCGGCGCTACTCACTGACAGCGGCGGCATCCGAGTGCATTTTCGTGCAGCGCTGCACACGCTGCCGGCCCGGCCCGGCTCCTGCCCTGCTCCCAATCCAGAGCCTGGGCACGGACACCCCCGCCCCGCCCACTGCCCGGGCCCATTGGTCCGAGCCGCCGGGGGACGCTGCGAGTCCCGCCCTCTCACTGGGTGAGGCTCCTGCCACTCTCCCCCCGCCTGCCCCGCACCACCTCCCAGGCCTCCCATTGGGCAGCAGGCCGGCCCGGCCACGCCCCTCCCTGCTCTGACTGGGCCCTGGTGCTGCCAGTTTTTCCTGGCCTTTAAAGCGCGTGCAAAGAGCACCACTTTGTGTCACCCGCGGCGCTGATTGGCCATGGGGACCGAGGGCCGCGCCCACGCACGGATGCGATTGGCTGAGCGGGGAAAGGAAGCGTGGCCTAGGAGGCTGCCCCGCCCTTCAGAGGCCGCCGCGGGCGGGCGAGGAGTGCCCGGGGTGGGGGGGGCTGGACTGCGGCACTTTCTTCTCGTTCCGCGATCCCCAAGCGGTGTTGCCAAATCACTGGCTAGTCYGGAATTATTCCTCCTTCCTTATTACTTCCATCCCCCTCTTCCACAGGAGGACAAATGGCAAAGTGCCAACTCCAGACAAATGCCCACAAGTGACAGGTCAATGTTACAGCAGCGGCAGGATGGGCGGTGGGGAAACCTGGGGCCAAGAGTGCTCCTTGCGGGACCATGACAGCGGCTCATGCCCCTAGGTATTGTTCTCAATCCTGGAAATCCTGGAGCCACCCTCCTTTCCCTCTCCTTGCACAAAGAGGTCGCCATCCCTGAGCCGGGGGAGGCAGACACCCTGCAGGTCATTGCTGCTTAGCATGCGAGCTCAGCACCCCGTGTGTTTCAGGGATAAATCCCGTCCCTGGCACTGCTCGGTGCTGAAACAGATGCGAAGAGACTGCTAGAGCAGCGTCAGTGCATAGCGGAGGATTATAAAGACAGAACTGAGTAATGAAAAAAACCCTTCCGCTAAGAGGTTAAGTCAAAAGAAAGTCAAGGACTATGAAACTGAAGTAGCGSTAGATTTAAGGTAATTGTCCCTTTGGAGTAATGTATTAACATACAGTCCTGAATTAACTGATCACAGGCCTCTTTGTGTTTCTTTGAGGTTTCCTGAAAGCTTTGCCTTACTCAGTGAGTCAGAAYGTGCAAGTGAGATGATTTATTTTGCTTATGTTTTTCACTGCCTGTTTTACAAAGAAAAGGATGGAATCCACAAGAAAATGAATCCACTTTTGAAAAGTCATGTACTAAAACCCACATCAGAGCAATGAAAGCTTGAAAATTATTTGAAATTCTTACTTACTCACTCACTCACTGAAATTATTTCTATAGAACTTCCTGCCTCTGTTTCAGGATATTTTCCTATTTTCACCATCTTTTCTTTAGCTCAGTTGGTTGGTGCTARTAACTCTAAGGTTGGAGTTCAGTCCCTGYATGAACCATTTACTTGAGACTGGCACTCAGTGATCCTTGTGAGTCCCTTCCAATTCAGAACATTCTATGATTCTGTGAAACCTCTGCAAAGAAAGAAAAAAATTATAAAGCAATGCAAGCTAGGTTTCACTCCTTTGGTAGTTCTATAACCTCCCACATGCCAGACATTCACATTAGTATGTGTCATCCCAAGTTCTTATACCCAATAGRGGCACCATTGAGTAGCAGTTCATCTGGTCTAATTCTGGTTTAAGAGGAACAATTCCTTTAGGGGTGTCTGTTTGTTCACTTGACCATAAAAAGCATAAAAGGCTGCTAGTTCAGAATAAAAATGTGTTCAAAAAGAGAACTTCTTCYATGCCTTGCAAAGTTGTTAATTGATACAAAGAAAGATGGAACAGAAAAACTCTTTTTGGTTGTATCTGAAGACAGAAAAGTTTGTACTTTCCCCCCTTTTATATTAGTCTAAAATGGAAGATACTACTTGGCCTTAAAAATATTTCCTTAGACTACAGCTTCTGTAACTACTTCCATTCTAAACTATAAAGCAAATAGGTTTGAAAAACAAAACTTCAGTATATTTTTGTATGCACAAGTATAATCCCTGACCCTTAAAAACGAGATCTGCAAAGAAATCCATAGGGGAACATAAAAGAAACATTGTTTTCTTAGCTTCTGCCTGCTAAACAGGGGATTCATGCATCAGCCTGAAAAGGCCTGCCCCCCATGAGAACAAAGCCCATTACAACATGCACCTTCATTCCAWCCTCAAGAAGTTATAAATAATCCCYTTTGTTACCAGCTGTAAACTACTATGGAGGTCTCCAAGCCAACAGACRGTACAAAGCCAGGCCTGTATTTCCTTTCTGAAGCCTGAATTTATAAAATGTAGAAATGCTTCATTTTACATAGATCAATCAGGTCATGGCTGATCAATCATTGTATTGGGTCTCTTGGCAAGGTTCTGATTGCAGAAGGACTACAGGAGTGGCTTCTGTGAGAAGCTCCTAGAAATTTCCCCTGTGTCTGACAGAGCCAAGGCCAGACAGCTCCAAGGCAGACAAATCAGTGATGGGGTAATGCCTCCATGGTAACATATTTAAGAAGGAAAAAAAGTTAATGCACAGACGTGCCAGGGTGAGAGAAAGAGCTCTGCAGACACCAGGGCCAGTAAAGCAAGGGGAGGAGATGCTCCAGGTGGCAGAACTGATGTTCCCCTGCAGATTGGGGTGAAGCCCATGGAGCTCCACAGGATTGCAGCAATCCACCTACACAGCCTGTGGAGGACTCCACATTGCAGCAGGTGGATCCCCAAACAAAAACTGTGGCCCCGTGGGCAGCCCACACTGGAGCAGGGTCCTGACAGGACTTGTGGCCCTGAGGGACATCCCTGCTGGAGCAGCCTGTTCTTGAAGGACTGCACTGTGCAAGAGTGGCCCACACTGGAGCAGTTAATGAAGAACTCATGGGAAGAACTCAGGTTGGAGTASTTTGTGTAGGACTGTCTCCCATGGGAGGGACCCCACACTGGAGTAGCTGAAGGACTCCTCTCCCTGAGGAAGAAGCAGCAGCAGAAACAACACATGATGAACTGACCATAACCCCCATTCCSCATCTCCCTGAGCCACTGTGTGGGAGGAGTAGAAAATTTGGAATAAAGTTAAGCCCAGAAAGAAGGGAGGGGAAGAGGAAAGGTGTTCCTAAGWTTTGTTTTACTTCTCATTGTCCTGCTCTGATATTGATTGGCAATAAATTCCCCAAATCAAGTCTGTTTTGTCCATGACACTAACTGGTGAATGATCTCTCCCTGTTCTTATCTCAACCCACAAGTCTTTCATTATATTTTCTCTCCCCTGTCCAGTTGCACAGGGGAGTGATAGAGTGGCTTTGGTGGGCATCTGGCATCTAAGCCAGAGTGGAACCACCACATGGACAGAGACAGCTTAAGCAGTTCCACCATCAGTGTCTTAATACTAACCCTCCTGGCATCCTTTCTTTTGTGCCAGTGCAATCACTTAGCTAAACAGCAAAGTAGGTCAAAGAGCAAGACTGTCCTCAGTGCTCCCAAAAAGCAAAAAATCCCAAAACAAAACAAAGCCCTCTTCTTTTAGTTTTGTTTATTTGTTTGTCTTCCCAGACAGCTGAATATCCAGATCTGGCTTACTACACACATGCAAGTGCCCCCATCAATGGCACAGGAGAGGAATAACCATGGCAATGGAGACTGGCAGGAAATGCATCTGCCAGTTTATACACTGTTAGATCAAACTTGAAACTGCAGACTTTTTTCCTTTTTTCTGAAGAAAGGCTACCATTGTTTGTTCTTTTTATGTTGCATTGTTTTTTTCAATTGATAGCTAAAATGGCAACCACATAAAAAAACTTAATTGTAGACTTTGAAAAATACTGGATAACATGAGAAAGAGGAGCCATTTCCTTAGTTGTATCTTCTTCACTATCAGAAACAGGGCAGATGCGTCTTTGAGAAAGAATTTCCAAAAGGAAACTCTATTTCCAAAGGATATCAGATTCCAGATTGCTAAAGTTATTGTATCTCTTGAAGACTTTTATTCATCTTGCTTTGCTTAGAAACAAGCTTGAAAGTTAATTTTAGGTGCCAGAATCACAAGCCACAATGTGTTTTACAAGTCAGAGGGGGAAGAGAATTGTATTGAAAAGAAAAACGTTACAAAGAAGAATTTGCTGAACATTAAGAAAGCAGATAAAGCAGCAACAAAGCACAGTACAGGGTACTGTCAGAAAATAAACAAAGTGCTTACAAAGAAGCCCAGCAATCACAGTTCTAAATAATTTGCAGATATGAAGACGTTACTGATACCCAACATAGCCTTGTGTAATGCTTCTGAAAATATTTTTCACCCTCAGAGTTACAATGAAAAAACCTAACACCTGTGAGTTATTCCTGCTTGGTATCAGCAAACTGTACTAATTAGGGACAAAAGAGGACCTCAAGTGGCAGAAAGCAGCAGCTGCAGATCATATGAACTGCTTCAAGGCACTACTCATTAAACAGTTCAGCTCGATTTAATCTCCCTGTCCTATGGACCCAGACTATGTTCCCTGTTGAAGTGAAAAGGTCTCTAAYACTTGCTCCATGGGTATATTACTTTGGTCCAAAGGTCCCTCTGTAACATCCTGCAAACAAATGTCATTTTACATACATGAGAAAAATGTTACAGGGCTGTTGATACTTAAATTCTTACATTCCAGTTATAGGGTTCTTTTCAGCTTCAGTTTAAAGTACTACATTCTCTTCATTCATCATGAGGCAACTCKAAGCAGCCAAGCTTGAGAGCTGCTAAGAATTTCTTCCTGAACCCTGGGGGTGCATCAAAACAGCCAGCACCTCTCTCTAGGGCCACACAGCTCCCTCTCTATCAGCAGAGGACGGTGAACATTCTCAGTGTTCTGTTTCAATGAGGCACGTGGGAACTGGTTACCTGTACACTTAAGCTGCAAAGACTTGTTTCAATAACATCAATTCTGGTTCAAAACCAAAGGGTGTGTCCAACTTTTGCTCAGCTTGGAGCTGCAACACTGTTTTTGAAAATGGGAAATAACAATTTCAGGTTTTTCTTAGGCCAAGAGGATTGAACTGCAGCTGCCAGGTTTTGGATTGCTCTGAAAAAACACCTGAGTCGCTGTGCCTGAGTSAAGGCAGGAATATATATGTAAGAGGAGACTGGAGTCTCCACCCTGCTGAAAAATCCAGTGCAATTACTTCTCAGAAGTTGCTSTCATATATGTTACCTGGAGTTCTTTTTTATTCCAAGATACACAGTGGCAGGCCCCTGATGTACTGCTGTCTCTTCCTGTACATTCCTATAAACTTCAACTGACCTGCAGAGAATTTCAGGGGATGGGATTTGGAGTACAACAGAATACATATTATTTAGAAGTTAGATATGTGTAATCTTTTACCACAAGCAAAAGTTCAAACCTTTAGTAAACACTGCTTATTTTATACATTTTTTTTCTTTGCATGCCATCTCTGAATGCATAAAGAGACCCACAAACTTTTTCTTTCATAATATACTTTCTTATATTCTTAAAGCTGAGATGAAGAGAATATTATTAGAAAACTAGAAGATTAGTCACACACCCCTGCAGCAGAAC
The DNA here is from genome assembly GCA_902810485.1 of Alauda arvensis. Classification (NCBI taxonomy): domain Eukaryota; kingdom Metazoa; phylum Chordata; class Aves; order Passeriformes; family Alaudidae; genus Alauda; species Alauda arvensis. The sequence continues at coordinate 816,709 of CADDXX010000138.1, read as the reverse complement.
CTGTTCTAGCACATTTCTGTCATAGTTTGAAACAGTGATTGTGACTTAGATATATAATGCACGTTTTTCTAAACCACTGCAACACAAGGGATTAGTGATCAGTGTGTAGCTGTAAGGACAAATAAAGTTTAGTTTTAGCTTCCCAATTCTGACCGAAGTTGTAGAAGAAGCATACAAACAGTTTGTGGYCGTGTTTTTTCTTAATCATTCGGATAAAATAATGCAAATATCAACAAATATCAGATACTAATTACATACATTAAACTACACAAACTAAACTAAACTACTTAGAARAAGAGAATATTCAAACTTTAAACTTTTTTGCTACATATGGTCAACATGAACCTTCCTAATGGGCTGAGCATGTCTAAATCCTGCAAAAATCTATCAAAGTATGCTCAGAGACTTTGAAGATTACATACAGATATGATTTATAATCTTATCTGTTATGCAAGTCATATGCTGTCTGGCTTCTTGAAAAACATCCTCATACTATTTTGTAATTGCTAAAAATTAGGAGTTTTCAAGCTTTTTRTATTTCTACATACCATTTCTTGCACTTCACATAAATAAACTGCTCACATTACAAGGTATTTGCAGAGTCTGGCTGTGGAGAATGTTAAGTAATGTGGCAAGATAATGTTATGTGTTCTACGGACTATGAAAAGGCAAACCTGTGGCTGGACATGCATCAGAGCTGGCATGAGARCATGCTGAAAATCAGTGAGGGTACTCAGAGCACTCTGCAACGCTCRTGCCAGGGCCAGCTGTTTTTGCAAGCCAGGAGAAAGAAGAGACAAGGGCTACTGGTGTTTGCAGAAGAAAACTGCTAGAAGCGCAAGAAAATAATTCTTATCACTCCAAAACATCATTTATCCTGTCTTGCTGGAGAGTCACACAAAGAACGAATTCAAASGGCTTGTAACAACACACAAAGCACCCATRGGTGAGAAATTAGTTAACAGTGCCTGGTTAGTTGTCAGTTACATCTGAGATGATGAATACATAACCACTGAGACTTTTAAATGCCTTTCAGATATCCTCTGTCCACAAATACCAGTGATTAGTTTCACTCTCAGAAACACAGCTCTAAAAACAAGGGAGCCAAATGACAGGTGACCAGAATAAAGCGACAAGTGTGGTACTGGCAGCAATAACCTGACTCCACAGAACAAGAAACCCTGGGTAAAAATGCATCCTGTATTTGCTTAMATAGAGAAACAATAAAATTGAGTACACCCAAGCTGTTCTTAAAAGTATATGGTGAAGAATTAGAGGGAGAAAAAAAAATCCACCCTCCTTCSTGCAACATATTCTATTCCTTTCAGTTATGGTATGCTTAGATATTACTGGAAAAACACACWGTAATAAATACCAACATCACAAATACAGTTTCCAAACTGAATGCATCACTTAAATTATCTAACAACATGTATCTCACAAGCAGGAAACAGCCTTTGGACAACACTGAAGATGTCCTCCTTGTTAAAGGGAAGCTCTGCACTTATACTGAAGGATCAGGAGCCAAAAATATAAAAGACATTGCAAACAGACCCTGAGAAGACACATTTTACATTGTGTCACAGGTGCATTGCATAACAGAGAATTMACTGCCTAGGTCAAAAAAGTAACACCTCTATTTAGTCACACTGAAATGTAGTGCTAGCAAAGAAACAAAGTTASCTTGTTTGTTTTTTCCTTTATTAGGGTTCCTTTTAAATAAAAGTTACAACCAACTTTTCTCCCTTCTCAAATACCTTGTTATGTTGACATGATTGTTTTTAATTCTTCATCAGTGTGTTCATGTGGGCGTCTCATAACGATCATTATTCAGAGGTACTCCACTCTTCCCTTTGTAAAAGCATTGAAGTGTCTAATGTCCAGTTTATAAAATGAAGTCTATAAAAGTCACCWCTTTTTCTCCAGTATTATGAACATCAATTATCTGCAAATTGTTGTAAAACTCATATAAGAATAAAATGTAGAAGAGCAGCATATGTAAGTACTGTTTGAGTTGGAAATGTGCATACTTCAAACACATACTAACTGCATATMTCCCAAATAAAAAATACACTACTTCCATTCCTATTTTGAAAAACCTAAGGCCAAGCTTTTTACTGCAATAGCAGCAATAGCACTCTGAAACTTCACGATATTTGATACCTCCACAAAAGCTGAAGAAGTTGTTGCCAAAGCAAGTTACTACATACAAAGCAGGTATCTGGCCAAGGCATAATCCCTCCCTCACAGTGGTGGCAGCTCATTAAAGAAGAAAGTCACCAATTAATACATAGACATTCACAGTGTTGTGCAGCATGGGAGTTGCTCATCCTTAAACAGTGCTAATTCCATTTCAAGCAACAAACCTTYCTTGTTGGTCTCAATAATTTTTATTTTCTTGCTCTAATTTGTCCGTGTAAAATATTTAGGCGTGCTCATATGAAAGTGATGAATAGGTGCATAATTATGTCCATCTTTATAAGATCCAAACCTAAGAAAAATATTCAACAGAGCAATACTGTTACAACATTATTGAACATATGCACTTAAATCATACAATTACTACCCTACTTCTGAATRTTCTACACAATTTATTTCAACCCAACTCTATTAAATGTAAATCAGGTTCTAGGTACCCTCTCCTACTAAAGGTCTTTGAGTATAGCGGAGAGAATTAAATACATTGATTCTACTAATGCTATAGGCAGTCTATAATTGGAACTCCAGCTGAAAAAGCTGAGTGTTGCATTWATCTACTTGAATTCTAAGCTAAAGTTTTAGTCCTGATTTTAGTGGAGATACAATTTAAACACCCATAGTATCATAACAGTARCAACCCTGTTATTAATATGGTACATCTTGCTTTTAAAAATTACGGTGGTAATTGTAATTTTTCATGCCAAATTTAAATATGAAAGTTTTGACRACTGACTATTATGGTAGACAAACTTGCAAACGTCAAATGGAGTATTTATTCAAAATATCAGTGCTCAGTAATATTTAAGAGCAGYGCCATTGTATTTCTAAAGAAGTAGAGATAATCAGAAAAAGTTAAATCTGTTCCAATAGGGTAAACATTTTCTGATTAGACAGACAAAAGAAATTAGGACAAGATTCTATGCTGAAGTCAACTGAAAAAAAATCTGGATGTAAATACTAACTGTAGGTAAGTTCCATCATGTGGAAAATCTGGGCAAACTCCTGCTTAGACAGCAAGCCAGTGTCTGAGTGGTACATAAAAAGTGAGTAAGCTTAACTGTTAGACGTACATGAGAAAGTAATACATTCTGTATTATGCATGTTAGGGATGGTAAACATGGTATTACTGGGAATTAGCTCTCTGTGGCAACATCTGTCACAAACTTCATGACTCTTTCACTGATATTAATACTGAAATAAATATMTTTCTCCTTATATATCTCTCCTCATATATCTCTTCCTTATGCAATGCCAGCRGGAAAATGACAGCAATTTAGAAAAAAATAACTCTTTTACATTAAACCTAGTCCTTTTTTAACCTGCTTGACACATGCAACATACTGCCTCTGGCATTCTCTTTAATTTTTGCTCCAATTATTTGGCATGTTTTAAAACACTTATGCAAAAAGTATTGAATGTATATATTGTATTTGATATTCTAAGTAATTAAGTAGATTAAGAGCCCAATCTCCAAAGTGCTGAGAAACATGGGAGATCTTCCATCATCTGTCAAATGAGTCACCACACCACATGGCAAATATCCCTATCAAACAATCTCAGAAATTGCCTGGGTGAAATGAGCAGTACTTGCAATTTATGCTGTGACACAACAGACCGATTTTCCCAGGGTACATGCCAAAGCAATTGAAAAAATGGAATTACAAATCAGAAGTTCTTGATTCCTATCCTTCTGCTCAGTTGGGAACTGATCAGTGCCTCTCACTTCAGAAATAATCTTGTTCCTAGACTTCTCTTTTACAAGCTGCCAGGTACATCATCCCCTTCATTTCCCRTGAGACACACTGACCTGGGATTGAAATGGATGTCCTCAGGAACTTGCCTGGGATCAGTCACAATTCTGTCATTGTCAACATAGCTATCCACGTGATCTGGGATTCTAAATTTGGCCATCTGGACTTCTGAATCACTTAAACCAGCATGAGATATGCGGGCATAACCCAGCCTATCAAATAGGAGAAGAGTTAGTTTGAAGAAATAACTCAACCCAATTTCACCACATTCTTAATGAGTTTATCTTTTTTTTCCAAGAGTTAAGCTTTAACTAACACGATTTTCCATTTCTGTGAATCTCACCCTCAAAAAACTGAAAGTGCTCCATAGACAGGATCATAACACAATGTCACAAGCATAAAAACTGAGAAACCGTGTTTGACAGTAAAAATAAGTTCTGTGTCTARAAACCTTTTTTAAAAATGACAGCTTTAGAATATGAGTGCAGGAATAAGCTCACCAAATTTTCACTGAAAAGATTTCCATATTCAAGAAAGAAACTCAAGCATCAATTGAATGAATAATGAGAAAAATTCAAATTGCAAATTGAGTTTTAGTTGAGTTTTTTTAGTTGCCTTTTTTTCTTTTTGACTCAATACTGTTAAGAGAGCTATCAAGTTTACTACTTGTGAACACTGCAGAATTTGCATCATTTATTCAGAATAAGCTGAATTCCATTCTGGTACAAACACCACCAAGAGAACAATTTACAAGCAATKTGGTATTAAAAGATATGGAGTGCATAGGTCCTGTGCCTCAATATGGGCTTACACAGTTCAAGTTTCTACTAAATCCAGCTTAAAGATTGGCTGGACTAAATCAGCATTGCTTCAACAAACCTTAAATCATAGTTCAAAATTTGTATCTTCTGTGTCACATACAAATTAGGTCTTAGCACTCACAGTTTAGAATGAAGTTCCAAAGCTCTGCTTTGGAATGTAGTTCTATGCTACCAAAGCAGAGTAGGTCTGAAGGCTTTTGACACAGAATGATGAAACCTGTAATAATGTCTTTGCCAATTATATTCAGAGATGCACTACTTCTYGTGATCCTAAGATCAATGTTTCACATAATTTTATGGTAGATCCAACTGCCCATAAAAATTATTTAGGGATGTAAGACTCTTCCACAATCACTTAAAAAAGATTATAAAACTGAAAACCAGGAAGAGACTTAAACCTACAAATGAGTGATTCACTTGAACATACCTTATTACTCCCCGATACATAATATAGCTGCACCATCTGTCCCRATCTGTACTGTCAATATCCTTGAAGCAAAAGGGAAAAAAGTTAAACAAATAAGGTAAATGTTCATCTAGGTAGGCTTTAAATCAGGTAGGCTTTACACAGGACCAATGTGTAAACTCACTGCCGAAAAATATTTTGCCTAAAACATTGTAATAGGGTAGAAAGAAAAAGCTGTTGGACATAGACAAATCAGGCAACTTTTTGATATCTTTTAATGCAGAGCTCATTTTAAAAACAAAAGAATCACAGAATGAGAGGCTGTCTGGAGGTCACCAACTTCTAACTGTTATCAAAGTCACTTCAGGCAGGTTGGTCAGGGCCTTATGCAGCAAAATTTTTAATATCTCCAAAGATGAAGGTTTCACAACTTCACCAGGTCCCTGTTCTAATCCTTGACAACTCTGCGAATTTTTTATTTCTTCTAACTGACATTTCCCTTGGGGCAGCTGCTGTCCATTGCCTCTTGTTCTTTCACTGTGTAACTCCACCTTCTCTGCAAGATATCATGAGGTAGCTAAAGACTGTATTTGAAAATGGGCATGTGTTTTCTTCTCTTTCTACATTTAAGTTACCAATTTGAAATATTAAGATTAGTGTTTTCAATATTTGCTTTCTATGAAGATGAAGTATTTTTATATCACCTGCACATTTCCATTTTTTATTAATTCAGTATAGTCTCTGGATCCAGGAGCTGAAGTTATGTATCCTAGAAATACAACTTGCTTAGAGCTAGTCTTCAATAGGTTTGAAACAGCTATTGCTTGGAGTTTTCTGTCCAAATCCTCTCTGAAATAAATGGAAAAGACTTTAGGACATATACATTTTAGCTCACAATCTTTGTGCTATGACATAGTAAACAACAGCGTTTATTTACAGGTACCATTTTTGTTGCTCAGTATTAGAGAGCATGAAAGTTCACAGAAATGTCATTGATTCAAAATTATCACTACATTTGATAAAAGCCACATGGTCATGGTTGATGTAATTCACATTCTCTTTCTATCCATTACAAGAACAACATTTTCTATTACTGTTTTGTTTTTAATACTGATACCAGCATTGGAAATGTGAATATTAGTGCTTTGATTATCTAAGGCTTTGTCTCTGCTTGCATTTAAAATTTAACTGTGCTAGCACTATGTGGTGCATAACAAAGAACTTACATGCTAAAAAAATGGATCAATCACAGTTAATAGTCTTAAAGTCTGGGTCCCATGATTTATGCAGTGTAACTAGAGTTACATCATCCCATTAGCATTACTTAATTATATTTGAGATGTATTTCACATCTCTTTAACAAGATTTACACAAGAGTTCCAACATGACCAAAAGCAGTAGCGTAAGTGGAGCCTAGTAAAATACTTCATTGGATCCCATTCTCTGTCCTTGGATTTGTCATAAAATAATGCAAAAGCAGTTCTCTTTCTATGATTCTTCATGTTAATGACTTTAAACAGTTGTGTAAATCATGTTGTCTTCTAGATTTGGGCAGTCTGGACTAAATAACATTGACAGAGCGCTGATTTTGGAACCTGTAAAYCCAAAAGAAGACAACAATTCAAGTGCAGCTATGCTTTCTAAACAGTGGTACTTCTGACTGAAGCAACTGTATTAGTGAGAAGGAGCACACAGATGTGTCACCCTGAATTTTTAAAGCCTTCTGATGTTTTAATTTTTGTAGTGGAGTTTTCTCACAGTTTCATGTAAACAGTGAAAATGTTATTGTAACTGTCTTGGATGCTTACATTCTTTCTTCTGGGAGGAGAAAGAATGACAGACTCTTGGACTGACCAGTGTGATTGGAGAGGTGGASACTTCATTCTTCAATCTCTGGCTGTGGTTAGAGATATATATTTAGGTCAAAAAATAAATCTCTCTCTTTTTTTTGTGCTTGGAAAACCCAAGCGTGTCGTGTCGTCTTTTCGTGTACTAGAGCGACACAGAAAAAACCCCAAACACTTAAGTAAGTCTGACCTAGGTATATGTGAAGTTGCCTGCTCAGCTAGCTGCTCCTTCCAGAAGATGGGATTTTTTAAAGGCACAGATATAGTTATAGTCCCACATTTCAAGAATCATATTTAAAAACAACCCTAGTTATCCAGTATTCTATAGTCTATGTCAACCTAAGCAGCAGAAAAAAAAWTTTAAAACAGAGCAGTTATGTGCTGTATTTAGTTAAAATCCATTCCCCTCTAAAACACAATCTAATTTGCACTCATTTCCCATGTGTCTCCTCATATTTTCTCCTTCATCTTTATCTCATGTCTTTGTGAGGGGATAATACAGTGTTATTTTCTTCTACTCTGACAAACAATTTCTCAGACAGGGAAGTCTAATCATCGGTGTGAGGCACAGAATTAAAYTCCTTTCTGGAGTTAAAAATGGGGAGTGATTTCTGACAACTATATTTATTTAATAAATGGGAAATACATAAGCAATTTGCAGGTTTGGTGCAGTTTCTWCTCAGGGGAAGGAAATAGGATACAGAGAATTGCTATGGCTTTATGAGCAGCTTCTTTGTGTTATAATATCCAGCACCCTATCCGTAAATTTGTCTCTCCATGAATTGTAACAATTTTTTGGTTTTAATTCCAAATCTTACTACATAGCCACAAATRTACTAGATATCCCATCAAATATAACAGAAATTACAGCTACATGGAGCATTCACAAAACTATCTCTTATTAATATTCATTACACACAAGTAATCAAAACTATGTTCTCAAGAACTGAAATACATGCCTTATTCTTTACCATCACTTATTTGATTTATTGATATAATATTGCTTTTCTGAATTCAGAGATCARACTTCCTATTTCCACTTTCATACTCTCAGAAAGACATTGATAGATAYTTTTGCTGCTGCTTCAAACCTCCAMGAAAGGAGGTTTCAGATTCRTTGCTTTAAAAAACAAAACATTTTTCCATTAATGCTGTCTATCTCTAACTGTACCTATCTGCACTCTTTGTGGAACRTAATACATCTATTCCACATGCAAAATGTCAGAAGGATACTATCCTGCACTGAGTTGCATCTGTAGCCCTATATTTTGTTGTGACTTTGCAGAACTGTATCTTTAAATCTGTAGCARTTCAGATAGTAGGTTCAGCTGAGTTTTGCATGACAGATTTGCACTACTTTAAAAAATGCTTCTAAGTTTTAAACCAGTAGTTTAACCAATTTTAAACTGTCATAGTAGTTCTTCAAATGTGCCCTGCTAGAACCAGAATAACAGCAGCAAATTCTAAAGGGTACAAAAGAAATCCCRTAAGTTCACAAATTACATTACATGACTTTGTACATTCTATGTTAAAAAAAGTAAAATACCCACTCTTCATTTCCAAAGTGAGCAACAACAAAATCAACCAGCTTCCCTGTGAAGTTGACAGTCAGGGAGATGGCAGGTGCAATCTCTCCCTCTGGAGATGGAAGGAGGTGATGGGTTGATTTTACAATTGGATACCTGGATAGTGCCATAATCCTACATGAGGAGAGGCAAAAAGTTACATTTTGTGAATCACAAGCATCACAAGCATGAAAGTGAACTAAGCAGAAAATGTGAGCAGAACTGAAAAAACGTGAACAGTCACTGAAAAAAACTATAAAACCAGAATATAAACCATTTCTAGTGGATTTTTCTGAATATAGAAAGTTTCCCTTTAAAATACTGYTTAACTATATGTCYAAAAATATATTATCAATTCCTACACTAAGAAATATCATTCCATAAATATGAACTCTTTTACTAAGCTTTTCACAATCTGYATTTTRGACAGAACAGAATTTTATACTACCAGAAATTAAAAAGTATTTTATTAAAGTTAAGTATAGAACTAGATAGAAATACGTATTTAAAATGGGAGATCTCTTTTTTTTCAACTTCTGTTTGGACATTTTGCACCAGGTTTTTTTAATTTATTTCATTAATAAAATGTCAGAGAATGAYTTCTCTGACCCTTCTGACCCACATAGACAGGGTCTGGAAGAAGAAAGTTACTAAATRCCCCCCACATATGCCAAAAATTAAATAGCCATTGCAATATCAGTAGCACGTTCCATCTGTCAGAGATGTGTATCTCCCCCTGAAAAAAAAGCCACATTATGCGCTAGTATTTTTCCAGAGAAAGGTTTGTAACTGGTAGGTGGCCAAGCATTAAAGTAAAATTAGACACAAAATMTCTGGTCAAACAGACATGCATGTTTCTATTCCCATTTTCCATTATACTGCCCAAGCTAGATTTAGTGAATTCAAAATTTCTCATACCTCCTRGTGCACTACATTTTCCAACCGTTACCATGTTTGTAAGTCTAAAATATAAAATTCTCATAGCCCAAAACAAAATAATGTGAAAAGGGCATCGGATACAGTACTTGGAATGCTAAACTTCCAAATCTATACATTAAAGGGCAGGATGCSATTCTCTGCACCACCAAAACCAAAGTAGCTTACAGGGGCAGGCACCAAAATCTGATCATGTTTAGCAATGAGAAAACTCCATCCACTTTGCATGGTAATGCTMATGAATCAAAGCCTGCTCCTAAAGGACAAGCTTCAACAAGTGATTATARTGACTACTATTCCAACTATTCTTTGCTTCTGTATTAGTGCAGTTTGTGTTGGGCAATATATTTACATCTATTTACTGTAACTGTGCATGTAAAGGTGACTCACCCCCAAGTGTGATCTCTTGTGCTTGGACCAAAATCTGTATAAAATCCCAGTCGTTCTCCTAGCCACATTGTTGGATCATGGTTTCCAATGAATGGTTTAGAGGCATCACTCTCTATAATAGTGATAAAATCTGCTTCTAAGATGGCAGGGAAAAAAAAGACAATATTTTCACAATTATGACTTTTACCTATAAATGGGACTTATAAATAATAACATAATGTCATTATTTCCCTTTTGATTACAAAGGGATGAACACAAGCCCTTCAGGGGTCAGTCAAGGCAAATCGATTTTGGCAACAAAGTCATGCCCAAACTTTTGGCTACTGCAGGCCACACAAATTTTGATGAACATGCACTGAGTGTCTGCTTGCTATAGCTCATCCCTGGTGTATAACCAGAGATACACGAGCCTGCAGAATACAGCTGGCCTGTGCAGACCTCCTGCCATTTCAAAAGCATTAGAGATACTGAGCATGCACAAATTAACATCACAGTAGCAAGTCTACTGCTTTCAATTCAATGAAGAAACACCACATCTACACCTCCCTTCATGTAGCAAATCCTATTGTGCTTCAAAGGGTCCTGTGCAAGAAACAGCTGGATGTTGTTGCCAAAATAATTATTCAGCCCAGAGTAACCTTGCATCAGCCCCAAGGCATGGTAACAGAAGGGTTCACAGCTCCAGTGAATTGCTGACCATCTGCAGCCACTTCACTTTCTCACAGCATTGTGGTCCCTCCCTGTTTACTTGCAGAGGTGTGGGTTTGCCAGGGGAACATGATGGGTTCCCCCATATTTTAACTGCAGGACACAGGAAGAACTGGCATCTAAGAAACACCTGCCCATGCCTGAAGGAAGGTGGGAGTCTGCAAGCTGCCCACAGGATGGCTGAACCATTCAGACTCAGCCTGAACAGCAAGCGCTCCCTTCTTTCTGCAATTATGCCCCTCTTAGAGTATTCTCCTACACAGGAAGGCAAATTAAGTCAGCTTTCATCCACAGCCCTTCCMTAAGGAATTGTGACCATCCTGCACCAAAGAATATTTTTTGCTTTTGAAATAYCACACGAAGCAGTGTAAAGCCTTGTCAGCAGGGAAAATGGGAGCTCAGAGCTCTTAAGTGGATWCCCAGGTTTTTCCTTCTACATCATTAGCATAATATGTTGATCACAGACACAGTAACTGAAACCACTAAGAAGGGTTGATGTTGGATCCCTCCAGGGCAGACAGAAATTCCAGTCACAAAAGCCATTTCATGTTGCATCTTCACTATTCCAACAGAGAGGTGAGCSCAACAAATGCATACCACCACAGCTTTAAAGGGAACCCCTATCCTAAAGCAGATAGCCACTCCTTTGTCTATGGCTCTCAAAATCAGGAACTCTTCTTACAGGAGTTTCTAGCCAAACTCTGAATGCATGTACTAACAATGTTAATGTACTATTTTATGTAACAATATACATSCAAAATAAAACTCTAGAATACTGTTTCCACCTATTAGAAATTATGATTTATTAGCTTATATTTTTCAAATTGTTGCCTTCTTGACTTACCAATTGTCTTTTCTAGAAGTGATATTTCATTACCCTTAAGAAATGCCAATGGACATAACCAGTTAATGACTTTTTCTAATATTCATTAATTTAAACTATAGGTACCAGAAATGAATGCATTAATTAAAATACATAAATAAATATGCAAACTTTGAATAACTGCCCAGACATGAACTATGGAATCAYTTGTGTAGAAAAATGCCTGAAATTTCAATTCATTAAATGTCCTGGTTATTTTCTCATATCACCAGACATCCAACACAGCCTGGGTCTCTGAACCTTTGGTCATRGGACAATGAAGTGAACGAGGTTAAAATCAGTCCCTTCACTCTTCACTAACTCCTGTGTATCTCTGCCACAAAATCAAGACTTGCACAGGAGYACCTGTCAGTGCCTTTACATTGTTTGGGTCTGTAAAGCCTGAGCTGCTCAGGAAAATCCTGTGGTGGACTGGAGAACAACAAATGCTGGAATGGCAGCATGGACATTTCCTAATTCCCTGAACTGCTTTAAATCTTAAACTGCCAGTCCCCTGTCTACCCTAYCTCATGGGTATCACAGGAAAAAACTARCACCTAGAAGCACTACTGGCCAATTCCTTTCAATGCCCTCTGCAACAGCAYTCATCTTGAGTCTAAATTCTTCATTTCCTATAGCTAATTTTCCAACCAAAATCCTGCCCAGAGTAACAGTTTAGTCACTCTTCTTTGCAGCAAAATCATGACAACCAAGCTACAATCACTACTTTTCTTGTATACATGGCTCTGGTTCAGTGATGGAAACAGACTTGTCTGTTTCTTCTCTGTATTCATTGTTTAGGGCATTTGAATTTCACACCCTTTAGGAATTATTTAATGCCTCGCATCTAAAAAAAACCCACAGAGAAGTTATAAAACATTGTATTTTATCTGAAAGTATAATTTACCTTTATAAATACTATTGTATTTTATCTAAAAGGATATTACTTCATTAATTCAAAGAATTTCTCTACAGACAAGTAAGTCATCAACAGTATGAGAAGAAAAATCCAAATAAGAAATAAAATGTTTCCTCTGACCAGAAACCTCTTTAAAATATATTAAACAAATTATCACCTCTGCAAATGGATTTTTGACTGAAGTGACTGGAACAGTGCACAAATTGAGGAGAAAACCACTAAACACAGGTTCTGGTGTTAATGTAAAAATGGCCTCAGCTATCAAGCAGGTGTTTTCACTTCTGTCTCTTYAGATGAATCCTCCCAAATATAAATGAAGTAGGGAAAAGAAGAGTTACCTGTCTGATTAAGCAAATTAGCTGATCCTTCCAAATTAGACCATCCCTCATTGTCATATCCAAATCTAAAAGGCCAGATCATAGCAGAGAAATCTCTTTTTGGAACCTCAAAAAATAAATGGAAAAAAGAAAAATAAATCTGAATTTTATATATTATAGCTTTGCAGTAAACAACACCAGACACATGGTGCCATAAAAGACATACAAGAAGAGATGTTTTAACCAAYAGATTTTMCTAATAAAGCTCTCARAATTCCAAAAGACTGAATCTGCTAGTAACAAGGGAATAAAAGCCACCATACCTAAAATGAATTTTTACAAGTAACAGTAAACAAATGAAGATGTAARACACAATGCATTTTTTCATCTTACTAAGAGGAACTTAGTAATTTGACCACTTTTTGCCACACAATAAGGTACTACAAACCTGAACTAATTTTAAAAAGGGCAACCATAAAAATCCATGTCTATTTGTGAATCTAACACTGAACTCCATGAGTGTCAACCATCTTCTTACTTATTACCTTTGCAATACCTGTTTTYTTACAAGATAGAAAACTGAAATATTCAAATTTTTATCCAATTTCTAGTCTATTTATCCATATCTAGTCTAAGTCTAATCTATGTCAACCAGCTTTTCAGAAAGCTTCAATTCAGAGTTATGATATAATATAGAACCATAGAATTCTTTCATCTGGAAGAAACCTCAGGAAGTTATCTGTTCAAACTCCACCTACATGAGATCAGGCTGCTAACAGCATTGTCCAGTTAGAATATAGTTCAAACAAACTAATTTATAAAAGGAATGTTCAAGTTGAAYATATGAGACAAGAATCTCTCAAATTTTCAAAATATTTTTTCCTCCATACCATTGCTATAAATCTCCAAAGACCCAGACATTTCAATTTGACATGAATTTTTAAATTAAATTTTTGCATCTTTATGTGTTAGTTTTTCTGCCTACTTGGTTACAWAGAATTCTTCAGCAACAATTAACACACATAAGCTATCACACACACATTTTACTGTATATTTGAAAGTTACCAWTCTCACAAACACCCTACTCACCCCTTGGCCCAACTTCTTCTGGTAAGTTTTGTAACGTAAACCCAATCCAAGCAAACCAACACCAACAAACAGCCACAATACTTGAAACAGAAAAACACAGAAAAAACGTTTTTAATTCAAGAAAAAAAATGTTATTATTGCTGTTAAACAGGACTCTGTTATTCTAAAGTGTGCTATTCACAGAATGAGAAATGTGTCCATTTAMGTGACAGCACCAGATGAAGGCAGTCTATGCATGCAGAATATGTATATTTGTGAAAATGCACTCTCCAAAACACAACATGAGCATATAWAATGTACCAAAACTCCTTGGAATAGTTATGTAAAAATTACACCTATTGAAGAATTTGTAATAGGACATCATATAAACCCTTCAGTGTTTTCCTCTCTGTGTGCAAGTATGCATTTGTAGTACTTCAAACAGTTTTTATCTTGTATTAATACAATTGCGGAATAAAACTTAGTTTATTTCCCAAACCTTTAGATGTCAGAAAGATGTGACTCTTGCCAAACTTACAGAGTGGTCATTTGTTTTACATACTCTTGGAAAGACAGTGCAGCTTAACAGAAAGCATATTCAGAGCTTTCTAATTGCTCCTGCAGCATTACAAATAACCACAGTGTGCACTTAAAATCTCTCACCATCCAGCACAATGTAATTTCATTTACAYAGTGGCATATGCTATCTACAATGATTTCAGTGACTCCAGTTTATTCTTTCATATATTTAAAAAGATACAAAGCTATTTTAATGCAAATTTTCTGGAATGGTTTTGTGTATATAAATAAAAATATATATAATTATATATAATATCAATATGAATATATAAATRCATTTTATAATGGAAGATGTCAAAAAGAAGGACATGCTACTTATATTAGCACATGTCAAGCAATTTCATACTCWGCAAGACACAAAGGTCCATAGAGTGGAAGCTGAGAAAAAGTGCAAGTCTGGGCTTGATGGGGAAGTACAAGAGGTACTGTTGCAACATTACAAGATCAGCTGAGCCAGGGCTATACTTTGTGACAGCTAGTATTTTGAAATACTAATTTACTTTYGTGAAATGCTTCTTAGCAGTAGTATTCAAACCACTTGAAATGGTGCTCATGTTGTCTCTGACACACAAACTCWCACAGGCCACATTCTTTTGGTCCTTGAGGATACTGGGTAAAGACCTCCCTAAAGATTCCAGAAACAGCCCTGAAAAATTGTGAAGCACTATTGTCCTTTTTCCAAATGTAGCAAAATGCACACTAATGACAAGTGATTTGATCCAAAGCCACAGAAGAAAAGATGCAGGAATTGGAATCTTCAGCATCCTGATCTCTATAGAGCCACCATGCCCTCATGCCTAGCATTTTGTTYCTCTACCAAACTTCATGCTATTGACAGATGTTTTTCTTCAGAAACAGTAAGCTGACAATAAAAACAAATCAGGGACTCAAATGATTGTAGACAAATARTTGATAATATTTGTACGTTTTAAAAACCAAAAAGTGATAAAACCTCAGACATTTGATTTTCATGTCTCTTCAAAACCTAAGGAAAAAAGCAGACCCCATACATATAATCTGAAAATGTGGGATGCCTGGACATAGTTGACAGGCAGCAGAGGACAATGGTTTCCCAAGGATAGGCCTGGTCTGAACACAAAGCCAGGCCCAAGCCTTGTGCTGTGATGTCCCTGCAGGCCAGCCTCCTCCTGCAGGAGGGTGTCACAGTGTCCAGCAGCTCTGGACCAGCCCAGTGCCACCACAYTGCCAGCTCACACAGCTCTGGCAGTGCTGTCACACGGAATCACTCCAAAACCACCATAGCGATTTGGGAAATCTGTCATACCTTTGTACACACTCTGTATACCCCAAGACCCAGAGAGGCCTCCTCCTCAACCACTAAAATCAAACCACAAATGATGCTGAATCCATTTTCACATTTTGGTTTTTGCCCAGTTTCTTGTCTCTGTTTAACACATTCCATTAGGAGTAGCTCTGTCAGCCATAATCACAGGGAGCCAGCTCCTCCAGCATCATATGTCATCATCACCCTGGAACCAGGGAAATATCAACTACCARTCTGTCTAAAACCAGTACCAAAAAACATTTCTAAAACATCAAATGTTTAGAAATGTGGAGCAAATACACCACAGTGTTGTTTTTTTTTTTTCCTCAGAGAATATTCCTAGAGTCATGGAGAAAAGGAACTAAAATTATACTTACATAGCTTAATATAGTTTTTACTCCTTTTGAAGAATGGTTTTTGATTGCTTTTCACTTCAAAGACAGAGCTAAGGTCTTTCTTGGGCCCTGTTAGAAAGTCTACCCCAATACATAACATTATAAAACCTGTAAAAATAAAACTAATTAGTTTTTTCATAGACCTTTAAACATTTCATAGACAATTAAACATTGCTYACAAACACATCTTTTATAACTCTCAGCTGTTGTGTCACAACACAACTTTATGGTTYCAACAACAAAGATGATTCAAAGCAAAATGCAGATAAATGCTATACCTGATAAGGCAATGCAGGAACTATAAGATTTATTGACAGCACTCTCAAGGAAACACTGATTTACAGTACAGTTCCAGGGTATTATGTCAAAAAGGCTAACACAGGGCAGATAAATTATGCTAAAATCCTTCCAGGCCCTACTGAWGGCTATAACTCTCAGCTGGGCCCACTGTTTTCAAAGTTTACTGAAATTAACCTGGACAAGAACAATTCAGTTACACCTACATATTACAGAACCTTAAAATAACAGCTTGATGAAAAAAGCACATTGATAATGGCACATATCTATTATCTTTGACAACGAACTGCTCTGTCACCAAGATACAAGTAACAYATTTTTCATCTAGGAACTACAAAAGCAATTGCTCAACACTCTGTTATAAAAMAGGGTAAGCAGACTGCAGCAGGTTGGAAGGCCAATTTAACACGGCAGCAACTTGTATTCTGGAACTCCAGAGCCAACAAAATTAGTTCTGCTTTTTAAGAACAGAAAACTAAACACACCTTCAGATACATTTTAAAAGCTAGTAAGCAACTTCATTGCACTAACTGTTGCAATGCATGGTGATGGAATCTTTTCAATAAGTAGTTCAGACTAATAGTACAAGGTCTTTTTCAATCCCTAATGAGATAACGAATCCAATTACTCTCAAACAAAGCATGGGAGGATAATGAACTGGATAAGAGCTCTTCTGGAGAAGATATATGCCCTTAATATCTTTGTGGCATAATTAATTAATTATAGAAGCTGTATTTTACTTCAGCAAYTGCTAACTATTACTCAGTATTTTTTTATTTCCCTTACTTATACAACATTAGTTGTAGTGAAGGTTTACAAACCGGGACACTGCACATTGTGTGTGTGCAACGAAGGGGCACACACAAAACCTTTCTGACTGACTCACAGCCATTAAAATTGATRAATGTCATGAATCTGACCCCTCAGCATTATATCACATCACAGTGAAGCAGCACAGAAGTTYTGAATGTAATGACCTTACTTTCATTGTCACTTTTCCTGGTGCAGTTCCCTACCYAAACTGCAGCAAGAGAAAGGCAGGATATTGGACAGGAGAAGAAAGCAAGAAATAGCACTTGCACCTGGAAGAAACCAGAAGAAAACAAGCAGTTTGCCAGAAAGCCAAGCTGTAACGGTAAAAGTACAGCAACAAACACGAAGTCTCATAGTATAATCTTTGATAAGCTATGGGATGGCATCAAAAAATATAGAAACTGGGTACTCAGATGGAGTTTAAACTCATGTAGTGCCATCAGCTGAGAAGWGTTCCATGTACAGTTTTCTTTACCAAAGAGAAAATTAGGGCCATCTCTCTGTTACTACCCAGTGATCATGCCAGGTAAATTAATCACAAGTGTGCATTTAAAAGGAAGTAACAGAGAGGTTTTGAATAAAAGTATTTATTTTGTGAAAGTATTACTCAAGAAAGCATTTGACATTCCTCTACCACATATAAGCTTTCTCCATATAAGTTCAAAAATTAAATTTAATTAGCTAACTGTTTCTAAAGACTCCTCAGAGTGCTTTCAGAMCAAAGAAAATGATGCAATAATGGAATTAAATTCTCCTCAAAACATAATGAACTCAAATCCCTCATGTGAATGCCGTACTTTAAGGAACACACGTGAAGAGTAAGAAATTAGAGTGACACAAACTGGTTGCAAAGACATTTATGAAATCTGAAACCTTTGGAGCAAGAAGGGAAGTACAGTGTTCATTAATCCTTCCCAAATAAAATATAGGCTAATGCGTCACACTTAAAAAAAAGTCCCACACATTTAGCCCAAGACAATGTCTGGCATTGTTCAAATACAGTCAGTGAAATCTGCCACTGAAACATGTCAGTACCTATTGCAAAAATATTTCTGGAGACAAAACCAGGAAGGGTTGGTTTCCTTTCTACCTCTCCACCCTCATCAAGTGATCATTCTGCTAAAGYCTTTATATTTGCTCACTCAGTTCTTCCTTATTTGTAAATGCCTGRCCATTTCTTTCCTGCCTGTCCTGTTCACGTTTGTGACACTACAGGCTCACCTGAATTCCCCCAAACATGCTGGTGTGTCCACAAAACATAAGGTAGAACCACATGGGAAAGAAGCTCAGGTCTCCAATGCAGACTAGCTAGATCAGCAGGACGCTGCACTTAGCTCAGCAGAGCAGGGCTAAATAATGCATTGAATTACATTACAGTCCCAGTAGCTACCCTGTTACCTGAGGCACTGCTACCTCAGGTAGCCAGCATATTTGTGCAATCACACCCTGGATTGCAGCCATATTTTTAGGCTGACTGATTAACAGATCTCTTCCTCCACTGCGTACTTTAGTTATCAGACATTTTTCCAGTTTGTCATTTTCCCTTAACTGAATTCCATTTTCTGTCCGCATTTTAGGCTATTTCTAACAGTAAAGAAACAAGTAGATAATTTTTTGCATGTCTCATTAATTTTTGCGCTGAAACTCTTATCACAGTAAGTAAGTAAACAACAACTGAGCATTTGAAAAGACTCTTTATACACTAGATACATTTCACTGCCTGAAGGCTAAAGCAAGCATATTTGTATTTGTTCATTATCACAAATGTACCTAGAAGAAGATGGGAGCTTTCTCTAATGTAAACTCCTCCAGGTACAAATTTGTAAGCTGTACACCATACACAGAAGAATAACTCAAGAACATAGGCAAACATGGCTGTACTCATGGCTTTCCCAGGATGCAGACAGCTCACAAAGTGTCCAGCCAGCTGAGGCCACACACACATGGTAAAGACACCAAGAACGTTGCCTGCAACAGCAGCACTCCAGGTATGTAAGTAAAGGAGACCAGCTGCAGATGCCAAACCTGTGAGAGGATAGAAAAGAATAGARTTAGTCTCAGTCRGGTATATTAWCCACCACATTCATTTTCATATTCTGGCTAGCAAAAAAATAGAGTCTGGGAAATATAATTGTGCTTTCCAGCTATGAAAACTGTATCACTAGAAGAACAGTTATTCACAGTAGCCAAAGAGAGTCCTTTATTTTTTCCAATATATCATTCTTTTAAACACTGCCAATTCAGCTGAAAAGAGTGCAGCAATAAGAGGGCAGAGAAACAGCACCAAGAGCCAAAACTGAACAGCTTYTCTTAAGGAGTTCTTCAGCACAACAGAGGAATGATGCAGTTCTTGAGGGTAACAGAACCATCAGTTATTAATCTCTTTTACCATAATACAGAAGAAATCAAATAGATTAATATGAAAACATATCTCTTCCTGATCTTCCCCTGTAGATAAYCATGGGATGGGCAAGAAAGCAACTATCAATCTTTTACTAACTGCAAGATCCTTGACTTACCATGCTATCTTTGATCTGGGGATTTGACCCTAAACAGAACATTAATAACGACAGAACCTCTCTGTAACAGGACAGCTTCATTTTAAAACWTTATTGTGGGTATGAATATTTACTGTCACACCATGAAAACAAATGTATAGAAACACTATTCATATTTAACTCTTGTACATCAAGGTTTTGAGCATTTTAGAATACAATGAACCTTTGTGTGCAACTAAGGAACGTTTCTGTGCTTGTTTTAAATAAGCAACRTGTGTAAATAAAAAAATCAAATGTTCATGCTTACATTACAATTTGTRCACACATTTCTAAACACTAAAACCTACCTGTTCATACTATTTTACTACCTGCAGAACTTGGCAAATAAAGAGACAGGAGGCAAGCTTTTCTCAAGGTAGACTCCTTGTTAAATTACAAGTTATTTTGCCTCCTGTGGAATTGAGAGGCTTGTGTCATCTCAACCMCATAAYGCTAGATGTGGCCTTAYCATAGAATCACTGAGGTTGGAAAAGGCCTCKAAGATCATCAAGTCCAACTGTTATACAATGCAGATGGTCAGAACTGAGATGCTACTCAAGGGAACTGAACCTTAACAGGGCTTCTGAAGAAAGTAACACTGCTCTGCAATGGCCTGGAAGTCTCTCCTGTAACCCTGAGTCAACTGGTCAGATACATGTGTGCTACAGTCAGTGGCAGAAAAAAGTATGTTTCTGCTTAGCCACAGTTTTCTGAGATGTGGTTTCAGGTCAGAGGGCTTGAGTAAAGGTAACAGACAAAAATTCTGCTCAGGATTTGCACCTACCTATGAGAAACAAGACAAAACTGATGACAGAAGACCAGCTCCAGAATGAAAGCATCAGTCCATGAGCAAGGCCCAACAGAACTGTACCTCTGACACAACAATAAGGAAAAAGAAAACATGCACTAATATTATTTTAAAAACAGCTGACATTGAAAAAGAAACTTCTAGACTTAYAGATGAAGGTCTGTGGTGATGTATCATAATTCTTTTACTTTAAACAAAGCTAAATTTTGCCCACACCCAGCTACATTTTCTTCCCTTTATTCAACTGGATGTAAAAAACATCCAGTTGAAAATAATGGCAATTTACTGTAATGTATAAGTGAGCTGTGTTCAGCAGCAAGAGCAGTCTGCYGAAATCTTGGTACAAAAAGCAAAARCAACTCAGAGAAAACAAGAGGGAAGAATCCACCCCAAAGAGAAGTATTTTCTTCATGTCAAATAAGGAATCCTACAGTATCTAACACTGCTCTCAATCTTGGGGAGCTCTTTTGTATGCCAATTCCAAATTATAAACGGCCACCTGCCATCACATAGCTGACCCAGAATAACTAATTTGGTCTCTTTCTAGATTTTGGAACCTGAATGAACCACACACAACATTAAGACTACATTCTTATTAATCAAAACTGCTGAARTATATCTTTCAATATTACACACAGTTTACTTTATTTATACTCTGTGCATGCATCTCCTCTCTGAAGCCAAATGCTAGACTAATTTACTGCATATTATTGATCCAGTGCATTCATAAGTCCTTGAATCTCAGTCCTAATCTAAAATTTGTTTTGAAATGTGTCAAATMAAGATTTTAGTGCTGACATAAAAATAATTCTGTATCAGAAATTGTTAAGGTCTGGACAAAATGTTCAGAGGTATCTCAGAGGAAGAGTTAATCCTCTGTGTGAAGTACCTTGTACCCACTTTTTCCTGTCTAAATTCTTATACCATCATCAGGTTGAGTTTTAATTTGTCACCCACTATAGCACTAGATTTTGATTGCAATTTTGTAATAATAATGATAATAATAATGATGATAATAATAATAGCAATAATATAATAATAATAGTAATAATAGTAATAATAATAGTAATGATAATAATAATTACAATGACAATAACAATAACAATAACAGTAACAGTAACAATGTTGTACTTACCCATATGGATTAGGATCTGGACCTGCATGGGGATGTCCACTTACTGCCCATCTAGAGATTAATGAAACCTCCCCAAATATCCACAGAGTGAGGAACATGAGGCTGCCAAAAGCAATCCCTGATAAAAACCAATAAGGATGGGAAGCAGTCTCTCTAACCACATTACCAATCTTGTTTGTTTCTTGTTTCCTCTTGTCTCCACCTAGAATAACAATAGAAATACAGCTAAGAAAACTGTCAAATCCTATTAGCAAGAGTTACTGAGAAATAGAAATAGACAAAATCACATATTTACTAGAATAAATTACATGCACAAAGGCCAATTTATCTGATTAGGACTGTGTTATCAGAAATTGACAACACAAAAAAAATAAAAGATCTTTACTAACAACCCTAGGTCTGTCAAGAAAATATACTCACCATATGTGCTCAAAATGCCATCCTGCCCATCTGATTATTTTTCATAATACTGGAATTTAAATATTTAAATTGGCTTTGAAAACAGCAGAGGAATTATTAGAATTTATTCAGAGGCTTCTCTTCTCTGAAACTCTAAACTCTGATAAGAACAAAACTTGACACTTCCAAATAAGCCAGAAATAAACCCCTTCCTTCTCCTTTTTTTTTCCATTTAGAACCTCTCTCATCTAAGGAGAAAGCAGCACCTTTAATTGCATAGACATAYCATTTTGTCACCCACAAACAAGACAGATTCCCTTAGTAATCTCCTGCAGCAATTCCCTTTCTAAATTCTGATGAAAGCTCAGGCTTAATTTAGATCATGTAATGCAAGCTTACAGACAATATGCATGATGCTAATTTATACCTACTTACACATAGATAAGGTTTTATCTTTCAATTAATTCATTAAGGTTATACTGAGAAGGAAGGAGATTCTCAGGATTTAACATGAGCTGCCTTAAATAACACCCCAACCTTCCTGTCTTCCTTGGCAATACCAATCCCACAGTTTAGCCCATGCCAGACCCCACTGCTGTGTACTCTGTGCAAACACTCCAAGAACTTGGGCACAGTTTAACTGGGACAACCTGTCCACTCCTCCAATTCTTTCTGTTGATTTTGACATATTAGCTGTTCCCCAACTTTGCCCCATCTCCCCTTCTCTGTTAAAAGATATGCACTGGCAGAGAAACTCAAAGTGCAAACTGAATTAACATAATAACAACAACACCACAAATGTTTCATGCTGGAAAGACAATAATCCATTCTGGTTTTATTGGTCTATCTTATGCCTTCGTTTGTCTCACTGCCATATTGTTGCCACTGCAATAAAGAAAAAGATGCAGATCCAGCACCAACTTACTATAGCTTGTATGAATTGTGAATACCAGTTCTGCCATATTATGGGCAGATGGAAGTACTCCATGACTTCTAAAACCAGAATGTGTTGGGGAACAGAAAATCAAAGAATCAAACCCCTGGTTTTTATACTCTGTACACATAGCTAGGCGTACTTCAGGTTTTTTTCATAACCACCACCTTTGCTGTAATATGCTTACCTGAATGAATTCTCTCCACTGCTGCTACAAAACCAATTGTCAGTATGACAATATTGGCWACTTGTGAGCTCCAGACTGGATTGAGTGATGTGTACAGGATACGAAGAACCAGGAGCATTATCTTGCCCAGCATGAAGCCCCATATCCTGATGAACCTGTAAGAATCAGTTTTTGAAACAGTGAGGCATTTGGGGGATAAAAAAAAAAGAGGTAACACCTTTTAATATAAAGAAACATCAGTTAAAGCCCATCAGTATAACAAAATACCTTTGTAAACTGTTTCCTGACCACCATGTTACTGTTTGAACCAGCAATGAAGAAGAAACACCAGCAGCCAAGATGAGCAGTCTAATTGAAGCACTTGGTGCATGGTATGATGCTAAGCTTCCTACAAACAAATACACACACACAGAGGTTACGTTAATGATCAATAGAGACTGGGTAATAAGGATTTCCTGTGCATCAGTTCAGCACTGTCTGTCATCTGAATGGCTATACTACTTATCTAAACACACAGGACACATTTTTAAACTAATCAAAGAAATGTAGGTATGCATAGAAACTCAGTATGACTTCATAGCAGTTATAATTTTCAAGGAAATAAATGATATGAAGCAATTATCCAACAATCCAAGTGATTGGATTTATTTATTTACTTACTTACTTTATTTAAGTACTTATGATGATTGATTCCATAGAGAGGATATATGAATAAGGTACCTAAGCATACATTTGTTCCTCAACTATGCACTAAGGTAACTCAAAAGCCATAAARTTTTATGTACTGTGACTGCTCCTTTCTAAAAGGRATATGGCTTTTGCCTCAGCACATTTATAAAAGTAAGTACACTATAGCAAAAGCTATATTTTTAAAAGCTATTCTTTATTAGACAGTCACCATACATAGCACAGGGATTAGTAATCAACTGTCCCAGTAGGGGTGAACAGCTTTCTCTGGCCCAGTATCTGCTCTCAGAAGTGGTCACTACCAGCCTGCACCATTTTATTACTGAAAACTACCACTTTCCCAGCCACTGAAATARAATATGTGCACACATTTTTGGCATTTCCCAGGGCACAGTGGCCCCACATTACCAGCAGTTTTAAACTCTGCTGACAGATTTCCAATCCAAGTGACTGTTTTCCACATATATTCTCATAACTTCAGTCAGTGAGGCAAAGTCTGGCAAACAGCAGGAGAAGCAGCAACACTGTTACGATACCAGCCATTTGCTAAGTGAGTATGAGTCAAACYTGAAGAGATGTTAAGCAAGTCATGCCAGAAATGGAGCTGCAGCTTCTGGCAACACGTGCTAGGAATCCTYCAACTGTTTACCTGCTCATTCTGCTCAAAGTAAA
Organism: Alauda arvensis; assembly: GCA_902810485.1. Lineage (NCBI taxonomy): Eukaryota > Metazoa > Chordata > Aves > Passeriformes > Alaudidae > Alauda > Alauda arvensis. The sequence continues at coordinate 792,192 of CADDXX010000138.1, read as the reverse complement.
AGATGCAAAGCCTAGAGCCAAGACAATAAACAAGATCAATGTGCAGTGAAGGTGTACTTACATGGACTTCAACAGAGGTTTCATGYAGAGTACACACAGATTTCTGTCACTAAATTGTGCTGGCAATCCAYAAACCTGCCTCTTCAAATATTTCATCATGTGCACTACCCTGATGAAAGGTAGCATGGGTTTGCCAAGTTAAAGCAGACACACCTTTTGTTGCTGGGCAAGTACACCCAAGACTTAAATATATCCATCCAAATACCCACATTTAACCTCCATTGTCTGAAAACACAAATGCAAATAGACATTACCACAGGGTACTGTGGTAAAAAAACATCATCCCCATAAATATTCTGGTCTTAGCTAAGCAGGAAGAATTTTCTTATTTTTTGATTGTGAAATTGAAGACTGAGTAGGATGGGGTGGAGCATGCCTGGGGAGATTTTTCTGCCTGACAGTTCAACAAGTGCCAGAGGAAGGCCACGGCCTTTTTGAGAAGGAAAAAAAGATCAAAAAGATAATGAATAAAATTGTCTCAGTATGAAGGAAGGAAAAAGCAGGAAGAACTGAGAAACAGGAGAATCAGCAGCACAGTATGATGGGACAGAACTAACATAAAAGACCATCACAGGCTGTCACTGCTCTTTATTTAACAGAACAAAAATACCACACTTTTAAGTGATTTCCATCTCTTTTGGTAAAGTGAACTAATAAACACAGCAAGGTGATCTGAAGGACTAATCTTAAATAAACATGGCAAATTTTGTGTTGCTGTCACATCTGAAGGAAGGTAAGATGCAATTTTAAATGCTTACACTCACTCCTAGTTTCTAAACYAGAAGATCTTGCAGAAAGCAATACACTAGGCACTGCTGCAAGAAGCTGAAGATTCTGCTCACTGAGAAGCTTATTACAAAGCAACAAGAAGAGTATTAGGATGGATGTAATGGGAAGAGCAGGAAAAGAAAGGAACATAGTAAGACTATTCTTCATGAAAATCAATTACACCCACAAACTGTGCTCAGTATTTTAGTATTTTTCTAGAGATAAAGAACAAGAATTCTTTTTAAAAAAATACACAGGAAAATAAATATGATCTTACTCTGTCTTCTAACAGTAAATGARGAAATCTATAAGGAATGTGATTATCTGTCTACCTTATATTGACAAATGAGGAGCTAGCATCTGCTGCTTCTGAAGCACATCACTCAGCAGCAGCATTTTCACCTCTACACAGGATGGAGACCCTYGTCTCCTCTGAGTTCATCTGGTGTRGCAAACTCTTTTGCTTCTGAACATGGCTGTAACTGCCAAAMCTTCCCCCAAAACAAAAAACTTTCAAAAATATCAACAGGAGCTAAGATTTGCACCAGYTAGCTGAAGACCAAAGTGGGAATCCCAGCAAGTCTTGGTTTAAGGAGAAGCCTGTGGAATGGGAAATGGGGTGTCTATTTCCTGAGTTTAATATCAAATTTTCGTCCTGTTCCGCAACTGACCATATAAGGGTTATTTCATCTTTAGGACYAGCCTATAACCCCTCTACAGGCATGTAGATAGATTTAATTTCAAAAATGCATTCTTAGAAGAAAAAACTTCCTCAGAAATTAAAAAAGAATATTTAACTCATAGAAGACTACTTTTATAATAGCCCCAAGCTGTTCTATAATGTCTCATCCCTACTCATTGCCACAAAACAAAAAACACCTACTCTGCTGATATTTGAGGGATACTGAAAACACCTTTCCTATTGGGCATCACTCTTTCTAAATTAAAAGTTCCTAGAAATAAAAGTGAAATGAGATTTCTCTGTACTTAYGCAATACAATGGCTACAAACAATATTTCTCTGAYTACAKCTAAAAGCTTGAGAGAAAAAAAAGAAACCAACAAAACACGAGTATGRGGAGAGCRAGAACTTCTTATTCCTGTCTCTTTTTGTAATCATCTGAATTTTAAGACAATTTGGAATGTTTGTTCKTAGGCATTGATACCAAAAGGGAACCTATAACCCACTGCAGTGTTTACTCACCAACCAYAGTTAACCTCAGAAGGGCAAGGACATACTCATTGTTAGCCAGCCTCCAAAAAGGGCCAATTGTCAAGAGTATTGGGGAAAAGAAGGCAACAGCAAAAACTTCCAGGCCTGTGAGTGCCAGYGTCTGAAGTGGGAAGTAGTAGATCATTGGTGGCAGTGCATGGTAAAGAGACCAAGAAATGTAGCCTAAAACATAAACAAAACAAAAAAAGAAATCCCATCATATATTTTCAACAACATTTCCTGGAGATTACTTTAAAAGCACCATTTTATACTTTTGGGTATAGACTATCAAATGTATTTGAAAGCTGTTTTAGCAACAACAGCCACCTTCTGTGAAGAAATGTTTRTTATTTCAGGTTAAACAAACACATTTGCTGAGGAAATAGAATGGTGAGAATAAAAGAGCTCTTCCCTCACTCAGACAGCAGTTCCAACTTTGAACCTCAGTGAARTCCTCAAGTTCAGAAAGAATTAGTGCTCAGAGRGCYGGCTRAATAAACAGTCSAGCCACAGTCCCAGGGCTCCYCAAAGGCGGACTGGTGGTTAAAGAMTTATTCTAGTAAATCGGTGCGCTGTTCTCCCCTGGAGACACCTTCTCCAGGCGCAGCAGCACCGCGCTGTGAGTTTCCGCGCTTTGCCGGAGATGCACCGGGCTGACGATACCGCGGGTGCTGCCTCTGGCGACCACCCTCGGGCCCTGCCTTAAGCAGGGCAGCCCAGCTCCGGCTCTGCAACACCTGCACAAATCCTTGGCCGGGAGCAGCAATAAATTCTAGGCAGACTCAGGACACAAAAAGCATTCCAGCACTAGAGGAAAAAAAGAACCCGAAGAAGAGCACTCAGATGTGAGCACTATTTACTCACTCCAAAGGGGAGCTGTTCATCGGCGACACACCTGCAGGTAGGTACGGTGAGCCCCGCACGCCCTGCCGGGGCTGCTCTGCTACGGCCGGTCCCGGCTGAGTGCCCCCGGTGACCTCAACCGCGGCCCCTCGCCCCAAGCCCCGCCGGGCGGCACCGCCGCCACCTACCCAGGAGAGTCTCCGAGACAACGGCCTTCCACAGGGGAAACATCACCGCCGGCGCTGCCCGGCCCAGGGGACCCCGTCCCTCTCCCCGGGAGCCGAGTTCCGAGTGCCCGTGAGGGCGCGGCACCGCCTGTCCCGCCTCACGGAGCCGCGGCCCGCGGCGGGGGCGGGAGCCCGCACGGCCCGACCGCGCTCTCCGCGTTCTTCACCGCCCCGCCGCGCTGAACCGCCGGGAGATCTCGCCCCGCCGCTCAGGTGTCAGCAAAGGAGCACTTGTCCCTGAGCAGTCACACCAGCAAGAAATGTAAATGCAAAAGGTTGTCAKAGCACAAGCTGGCGGGGAAAAGAGGAGCTAACCCACTTGGCAGCTTGTACAAATACACGGTTAACTACGCGGGGTTCGGGGATGTCCGAATTAGTACTGTGCTCACCTTTGTGAAATTTGTGTTGTTTTATAGCAGAGTAAGGACTTCTGATAACCAATGCTGTCTACAAAAAGCACCAAAATAAGCATTTCGTTTGCTGAGATTCCTGAGTAACTACGTTTGTTAATTTTAGAAGAAATACTGAGTTAAATTGACCCAGACGTGATCACACCTGCCAAGTTCTGGCAAAAAGATTACATAAGTAAAAACCCAATTTTAGAATTTTTGGGGGGGCATGACAATTGAAATTGTAAATATAAGCTAAGAACKAAGAAGTCTTTTTGTTGTTGGAATATATAATCTTGTTAGGTTTCATTAATCTTCATACAGCATCCTACAGAACTGACATCTGTATTTCTCATTTGTGTTAAAACGACTATCACATTCTAAATAAACCTTATGGTAYGCATTTTCTTTCCCCAGTTTGTGAAACTCTAAAATCCATAGGAGTAAACTACAAACACCTAACATCTATATGACCTATTATTAGCAATCAAGTCTGGTCTAGACATTTGAGAGGACATTGTACTAAACTAAATTTTGCTCTGGAAATCTCAAAGTCAAGTGATTCATTTACCCTGCAGTATGATGGGGTTTGGCTATTACAAAAACTCTGTTGAATTTGGGCTGCTATTTGACAATGTGTTTTAAAAATTTGAAATGTGTTTTAAATGTCCACAGAAGAGGTAAAGTATTTTGATGGAAAAGTTGACCTCACTAGGGAAGGAAGAATGAGACTCATAGATGTAATGAGCTYCTCTGTTTTCTCCATGTTCCGTGTCATTAAAGGCATCTTTCTTTTTCTCCATTAAAGAAAAGTCATACCAGAATAGTCACCAAGCTCACTTATCACTGGATATCAGGATTATGTAAGTGATGACACCATCTTGCTGTGGTGTGATGCAAATGGAAGATGAGATCTTTGGCCAGAATAAAGCCAGTATCTGGCTGCTTTGCAAGCTGYGTAGCAGGAGCATGAGGCTCACAGCATGTATCCAGCCAATAAATATTTGAAAAAATTTTGCAACACTTTTTGTAATTACAGTACCTTGCTTCATGGCTCAGAGGTGGAGTTCCAGTAAAACTAGACATGACTGGAATTGTGAACCTGATATGCTYGTGTGGCTTCCATTAAAATCATAATGCAATGAAAATAATGCAAATCCTGACAAATCTAGCAATTGTATTCTGGGCACTCTCTCTGAGATTCTTAGTAACCATTAAGTTTGGCTTCACATGTCACAAAGTTACATTCTAATGCTCTCCTTAAGGCTGATATGTATGAGCGTCAGAGCAAAAGAAGATGTAATATCTTAAATACAAAAGTCAATGATTGCAAGGTGCTTGGTTACAGATACATGTGTAGCAACGCCTTTCACTGGAATTTTTTTTTATGCCTGGAGTGGCACAGTACTTGCCAAAAAATAAAGCAAAAGCATTTGATCTTTATAGGACAATGACGTCAAACCAGTAAAGAAAAMACTATAGTAGGAGCTTCCACTCACAAAACAAGAAGCACTTTCATTCTAGAATAGTATTTAAGACACCCCCTACCCTAAGGCAGACATCAAAATTATCTGAATTTAACAGCCCTCTAAATATAACATTTAATTACATTGGTTGACAGGGGTAAACTTTACTAAAGCTAGTGACTGTAAAAAAAACAATGCTTTATTTGGGTTCAAACTTAATRCAAGCATGCTTTGAAACCCAAGTAAGGACATGGCATTTAAAAGAACTTTCAGACCCCTGTAAGAAGTTGCCCTTGCMTATGGCCTGAGATGCCTGAATGGGCATGATGAAGAAGCAGAAGAAAGTACCAGAGAAATGAGGGGAAAAGCATGAAAGTATGAGCACAGATCAGAATTAAAGCCACAGCTCTGGAAAACAGCAGGAGTGGATGAGTTTACAGTTAGGCACCTGTCACAGCCTCAGTGGAAGCATGAACACATGCAGCTCTCTGCAAGCACTTTACTGGGTTCTTCACACTGYGAAGAGGAAATCCTGTATCTTGAACATTTAATAATTACCAATTATTCACYTCTAAAAGATAGCCCAGACCAAGTATAAATAGAAGAGCACCCAAGAATCAGCCAAGACACAGAAAACTTACATGATTCCTCGCAGGTAGTGAGGATGGTTTAATGTTTTACTCAGAAGTATGTTGACTGTTTCCTGCTGTGACTTTTCATGTCTTTTCATTTGCCTTTAACTCCTACTCCCATCAGCATGAGAACAATGCCCTGTCGTRTAATTCTTACTTCGTTTTCCATCTCTGTTATGGTTACAAAGCAAGGGAGTGGAGCTTTGTTTCTCAGGGAACTTTTAAGCAATTACCAGGGTTTGATTTTGTAACAGACAAACAAACCATGTTTATCATGAGTGGTAATAGTTCCTCATTCTGGCACGCACTGCATGCATATGTGGAGTGTTTCTGTTACATATGCACACCAGAAAGGTTTTGCTCTGGTGAATGTGGYGAACCTCAGGACCYTGGCAAGTGTTTTCTAAGAGGTTCTTCAGTCAAGCAGCCAGAGCCTGTAAACTTTCCCTGCGTTTGTGAAATCTCAGTCCTTGATCTCCTTCTACTCTGACAGCAGGTAATTCCTCAGCCAAACATTCAATTCCATATTGATTGTTTTATTTTTGGTGTCACTTGGGGGGCTTCTTTCCTTGATGTGTAAAGTTGGTTTTGTTCTGGGAGCAGTAAGAATCTCTTTTGCTTTGTGCTTACTCTTCCAAATCACTAACTTGTACTGATTTCTGTCTATTACCTTCTCTCCATTTTCATAACTYTGAAGAACTTTCGGGTAAATTTTGGAAAGAAAGAGTGTTTGAAGAACATATTCAGTTGTGATAATCAACTTTACATTTAAAGGTACTACTGAAAAGAAGCTTCAACTGATTTTTAGTAGGCACTTTTGCACAGAAAGGTGCRAGAATCCAAACAGTCCCATCTCTAGGCAATCACTATCCCCAGGCACACATATGCCCCATGAGAAAAATTGTCATTCCAGTGCTCTTTCATTTCATGTTCAGTTTTAGCTGGACCAGTTCACTCACTCTCTGTGGGATTCTCTTGTGTATTGTATTTTTCAGAATAGCATATAGCCAGTATCTATTGAATAGTTTTCAAGAATACCTTTTAGATCTCAGGAGGTCTTAGATACACTTTCAAGACTTGTTTTTGGGCAACACCCTTGCCCAGCCTCCCTGTGAAAAGCACATTTTGCAGCAGCAAAGTTTGATCCTCTGCTTTGGCAGGCAAGAGTGGGAGAATAGTCTGGTGAAAGGGGCTTCAAGTAGGCAAGATTCAAGAAAGCTGAAAGCTTTTTTTGGACTTAAAATTAACTATTTATGTTTCTTATGAAACTGAGATGCCAAGGTCATGCAAAAGGAGGAAGTTTAATGGTGATCTCACAGGCTATTCATTTCATGATAAGCACTGAAGTGTCATACCACCATTTAGGATACTCTACTGAAAACTATTGTCTCGCTGTGGAAAAAATTAAGCAAAACAAAATAGAAACTGAGACCWTTTTTATTAAAATAAAAAGCAAAATAAGACTCATGTTTATATTTCAACTTATTCTTAAAGAAAGGCACTGCATTTCTCATTTCAGAAAAAGTGAAACAATTTTTTTCACTACTCCTAGAACAACCTCTCCCACACCCAATTGGCATTTTCAGGGTAATTTGTTCTTGCAAAATTATTTTTGCTTGACGAACATGCCTTTCTTATTTGTTTAATTCTTGTTAATACTATTTTTTTATTTACTTACATAGCATTAAAATCAAAGTAGATAAGCAACACTTTTCATTCCAGAAATGGTCAAAGTAGAATTTGTTGTTTCTTTTTTAAAGAACAAGATTTCATTTCCAGAAGAAAATATTTGCAATTTGTAGGACAGATCCTGTAGGTTGTATCCTGGGCTCCTCAGTATAAGAAAGACAAGGAACTACTTGGAGAGGGTCCAGTGGAGGCCACAAAGATTATGAGAGGTCTGGAGCATCTCTCTTGAGGAGAGATGCAGGGCCTGTTTAGTCTAGAAAAGAGAAGACTGGGAGGAGGTCTCATGAGTGCATATAAATATCTCAAAGGCGAGTGGCAGAGGATGGTGCCAGACCCTTTTTGGTGGTGCCCAAAAACAGCACGGGGAGCAGTAGACATAGACTAAAACACAAGAAGTTCCACCTCAACTTGAGGAAGATCTTCCCACTGAGGGTGTCAGACCACTGAACAGGCTGCTCAGGGAGGGCCCGGAGTCTCCCTTTCTCTAGACATTCCAAACCTGCCTGAACGAGGTCCTTTGTCACCTGTTCCAGGCAATTCTGCCTTGGCAGGGGGCGTTGGACCAGACCAAMMMCMRRRGGCCCTTCCAACCCTAACGATTCTGTGATTCTGTTACCTGCATTAACACGTATCCTTGCTAAAAGAGCGTTCTGAATTTCAGTGGGGAAATCCGAGAACGCGGATTTTCTTGGCGTGCTCGCTGTTTTCTACCGGAGCAGCCCACCGGGGGGCGAGAAGCGCTCGTCTGATCCTCGTAGGAGCGATGGGCCGGGGCCTGAGGGGAGCTGAGCGGGCACRGCGGGCGCGGTGTCCCTGAGGCCGGGAGGTGGCGCTGCAGCCCGGCAGCACCGGCGCGCCTCAGCCCGGCGGGCGGGCACGGGCAGCCGCCGGTCTCCGCCCAGTCACGGCCGCTGTGCAGGCTGGACCACGCGTGGGTTTCCGGGATGGTCAGCCCAGCCCGTTCCKTTTCCTGCGGCGGCCCGCGGTAGGTATGCGCAGCTGGGTGCCGTGAGTGTCGGACTGCTCCTCTCCGCGCCGAGGGGCTCCGCAGGGCCCGATCTCTCCGGTGTCACGGCGGGGGKTGGGGCGCGGCGGCCCGCCCGGGGCAGGGGGCGGCTGTGGGGCGTGTGCTGCCACAGCCCGACCGGGCTGTCGCCCRTCACTTCAGGAACACTGAGGTGCTTGAGCGTGTCCAGAGAAGGGCAGCAGAGCTGCTGAAGGGTCTGGAGTATAAGTCCTGTTAGCGGCTGAGGGAGCTGGGGGTGTTTAGTCTGGAGAAAAGGAGTCTAGGGGAGACCTTATTGCCCTCTACCACCACCTGGARGGAAGTTGAGGTGAGGATTGGTCTCTTCTCCCAGACARCTGATGACAGGACAAGAGGACACACTCAAGCTGTGCCAGAGGAGGTTCAGGTTGAACATCAGGAAGAATGTCTTCKCAGAAAGGGTGATTAGWCATTGGAATGGACTGCCCAGGAGGGAGGTGGTGGAGTGGACGTGACACTCGGTGCCATGGTTCAGTTGACAGGGTGGTGTTCGGTCATAGGTTGGACTCGATGATCTTAGAGGCCTTTTCCTGACTAATTGGTTCTGTGATTCTGTGCAGGAAATGATCTGTGCTGGCCGGGCGTACAGTGCCCTGGGCGGGGCCCCTGAGCAGCTGCTGCAGGRCTGAGCAAGTGTGAGGCATTTCCCAGCCCCGCTGCTGTCAGGTTATTTTAGGGACCTTTTCATTGACTACCTAGTGCAGCTAGTCGAGACTCGCCTCTGAAATAAGAGCGTGAGTTTAAAACAAAGAGCCAGTTCAGATAGGTGTGAAACACCGTGTTGAGTCTTGTCCTCTTCCATGTTTCTCACAGTGGTCCTTCAAGTGCCTCTCTGAGTCTTTGAGTGGTGCCTGCCCTGGGCATCACAGCCCACTGCGTGGACCAGTTAATAGATGCCATTTTGGCTCCCCCTTTCTTCCCCCAAGTAGTCCTAGAAATTACGAGGTCACCATTCCTATTCAGGAGGCTTTTTATTGAAAACACAGTGTATGAAGTTGATAACTCTCATATTTGAAAACCTTAGTTATCTTCTTCCATACTGCTTCTTTATCATCCCATGAGAGGTATTCAAACCATGAGTTTTTTTTCAGGAGCCTAATATTAGCATTTTCTTTTGTAAATGAATAAATTATCCAGAACATTTCTCATAGAAGATGAAAAAGTTTTTTGAATATTTGATCCTTGCAAACCACATTGATTTAATCTTGTATTATATAGGTATTTCACTTAAACAGAATAATATAATTGGGGAAGTCTTCCCAGAATATATGCTTAATTATTACACTAAGAATTACATGGAAGGTTGAGAAAACAGCAATAAATATTACAGAAAATTACAAGAAAGTTACATTTCTCTGGTAAGCTAATGGAAATAAAGTTCTTTTTTGGSATGACAGTTGTCTTTCCAAGATACAGGGCCTTAAAATATTGGAACACTTTTACATTCCTCAGATAGGAGACAGTAGGTCTGCTAGGCATGAATAGTAATAATTCAGTTACATAATATTTTGATGACATCAACTCTGTCTCTTTCTTTCATTCTTGCCAGTATAGTTTTCATCCCATGTGGGAGATGTACCATGAGGCTGTTTAAAGGGCTAAATAGTTTTGGGGTTCTTTCTTATGTTGAAGCAGTAGCATAGCTGAATAACTTATAATTCAGGAGAAATGTGTACTTAGGACAACATGGGAGGCCAATGGTAAACTGCAAATCTTTATAATCTTAATTTATACCCATTCTTTTTCCTTCATTTTATTTTCCTCCTGTGACTCAGCTGTTTTATCATCATGAAAAGACAAGCAYTTTAAATCTGTTGCAGCAGTTAGAAGCTGTTCCAGTGATTATTTTATGCAGCCGTCTGCACAATTAGGCTTTATAAGTAGATAAGAATAAGAAAGCAGATAGGAATAAGAACTATTGATTCATTTTTGATTGACACAAACCTCTTTAAAGTTTTATGCATCTGTCTTGTATTTTATGGCCTTTTTTTTGCATTAAATGACAAGAGACTGATGAAAATTAAATTGCTCTCAGACTGAGGAAGATGGTGTAGAGCTTTCCCCATATGGGAATGAAATCTTGCCATTTCCATGAGGATTAATTGGGCAAGCTTTGGTCCATTTCCCTGCACTTTTTGTCATCCCATTCACTTTTACTGTTTGCACTTGGTTTCAGAATTTTTCCTTTTTTTTTTTTTTTAACATTTCATTTCTTTAGTTTCTTCTACTCTTTCTTTGGTTACCTTTCTTCCCTGATTTCAGGATTTTAATTGGGGTAACCTTGGCAAGTTTTGGTCCTTTTCACTGCCCCTCATTTCATCTCAGTCCATTTGGTTGTACTCACTCTATTTCCAGATTCTCTGGGCTTTTTCAGTTGCATTTTATTTGATGATATCTCCTTTACAGAGGGTTTGTTAGACTTCGTTCTGTGATTTCAAGATTTCATTCCCTTTCCTGAAGGATTTTCAAACATATGTTTTTTCAAAGACACAGTGATCATTGGGATTTTTGCAAGTGTCTGAGAATAAAGTGCAGATTGGTGTGAATGCAATGCTTTAAGTTTTTTTTTACCAAGGGGAGAGGAGGTTATGTTGCTTCTGTTACTTAAAAAAAGCTGTGCTGTCTGAATATCTAGTGTGCGTGATGCAGACATTGSTTGAACTTCCCATCTGTGTAACTGACCCCAAAATAAGTGCAGGAAGTGGTTTATACAGTAATATTATTAATGCAAAAAAAAAAAAAAAATTAGGTCAATAAATTGTTGCGTATCTTTTCTGTTTAACTCTGCCCTTCGCAGTCACTTTGGCCTTGCTCAGTTCCACCATTCTCAGGAGATACTTTCAGAAAAGCAGAAGTGCCCTCTATGTTAATAAAGTGCCAGACCATGCAGCAAAAAATCACAAGGTACTAGGTAAAAATRTGTTAGGTAAAAATCGCAATTTAGATGTTTGAATTCCTCTAGAAACAAATGTGTTTCCTCCTTGCTTTTCCCTAGCAGCACAGCTCTCCAGCATGGAAGATTGCAACTCTGAAACTCTTTGGAATCTATTTATTCTTTTGTGTCATTTTTTAAAGGATGTTTGTAACTGAATTGGATTTTTGGAGATGCAGATGCGGTTTGTGACAGGCTTGGCTGGTAGGTCCCATGCAATTCAGGCTTCAGATGAAGGCAGTGAGGATAGAAGTAGTGCAGTAATTCTGGACAGCACAGTAAAGAGGCTATTTCTTGGATCTGCARTACATTAAAAATTAGAAAGGTTTTCAATTAGTTGCTCACATTTGTTTTAATTCCTTTATGATTGAGCCTGTTGTAATAGGTCATGATTCAGCATTTAGTTGTAGTTACTGACTTACCTGACACACAACTGTGTTGCTGATAAGTGATAAACTGTGTGCCAGGTGACTGGATGCTATCTGCTGTAAAAAATACACTCCTTTCAACCTGGTCATTTTTCTTTGTAGATTAACAGTTGACTTAKGAGTATCAGTATGATATCTTGACTTTTTACCTTTGTACCTAGCAGACAGAGAGGTACCCAAGCATAAAGTGCATAGCTTCTGCTGAGCAAGAACAGTAGCAGACTACAAGGAAGCAGACAATGTCTTCTGAAACAGCCCAACAGGGAAGTCAGACACCTCCAGTTCAGCAACCTGGATGGGTAAGCTGCGTTTCCTCCCTTACATTTTGATGCTGTTGCTAATGAATAACTGGAATTTTGTCCCTGCCTTGGGTTGCCTGTCAATTGCTTTTATTGAAGAGAGAAATAGGTGTCTGTTAGCTTAAGCATATAGATGAAGAGAGGAAAGGACAGTGTGTTATTTTTCCTSGTTCACTGTGCTCAGAGGGCTTGGAGTTGGGAATCTTAAAGCTCTGATTTATGCCCTGAGTTATGAGCTGGCATAGCTGTGGTGTCTGAGTACAAGTACAACCTGTCCCCATCAAGTTCTGCATGCACATGTTCAGAAGGGGAGAAGGGAACAGTACAGCACAAGAATYTGGTCTGCAGTTCTACAGAAGGTGAACATTCTCCTTTGGTGAAGAAATTGAGGAATTTATTGTGGTATGACTTTTTGCYAACCAGCCACTATCAGAGGGTAGCAGTATTGGGCTGATCTGCAAGAAAGAGGCACRAGTGACAGCAAGGTGGCAGTGGCTGGGGCCTCAGTACAGGGAGCACAAAAAGAGGGGGAGAGTAGATCAGTGATGTTAACCAGGTCAGCCTGCAGTCAGTTCAGTGATTGCCAGGCAAGCCTGATGCTAAGCCAGGCAGTCAGGTTAGCAAGGCAAGGGAAGGATCTCCATGGTATGCCTACAGCACAGTTAAGGCRTGGGCCTAAGCTCATATACAGCTCCTGAGCTGAAGGGCAGAGGCTCTGGGCAAAGCTTCTTGCCACTTTCTCCAAGCTTTTCTTTTTTCACAGCAGCCTAGCTCGGTGTTACACAACTGTGCCATGTTAGAGCTGACTCTGAGCCCAGGCAGCTGAACACCTGGCAGGGTGTGTATGGAGGCAGAAAGGTTGCARAGCCTGTTGGGGCACTTAGGGCTCTGACATGCATCTCCTTATCTTTCAGTCAGCCTGTTTGTATTTTACTGTATTTGCTATGGCCTTGCTCTGAAACCARTTTGATGTGGCTCTCTATGGTCTGGAGCCAATTCTGTATTGTTTGCCCAAGCAGCACCACCATTAATTTCTGTGGGAGCAGTGCTTGAAGAAGGGCTGAGATATTAATTACCTATTATGTAAGATGTGTGGCTATGGCCAGTAAGTGCATTTCCRTTATTATGGCTATAAAATCATGGATCAGTCAGGCATAAAAGGAGATAGAATCCTGTAATAGATGAATGTACTCTTTTTTTCCAAGGCATTGCTTGTTCTATGATACCTGTTTTTTCTTTCAAGAATATGTATGTTTGCAGATGTTGCRTTTTTACAGAAAAGTGTTAAAATTTCAATTAGTTTTAACTATAAGGCCAACTCCGTTCTTGCTGAGGACAATGTCATGGTATGGAATTGGAATATCCCTTGGATCAGCTGGGGTTAGCTGTCCCAGCTGTGTCCTCTACCAAATTCTTCTACACCCCCAGCCAATTTGCTGGTGGGGCAGCCTGAGAAACAGAAAAGGCCTTGACTCTGTGTAAGATCTACTCAGCAGTAATTAAGTATTGCTGTATTGTGAAGACTGGTTTGGTCATAAATCCAAAACCTAGCACCATATCACTTACTGTGGAGAAAATAAACTTGTCCAGTCAAAACCAGTACACAGATTTATCTCAGGTGTCTGATAACAACACTTGAAATGCTAACACTRAATCTTTTCTTAAAGAAAGAAAAATAATCTTATGTATACATGTCAATACCCTGGAAAGTAGAAGGCAAGGGAGAATACTGTCACTTTTTCTTCACAATCACAACAGGTGGAAAAAAAACTACCTTACAGAAGTCTGCTGGAGGTATGATTTGTATTAGGTGAAGCCATTATGGCTGAGTTCAGTTAATACCATGGATATATCTAAACTGCTCAGAGAGAAAGTTCTACTAGAAGGGAGTCAGAGTTTATGTTGACCCTCTTCTAAATACTTGCAAAATCTGCTCTTACTGAACTTCAGTTGACTTCTGTACAGAGTTGAACTTGATTTTTGAAAACTGCCATTCTGCTTTATTTTCTGTCATTTCTTTCTGGGAGACATAATGTAGCTCATGAGAATGAAATGACTAACAGATATAAAGCAATATGCTTCTGGGGTAAGCAGCAGCTGAGCAATTTTAGGAACGTAAAGACCAACAAGATGGGTGGTTTAAACTTAAAACCTATGTAGTTCTTTCTGTTTCTGTATTGGGGTATCAAGATTTCATCACCCTGCTAACAACAGGAGTTTTGCTTGGAGTTTTTTGTATTTTATTTGTTTTTAAAATAATTTGTCTTCTTTAATTGATTTTTTTTCTTCCTGTGAGATTAAATTCGGTAAACTAATCCAGGTTTCTGCTTCCAGCCAACATTATTTTGTCCCATTTCCCAAATTCAAGACAAAGAGATTGCAAGGATCCGTAAAGAATGCAAACAGGAAAGTTTCTGGTACAGAGGTGAGTGATCCAGTCATTCTTACCACACTTACCACACAGAATGACTTCTTGGTGTATGTATGCAAAACTGTCTGTAAAATGCTTTTTTGTTGGAACACTGTTGTGGGTTAACTCTGTCGTGTTAAGTTAARCTTTGTATTCTTAAAGGTTAAACTGAGTTATTTGCATAATTGTAGGTAAAGGTGGTTGAATTGAGGTCTTGTTTAATATGAACTTTAGCAGTTGTAGAGTTGGTTCTATYCTTGAAGTCCATTATTACAACCACCTTAGGAATGTTTCACTTTGTTGCATACTGACCCTTGCCTTTCAATGGAAGGCAGGCATGGCTATGTGTCTTTGATTTGTGAAATTCTTTGTATATTAGGACATCTAAAAGATCAATGYTTGGTGTTTTAGTGCCTTTATTTCCACGCTCTTAGTTTGTATCTAAATCACGTTTCCCTAATAGAGAAGGTTGAAAAGGGTTTCAGCATTTCTTTGGAGCTGCTGCCATTACAAGTGTTGCAGTAGTTAGAGGAGATATTTAGATTGTGGAAGCTATTATCTAATAAATATATATATTGCATTATCTTCAGATGTTATAGCATGGCTGATGTCTGGCACTGTGTGAGGACATCTTTGCTTTGAAGTGAACATAATCTGAATGAGCAGATGTAATAGGAGATTAAGACAGTAGGTAAAGTTGATGTTTAGGAGTAATGTGTTTAACATTAGAAACAGAAAACATTTAATGTATAAGAGTATTTACCAAATACATAACAAATTTTGKCTGATACCAGCTACTCTCCTTTTCATTTTCACAGCTCTTCCTTTATCTCTTGGGAGCATGCTTGTCACTCAGGGGCTAATCTCAAAAGGTAAAGATAAAAAAATACATCAATGAAGTGCTGTTCTTCAAGATCAATATTCTTCTTGCTCATTACCATCATTGCTATGGTGATTGGATTATTATGTGTACATTGCCACAGTCATCCTTTTGCAAGAGCATGAACTGAAAAGAGAATTCACAAATCCAAAGCCTGGTGGCTGGATATTGTCCCCATGATCACATGTATTTGAGTAGAGTCTCCACTGGGGCAGCTGTAGGGCAGAGCATTGTACAACCCGAGCAGGGGCACTAGAATTGGGTACTGGAGCTCTAACTGTTGTTTTGTTTGAAAATGCTAGCAATGTTTTTACAGTAACCATGTATCAATGTGACTCCAGCTTTGGTGCAAAGRGACAAGGAGTACTGCCAGAATGAGGAGACAGCCAGCCTTCTGTAGAGATGGCTCACAATCTGCAGGCTAACACAAAAGAAAATTGTGTTCTGTTTATGTGGTGAATGAGCCTGGTTCTACACATGGCACCTTCAGTTTCCCTGCTGGGGGTCTTGGCTATGCATCCACCCTGAAGTCTGCTAAGCTGTATCACARGAGGCTGATGTGGGTTCCCTATTCCATCCTTGAGCTATAAGCTTGTAGGGAGACAGGGAGGGAAGGAGTGTGTCAGAGAAGGATTACACATTCAAGAAAGGGTGAGCAGTGATAGGAGGGGCACTGGCACTGTACCCATAGCTAACATGCCAGCCTCTGGCACCAGGTGCTCTTCTCAGTTTCTTTTCATTGTCCTTGGATGTTTCTGATCAGCTGGGAAATAACAAATGCTCTTATTAAATAATCATTACTGTGTGTCAACAGTTGTGGGGGGGTGATGAGAAACAAACAACATTTTGTTCCTCCCCTCCCCCAAGAGACCCAATATAAAATTGCATAGATCACAGTGGGCAAAGGCCCTTGTGCTTAGCATAGGCTGAATGCTCCTCTGTCTAAATACTTTCTTCTGATGGCTGCACACAGTACCATGCCTCTAGAAGATGCTGAAGCTTCTAAGCCTCATTATTACTGTCTGAATGCATGTAACAGTGCAACCAGTGTTCACTTCCCTTTGCCACGGCAATCTTGCTGTGTGGAGCCCTCCTCCACAGCATGGCATKCCTCTGCCAGACACATAGTTCTCAGAGGAACAGTGGTTTCCTGAGATTAACTGKGGGAATGTGGATTGGGTGRAAAAGCTAAAGATAATACTTTGCTTTTCTTGTTTAGCACAATGTGTGCCAAAATGTGTGATCTTTCCTCTCCTGAGGAGAAGGCTAGATACCAGTGGTACAGTTTTAATCAAAAGCCACAGAAAGCTACCAAAGAGCAGTTTCATCCTACTTAGCACAGCACAAGGAGCTGGGTCCTGTGTAAGAGATTTAATTTTGCTATTGAATATGCAGGGTTGGTCTGTGCTGAAATATAAGCAACCATCACTTCCTCTGAGGTGCTGCAGGTGTCACCAGTGGCAGAAATGCTGCTTTCATGTTGGTTTACACTCTGAACTCCTGCCTRAACTGAATCCTGCAAAGTCCAGATTCTCTTCCTCTTATGACTCCAGGGCTGCCCCAAAACACGTGCACTAAGAACTAGTGGAATAGAAAGTGCCCTGATGTACTGAAATCTGAGTTAGTGGATTTCATACCATCCTCAGTTTAAGAAATGCAAAAGCTATAGGAGAATTAGTGCCCTAGTTTTGAGCGCTGGTGAGTTCCTCAAGTGAATAAGTTTTCTGACTATTTCCTTTTATTGTAGGCATTTTTTCAGCAAGCCCAAGATTTGGTCCATTCCCCAAGATGGCAAGTAAGTTGCACCCAATTCTAAAAGGAAAGAAAAGGTTCTTTACAGGCAATATGCAGACCTTAGATGCATTTCTCTGAATTTCTTTCCAAAATCATCTTTTTTTTGGAATTTATATGTTACCCCATCAGATTAGGAAATCACATTTCTGATGTGTTTAAAAATGTATGAAACAAAATTCTTCTAATGTAAATATTTTCAGTAGTAGCTTATATTTATGTAAAGCAATCTCTCACATTGGTATAAACTCTAGTCTCCACTTTGTTTTATAAATTATGTCTTATATTAGCCTCATTGATCAGCTGTGCTTGGCAGATTGCACAACTTATGGTATCAAGAAGTCATGATACTATAATGTATAAAATAGTATGATCCTTTTCATGGGTTTATTTGATTGATCTTAACTGTCTAATTCAGAACCATGGACTGATAAAGAAAACAGATAAAAGCACAGAAACKGTACTGTACACTGAGGTGGCTTGTAAATGATAAGAAATTAAATTGATTCCCTCTTTAGCAGAAATTCAGCAGGAAATCAAGGACATTGAAGTACWCTTTTATTCTGATCCTAGTGAGTGAAAGCCACAGTGTAACAGTATGGCAAGCTGATGATCTAGCTCCTTAGAAAGCCAGAAAAGTTTGTGTTAGAAGTGTGATCATTAGAAGTAAACCATGGTGTGCAATCAAAGGCAAGAACAGTTAGTGCTGACATTGTGAATTAATTTTATTTTCTATAATCTGTTCCTCTAAATATTATAGCCTTTTCCTGTGTGCARGAATATTATGTCCTTTTTCTGTATCAATTATTTTGGACCAGTTGCTCTCTCTCAAGATAGGTAACCAGTTTTCAGTAGTCATGGAATTCCCTCCTGTAAACCCTGTATAATTTCACATGTGTTTGTGAGGTGTTCTGAGAACATGTACACAATTTGTTATGAGATTGAAAKGGAGCCTATAGCACACTCCTGATTTAAGCTGTTGTATTAACAATGTTTTGTTATCTGTCTCTATAGTTGCTGGTGTCTTGGGTTTTGCCATTGGAAAGATGTCATACWTGGGAGAATGCCGAAAGAAGTTTGAGAAAATTGGTATTACACCATTTGGTCCACAACATAAAAGGTTTGTGCTTATTTAAATTATTAAGCCTAGATCAAAATAGTCTAAAACACACTAAAATTATATGCAGCAAAATTAYGAATTTAAATTCTTTGATTAGATGCTGAGGTACTAATTATAGTCTTGGGCTATATATTGCAGCATTAGAAACTACTACACATTCTTCAGAAAATGCAAATTAAACTTATTGTAATACCTGTTACTAGGATAATCATGATTTAAATGAAATTATTGTACTTCTGGTGTGATGTGACAACAGTTACTTGTTCTCTTTTCATCTAGTATCATATTGCTAAGATTGTCCATGCTATCACTTTGATCCTTTGAGTCTTCCTTTGGAACATACCAAATATGCTACAGATTTTTTCATAATATTCTCATATTTTAGCAACAATGTCAATCTCAGCCCATACTCCAGCCTCCCTCTCCTCTGTGGCTTTGCCCAACCTCGTGCTGTCAGCCCAAACCATGAAGAGCACAAACTGAGAGGGTGCTTGTTCCACCTTGCACATCTGACCATAAAATCTCAATGGCTGACTTCTGTCACCTTGGTGCCTCCATGTTTTAGTCATTGTTCTCTCAACTTCACATAAAGTACTCCTTCACATCAAATCACACTCTGACTTCCTTCCCCGCTTCTCCTTTAGCTGCCTCTTACACTCTCCATTCTCAGTATGGCTTCTAGTAGAAACCTTTCACTGAAAAAACACATTTCCAAAAATCCCATCCAAAAAACCATTCTCCTTTGTCTTGCCACATTTTTCCCCCAGACCAGGCTGAGCTTTTATGCCTGTAAAAATACCAGACTGATAATGGGAAGCTTCTTCTTTGTCCATCTATTTCTCTACTTTCTTCCCCCACATAACAAAGTATATATTTGGTATTACACAAAGTGTAATGCACCTTACTCCTAGTTCAGTTTGCCCATAGGTACAATGGCAAGGATTGTCTTTTGCTKCTTAGAAAATCCTGTTATATTTTGACAATTGCTAGAAGGAGTACTTAATACTAATTAATGGGCATTATTGGCAGAGACATTTAGATGTCATATTTTGCAGTTTATATCCCATATTACAAAAATTTGGGAATACAGGCAAGAGATTACTTCTTCGAGAGCTTTTGCCATCATGCTGTATGGTTGAAGAATTTTGCTGGATTTCTTCTAATACAATGTTTTATTTGCTTTCAACATTGTAGGCATTGTCATCATGTTTGCAAAGAATGTAAAACAAAATTGGGATCAAATGAGAGAGAAGGTTCAGTTCCTTCAGCATCTTAGTCTCAGGTAGGTGACCTTGTAATTTTTTTTTAAATCTCATCTTATTTTCCATGTTGAATGGCATTCYTCTTTTGAACAATATAGCAAAAATCACAGATTTTAATAATGGATCAAAATCCAAGCATTACTCAAGGAAATAGTCTGTATCTGTAATTTCTGATTATTTTATTTTTAAAATTTTACATTACATACCTTTTGTGCTAATTTTAAATCTCCCATCCCTGTGGAATTTTTTTAGCTGTAGCTGAGTATTGCTGATTGACCTAAGTGGAATTAATTTGGATCAAYTGCTTGTATTAAATACAACTTCTTTCCATTTCTAGCTTGTTTTACTTAAGAATCAAATAATTATGAWTTATGGTGATATTTAGAAATGCATTGAAATACTGAAGGCTGAAAGCAGACACAGCTGGGTGTGGGTTTTTTGCATTCAGTACTACAGTTAGGCTGGAGCCTTAGTGGGGAAGCATGATAGTGGTGCAAGAGCACCTGCTGTAGTGGGGCAGGGGACATGGCTCATGTGGTGTTCTCACCCCAGAAATGGAAGTTCTCTCTGTGAAAAAGGAGGGTTTACAGGGTAGAAGGTAGGGGTTTAAAAGGACTTGCATTCCATGAAAAATGGGCCAGCAACAGGGTTTTTTAAGAAAGCTTTCACACTTGCTTCTTGTGGTAAGCTGGCCTACATTTCACACAGGCAGGAGAATGTGTGAAAGTGTTTGCAAATAGCTTGGCTGCCTGCAGGAGAGGAGAGCAGAGGGCCTGTTTGAAACCCTGCCATGGGGCTTGTACAGCTAGGAACAGAAGCCTGACACAGAAATTGTTGGATTGAGTCTAGCATATATTATGTAGGAATTTAGACAAGGATATTGGTAATGGTACCTTTCTTACTCTAAAGTGCACACTCACAGACAGTCTGTAAGGAGGAATATCCTATCAGAACCTGTTTACTTGCCCAGAAGAGAGATTTTGATAGACTTGTACTATGCCACAATACATTGTGGCAGTGAGGATTGAAAAGAGTTTTCAGAGTCCTTAAAGAAGCCATTAGAAGAAAGTCCTGATTTTAACCAACTTTGACACTGGTTCAGCATTTTATATCAAGTGCTGCAAGTGCTCAGCCACTAGCAGAAAATGCACTTTGGCTTAGGCTTACTAATAGGGCTSTGCCAAAAGAAGCAGTGCTTCTCTTGTGCCAGCTATAGAGATGGTGAATGAGCTGGCYCTCCAGACCAGCTCTCTGCTCTAGTTTGGTATGAGGACATGGGTAAAAAATGCCCCAAAACTTTCTGAAGGGTTTCTTGCTAGTGCCAGCATGAAGGAGAGAGTGAGCCAGACTTARATAACTCTGAATAAATAACACTCTAAATCCATTAGCACCTATGAGCTTAATTAACCTCTTGCAATACCGTGCTGATTAACTGCTTTTGAAGAGCTTTTATTAAATAAATGCTTATGTAGGCTCACTTATTTCAAATAAGGACCCCAAAGCATATTTAGTTGAGAATGGTCACTTACCAGCAATTACCTGTGTARGGGAATCAAATATTTATTGTGGGATTTACCTCTGTTGTTTGTCAGAGCTGCAGCTTGCTGARCCTTCAATTCAAATACATTTTATTTTTTAGCCTTCCTCTGTGAGCTGACAGTATTTTTTCTGGTGTGCAAGTACTAATTAGCTCTTAAATAAATTCCAGATTGTCTCAAATACAAAAGAGCCTTGCAGCTTTTTGAGGGGAAAAACACAGGGTGCCCCAGGCCCCGCTTCTTGGTTTTTTCTTGAAATGGGTCCTGATATTTCTGCTGTGGATCCTGTTCTCTCCTCCAACTCACATGTTCATCAAAGACCTTGATTGCTGCACATTTTACCAGCAGCTTAGGTCTTCTTGTTTGGTTTTTAAAAGGGCTTGAAAGCTTAGTCAGAAACTTAGTTTGAAAACAAATGTAAAGTAAGTATATTTCTTTCAAGTTTTAATTGCTCTAATGAAAAAGCCATTATATTTGGGCCAGTGTGGTATTTTGAATTTGCCAGAACTCAATTTTGATGGACAGGTTTTAGAAACTYAGGAAAGAAGTACTGAAACATTATGTTGTTTTCTGTATTGTTAAACCTCTCGTATGTTTCAATAAAAATTCTTAATTTAGCATGYTGTGCTCTAAAAACGTGCAGAGCCCCTGCTGAGCACACCTTGCAAAGCACATGGTGCAAGCTCTGGCAGTACCTAGGAAGACCACCAAGATAAAATTGTATTCATGTTTAGGAGTTCAAAGGTAATGTCTTTTATCCTCAGGGASTCTGGAATGTTCTCAGAGAAACCACCAAGAAGCTCCACATTTCATATAGAAAGCAAAGTGGCACTCACATAAACAGATATTTTTATTTTGTTTACAGATGTGGTGAACATGGTATAAACCTTATGGACCATCTTCTTTCAAGACACTTTCCTGTAGACTAGAAATAATAATTTTGTGATTCTCTCTTAGATTTGGTATAAATACACTTCTTTGAAATAGTTGCTTATTGTTACTTAGTTCTGTTTGTACTAAATACCAGTTTTTTGAAATGCACTTTTTGAAATACACTCCTCTCTTTCCAGCATGTGTTGGTTTATTTTCCTCTCTTCAGTGCTATTTAGCTCTCAGTGCTGAAAAATTACACTTGTCTAGTGTATTTAGATGCTGGCAACACTTTGTGTAACAGACAAAGTGGTTTTTATGTTGGACTGTTTGTCTGTGTCAAATGGAAAGGGTGTGAGGATGTTTAAATGGTTTGCACAATGAAGCAGCTGTTCAATCTCTGAGCTGACCCCTTGGTTATGGAGTACTTTAGGAGTACCAAATTCAAGGTATTGTCAGACTGCACTTACTGTGCTGAACCAAATTCCCAAAAGCCAGTTTTACACAACGGTCTGCTTAGCCAGGAATACCAAAAATGTGTGTCACATTCACAAACAAGAACTCACAATAGTTTGCAACAGTTTATAGTTGCACAAAATCTGAGGCCACCAGATGCTGAGCAAACTTCAAACCTAGATGGCTCATGTTCTCTACAAATAGCAGGACACACAATCTTCCATGAAACATCTCAGGAAATCAAAAGCAGGCACTTCCCCTAAACATAATGATGGCTTTCACATGGAAGTAAGTGCACAGCTACTGAGAAATTTGAGCTTTGGTGTCAGTCAATGAAGACTGTCTTCTGTGGGCTTTTTCTGTTTGCTTTTATACTATGCCCATAGTTAGTGCCCCTCTTTTGAACTAGCTTCTGTGGGCATCTTTACCTGGACAGAAAGAAATTCTGTAAGCAAAATACATAGTGTGGAAAAGTACARTGTAACTGTTAATTGGTTAGGAAAGACAAAAGACATTCTGGATTTGATAAAGTGATTAGACTCCAGATTAGACTCAGATAAAGCACTTGGATGGCCTTTCCTAGCCAAGCAGCCMCCAGGCAGAAGGGGAAGGAAGGGCTGGGCTGACTAGCCTCTCTGTTCTTTTTTTTACTATAAGATTTTATACTTTTCTACTTGGTGTTTAGCCTCTTGAATTCTTGTGCTACTAAGAACTCCTGTCTCAACAGGGGCTTCAGTTTTACCCTTGCTACTTTTCTATGGTATTTTCCCACAGCACTTTCAGTTGGAGTCAGRGATGCACAGCAGTGCTGTGTCACAGCTGCTGCAGTGTGCAGGCAGGTGAGCCTTGGAGAGCCTTTCACAGGGGCTCCAGGGAGAGGGAGTTACACAACCACAGAGTAGGCAACCTCCCTTGGGAAAATCRTGTCACTGTCATGGGTGTACTGTGATAGCCACCAAAACTTGCATGGTGGCATGTCTGAGCTMCTTCCCCTTCATCTGTCATCTGCTGTCAAGATAACAGCCAGAAGCTGCAGCTGCAGGTTGGTTGTGCTGGGTTATCTGAGGGAAACTGCTACACCCAGGGGAGGCCAAGGAGAGTGATGTGTGGGACAGAGGACCTTGCATGTTAGACKCTCAGAGGTTGTTCTTGTGGTCACTGGTACCTCTTGGGATTATAATTTAGCCACTGAGCTTTGCTTTAAATGTAATTTTGGTTATTTTTTACTATCCAATATTTTTCTGTAATAAATATACTGATGTATAAAATTTCTTGTCTCCTTTTTTTTCTAACTTTGTTGCCATATTTTGCAGGAGGTTGATTAGCTAATTGTGTGGCTCTAAGTTCATGAGTTACTGTGATACAGGTATGAAAAAAGGCAATTTGTGAATCTAAGATGTATTAGCACTAAATTTATGCATATCAAAGGAAAATTGAGCRCAGCTAATGGACAAAGTGTTCTTTTGAAGGTCTTTAAAAGCAGCTGTTTTGTAGTAATTATGTGCAGTTTAATGAACTTATCTTTGTTGGCCATTACTATTGTGAATTCYATGCAAGCAGATTAAAGAATTTATTTTTAATTGAAGCAGAAGTTGAATACATTTAATTTAGGGGTGACCTATCAAAAAAATAGGGAGAGATTTGAGGTAATCAGTTGCTTCTTCAATAAGAGGGGAAGAAGTCTCCAGGAGGGTAAACAGTTGACCTTACAAAGGTAAACTAAACTTTTCTTAAGTGTTTTCTTACACTGATAATGGGCTGTACATTCCCCTTTGGCAGAAGATGTTACAAAAAGGCTTTAAAAATCCAATGAACTGACACAGCTTCCTGTGAGTCATTTGTATCTGGAAAATTGAACTTGTTTTCTTCACTCAGAGAGAAGGGAGTTCAACTGTGTGCTTAGGCATAGCACAGCTGAGGTGAAGTCCACATACTTGTTAAAATCAGGTTAAAAACAAAATGCCTCCTTCAGCTGCCATATGTACAGAGTGAATAGCTATTTATAAGCCTCTTTATGAAATTAGGGCTAGAAAAAGGGTGCTAGAGAAAGGCTGCAGTGACATTAACCTCAAACAACTGTAATAGACTGCTTATCTTTGTGGACTTCTGTATTAGCTATTGGCATTCATATTACAAATATGGTATTCACTCCAAATTAAAAAAAAAGGTGTTTTAGAAGAGAAAGCAATTGCAGGTTGAAAACAGCACATTCCTGTTTAAATCCGTAGTGCCTTAGGTGGACTCTAGGCAAGCCAGCTGGTCTATAATTCTCTTCTAAAACTGGGAATGAAAGGGACATGAAAGCTCACTGTCCAGGTTTTTATAAATCCCTATCAAAAACAAGATTTGGGGCTTACTGTATTTTTAGAGAAGAATGAGAGAATAGGGCATGCTGTGCAAAAACAGGTAATAGGGGGAGAGTTCTGGAGTGAACTGGTAAGAAGAGAGCAGGTTCTGGGGCAGGATTGACAACAGGAGCATGCTGGACCAGGCCCCGTGGGAAAGAAAAAGTGGTAGCATTGCTAACTTGGGAGCAGCAGCCCCTTCCTCATGTCCATTTCTCCCAGTGAAAGAGCTGCTGGTAATTTGCCCCACTCACCCAACTTGTTTTTGGCATCACAAAAAATCCATTTGAGAGGACAAAGAAAAGGGGTCCAACTTCTGACCAGTATTRCAGTAGTTCCACATCCTTGAAATAYGAAGCCACTTGTGTGGGTATRGAGGKTTTTTTGTTTTGCTTGTTTGGGGTTTTTTTCCAAGTAAGTCCCTCAAAAAAATAAGGTTCTCCAGGAAAAAAAGAGACTTCTCAAGGCCGTCTAAAACCTAGAATGCCTGAGAGGGCATTTAGGGACATATTAGGGAGCATCTGGTCAACATTTTAACAGATAATCTGACAAAGGAAAACACAAGTGTTTCTTGATGACAAAATTACAGAGGTAGGAAAAAAAACTTCATATGAGAGGCTGACTACTAAGCTTCATAGTAATGCAGCAAAATACTGACTGCATCACACRGTTGGTTTCAAATTACTCTGACTTTTTCAGTACAGGAACCTGGGAGTCGTTTTGCATAGTTGCAAGACATAGGATCAGTGGTCTATGACAACCAAAAGGCAAATAGAACATTAACAATACCTAGGGAAAAAATAGATTTAGACTATTGACCAATTCWATGGCATGCCCTGGCTTTGAATATTATGGTTCTTCCAGTGTATTWCACAAATTGTGCAACACAGACAGAAACAGGAGAGAGGAAAATTAAAGTAAAAAAGAATGATCAGAAATACAAAGTGGTTTCATCACAAGAGATTAGGTAACTTACTTTCCAGGCTGAAAACATCTTAAGGTGAGGAATACTATGTCTGTAAAAGAGTGAARGATGAATAGGGAGCATGTAGTTGCTGTTTTTGTAAAATCAAAACTCATCAGCACTCAGTGAAATCAGATTTAAATCAAACAGAAAAGAAACTCTGCTTTACACAGCGCAATTCATTCAGGAGCATTCTTACCACAGGATAWGGCAGAAGCAAACAAAACAGCTTCAAGAGACATGACCTACACAGAGGCTTGGCTGCAAAACACCTGCATTTGCACAATCCAAATGCAGCCTTTGTGTCAGGAATTGGCACAGCTCTGGCCAGTGAAGGACAGGAGTGGGCACCAGTGAAGAGCTCCTTCTAGAAGGATTACTACTAGCCAGTGTGGGAGACAGGGTGACCATCACAGTGATTCTTACCTCTTACAGCTATTGAAAAACCAAGTTAAGAGCCTTGCCAAAGGAATGAAATCCCAGGCAGGTCATASCTAGAAATGGAGACTGAAACATCTTCACGTGCAGAAAGCACAAAATTCACCATTCCTTAGAAAACACACCTTTAAACTATTTTTATTACAGTGTAGTGACTTCCTCTGCAGATGAAGGGTGAGAAAGAACTAAGGGTGGTAATGGATGCTTTTCCCATTGTCTTTGGCATTCAGATGGTTTGAGAGCGATGGCACTTCCAACTTCTTGCACAGCAAAACCCCCACTTATTCAAACTTTGAAATGTTTCTCAGACCTGTKAATGTTTTGAACTTTCTGGAGCCTGTGCTGAGGCCCATCAGCAAGCTCAGGTATTTCAGAGCGAGAGWTCTTTTACACTTCTTCCCAGAGGCACATTTAAACTTGTCCTTCACTCAGCTGGAGGCTGAGGTCTGCCAGGGCTGGGCTGGACATGCCCAAGCGTACTTCCTGCACTGTCACATCTGTGGTACTTACAGGAAACCTTTCCCAGCAGCAAACGCTTGCCATTTACTCACTCCCATTCTCCTGCTTATCTGCACGGATCCAGCAGATCCCAGTGCCGTGCCAGGCGCGGAGCCTGCCGGTGTGTCACGCAGCGCAGCTGGCAGCTGTGGCCGCGGGTCAGAGCAGCTCCGGCAGCCCGGCTCCCTCCGTGCGCCGCCCGGCTCCGCCCGGCACAGCGGGACTGGCGCAGCCCGGGGCTCCCGCTCGCCCGCGGCTCCCGCTCGCAGCGCAGCCCCAGAGCGGGCTGACAGAGCGGCTTTTCTGCTGTGTGGAGSGGCAGTGAGGGAAAATGCATGCAGTCTTACATAGAATTTTCAGGGGACCCTAAAAAACACACTTGGCTCTTCTACGTGAGCACAGAGCCACATGCACTGACTCCACGGCACYGCACCAGCAGAAATGATATCTACTTACCATAGCTAAAATTATTTTGACAATGTTAATACTCTATCCACTGATGTTTAGGCATCAGCCACTGCAACCAAATTTACCCTTACCTGTATCARTTGCACCGTTTAAAAATGCTAGTTATCCTAAAATAGTTAAGATTAACAATTGTATTTTAACTGCAAAATTAGGCTGACCAAATTTATTTATTTTGGCATTAGATTTATGTAGGAACTAACTTTAGCTTCATAATTAAAATAAAAGCCTAATGCACTAGAAATGTGCTTCCTCTGGRGGTTAGCAGGAATAGAAAAGAATGTGTATCATTCTGTGTAAGGAATGAATTGAAAATTTCCAGGTTTACAAGCTGTTCATGCATCTCATATCCTGCAAATGGAGTCCTCAGTCATCAGTGAGCAACTGGAAAAACAGCAACACAAGGGTTATGCACTATGAATTTTAAATCCTGAATAATTTACTACAAGTTTTGACAAAGGGACTCTAACTCTCAATTTCTCTTTCATCTTAAGATTTTTTTTCCTTTCAAGGATAAGTGAAAATTCTATTTGATTGAATATCCATTGTATCAGATGATTGCAGTATCTTTATCAGATATCCTTTGTTTGCTTACTGCAGCATCACATTRTGAAAGTAGCCTATACCAGGCTCTTGCTTTTTCGTTTTGGAAATATAAACTCAAGGCATGTGTGTGTCCAAGGCTGCACTGGCTGTGCTGAACAAGCACAAACACAGGGCAAGGATATGAAATGGTGATGGGATGCAAATTGTCCCAGTTGTTGCCTTGAGATTAAAATCTAAGGATTTGTGGATTTCTACTAACACCTTAATAGGAAACTAAATTGCAAAAAGTAAAAGGATATTTTTAGACCCCCTGTTTCATGTAAGAGATTACAGAGAACTTATTTTGGTTGTGAGTCAGGAAGATGTCAGAAGCCAKAATGTTCCTCTAACTGTCCTAAATGAGCTGGACATGCCTCCTGCAGCTGGGCCAGGTCCTTACTCAGGGCCACAAACAGGAGTCCCCCATGAGAACAAACAGGTCTTTCAGCTTCCAGCAAGCAGTGGACAAGTGAGAATTTCTTCTTGAATCTCAAGGAGGCAAGAAAGTTGTGGGTTCAGTCCGGAATACCAATGATTTCCCCAGGTTTCTGTGAATCTGCTTAGCTTTCATTAATCAAATCACTTTTCATTTACTCTTTTCTCTTCCATGTAGCTGTGTTCCAAACAACTTCAGTAGGGAAAAAGCCCTGCAAAGGTCAGATTAGTACCTACCTGGGTTCTAAACATGCCTACTAATTTGGGGAAACACAGAAACATTCAGGACCAGGATTTTTGGTAGTTTCGCCAGCTATAAAAGAGCTCAAGCACATTTTCGCAACCCTCTTCTCTCTGTTCCTGTACATTAGTAACAACAAACGTGGGGACAATGCTACAAACTCCTTTAAGATGGCCTGCTTATTTTTAAGTTTTAAGAAACTGTGAACACAATTATTTTATAGGATTTGTTAATTTTTTTTTTGAAACATTCATTGCAAAGCATTCCGACTCCTTCCTTGATGTTTAAGGTTTAAAACTTAATTTTTTAATGTTATTTTTGAGGAAGAAAATTTCCTTAGCTGTACAATAAACACTGAGTTAATTCTCAGTTATTGACAAATATACAGGTATGATGGTCCGTAGGAAAACTTCAGGTATTTTTTAACACCATTGTTCTATACATTGAGTCACATTGCCCCCAGCAACAGTGACCCTGCTGTCAGCTCCAAGACACTTGGTTTCAGTTAAAAATTCCCAAATTCATGGAAGTGAAAGCTGCTCATGGGTGACTGGGTGGCTGCTACAAAGCCAYGAGAATGTAAAGGCCCACTCTGAAACAAGGGGTACTAATGGAAGATATGCAAGAAAAGGTAAGGAAGAAGATTGAATTCCCATGGCTGTTCAGTGAATCAGGGGCTCAACATACGCATTGTCACAGTAAACTGACTGTGACCCAACTTTGACAAAACATCAGTTCCCAATACCCTACTAAATTAACAGCTGTGATTGTGAACTCCCCTGCATTTAGTGTGTACTAAGGGTGTGAAATCAAAAGAATTGKAAATTGATTAAAGCAAACCAAACTTGTTCAAGTACAAAAAAAAGTATGTCCTCTGAGAGTAACTAGATGCAACAGAATGAAAGTTTTATATTACATTTAAAAATACTATCAACACACAATGCTACCTCAAGCAGAACAACATTAAYTGACATACCTTTTATTTTCTCCTCTAAGAGAGGAAGAAAGATTCTGAGACAATTTATATAAAATACTGTGTTTGTCCACCCAAAAATACGAATGTGAGGCAAGACACTTTACAGGAAGGCACCATCATAGGAATCTGCTCTATTATTATCATCTCAATTTTCTGCCTCCTGTTACTTGCATAACTAAAAACTAAGAAACTGTGAATATTTTCATTATCAAGCTAATCAGCTTTGGAATAGCACACTGAAAACCACAGCAATACAATTCTGGCAGACTGTATTTTCAGAGTTCACTCATCAAAGCCACAAGAAGCACTCTACAAGGTAARTTTCTGATACAACTTCAAGATTATCCAATTAGCACATTAATTTTTTTAGAAGATCAGCTTTTCTGAAAGCAACCTTGCTGCTTWAAGTACTATTTGGCTCTTTAAGCATCCTCCTCATTCCTTGCTTTTTTCTCCTCATTTCAGCCATTTGCTCTGTACAACCCACTCCCCTCCCCACAATTATCTTCTTATTTATGCTGTTCTGCTGCAGCTCCTAAATCAATAAAGTCTTTGASACTTTTCAGCTTGGTAGGCATGCTGTTTTTCAGCTCCAACAAGGATGTCAGGAATGCTTTTATGCTATCAACTTCATCATGGTTTTTGCTCCCTTATAGCCCAAATAAACACAATGCTGGGAGATGAAACTGCACAGGCAAGAACATGAAAAGCCCTAAGTGAAGGCAACATTTTCAGAGACAGGGCAGGTGATGCAAACACCAGGAACTACTCTTCAGTTTTGCCAGTGYAGCTCTTCTCTTATAGGTAGTAATAACAAAATATTCAATTGATTGGGATCTCTTCTCCAGAAACATGGGGGTTTTGTCATGACTTGCAAAAATTGAGAAATGAGGGTAAATATACAGAGCTTAACATTAACAGCCAATATATCATTCAAGGTTTTACCAAAGTTGGTAAGGTTTAGCCTTCTGCACTTAACTGCAGGTATTGAAAATAGCTACATTTTCATTCAATTATTTTTTTCAGAAATATCTGTAGAAACCTGTTGTGGGCAAGTCAGAGTATCAGTCCAAAAATACAGCGGACACCATGAAACAGTCTTCAAAAAGTTATGGTCACTTCAGTGTCTGGCTCAGCTTTTCAACCCTTTTCCCCTCAACAGTTTAGTAGTATTCCTGACATTACAAACCAAGTATAACAACAATATCAAGTTCTCAGCATATCACTTTCAGATAAAACAAAGTGAGAGGTTGAGTTCTACAGGTAAGTTTTAATKCAAGTCTTGCAAATCTGAGAAGATTCTGATATTCTTCTCTTCTCAATACATGGGATTGCATTTATTTAAATGTATTTTTTCCTTATGCAATAGGTTCATATTACCAGTTACCCTTCTCATTCTTAAACAACAGCACAAATGGTTTATAGTCATGACACCTCACAATAGCCTTGTTTTTCATTTATGCAAAATTTAAAAAAATTAGGCATAAAGAAATTTTTGAATCTTCTGGCAAGTCAGGATTTTTTCCTCATTTATTAATAGTTGTGTCTGGCAGAGCACACCAAAGGTGCTGATACTCATGACTAATCCAGATGAAGTTCAAGTTAGCTGACAGGAGGTAATTTTCTTCAGTTCTTCATTAGATTCTTACTCATCCCAGGTATCTCCATATTTATTTACTTTAACTAAAGAAAACAAAAGAAAAAACAGAAGTAGTCATGTGATAGATTAACTGCTGAGGTTTATCATATACAGTGCCAAAAAGTGTAATGAAGTGCACTGTCATCTGAAGTGGTGCGTGGGGAGAGAGGCAGTCACAGCACAACAGACGTGTAATTAAAGCTACTTTGGAATAAATGGGGAGAGGAGTTTGCTAATCATTTTACCTTAATGAATTAATATTCAATCAGGAGGCCTACTGTGCTAATTCCTGCTCTACAGAATTTGTAATTACTTTGAAACAAATGTAACACGTGGATCAAACAAAAACAATTGGAGGAAACAGGCAAGGAATGTTACAATAAATAATGAGRCTACAGAATCTGGTTACATGCACAGTTTGATGGATTCTGGATAGTTAAAAACACATTCAAAGACAAACAAACAGAAATCAGTAATCCCTCCTAGGAAACTACCCAGTCATTATTATTTGGCAGCTTCCTTTAGCATAGGATTGAGTGAGAGAGGAAAGAAAACCAGGGTAGTGGTGTAACAGCTTTGTTCAGAAGTGTGCCATTGTAACTGAACAACAAGTAGAAAGTGAAAACAGGCTCTCTTGAAAGTGAACTGCAAAGTCCTCAGTAACTGACTGCCATCACTGAAAAGATTAAGGATGGCTCCATTYGATCCAGTAGGAATGCTGACACTAGTCAGGCACCCTTTATAAATCCACTTGCAAGTTAATTATTAAGCTCACTGTTCATTACTAACTGTGCAGCAGAACAAGTGGAATAGAGCAAAATGCCTGGTCCTTGTTTCTGTGAGCTACCTGCAAAGTGAGCATAATGACAAATGTCTTTGGAGCAACTGATATTGCAGTGAGACACAAGGAGAAGYTCTCTCAAAGTACATTTTTATTTCCATTTCTATTAAGCATGGCAGCTGACCAGCTGCACTCACTGCCTGGAAAATGGGCCAGTCCAGATCACTATGYAGATGCACGTATTTGTGCTGCTGCAGGGAAGGGAAAAGGCTCCAGCAGATGCAAGTTAGAGATTGCTTAAAGCTGGTTCAAACATGAGTTTGTTTCCCTTCTGTCCTTCCAAGGGAGGGCAGAAATCACTGTCTGCCATTTGCTGGGTACCTAGAGATATGAGATGAACCAAGGGGTAGTGACTCAGAAAGTATGAACAAGCACACAGCAAGTAACATGTCCAGTTTGACACAAGGAGCTAAATGGGATCTTAGCCCACAACATCAGTGTAATCCCTGAACTGCRGATTTAAATGCACTTGCATGTGTAAACCATTCCTGAATTTTTGTATGCCCTCCTTACTCTTTTTCCCTAAAAATGGAAAGAGGTATTTTAAAAAGTCTATTTACARATCTCCATTTCATTCTCAAAGCCCAAGCACAGCCTTCAAATGGAACACAGAAATATAACAGAATGCAATATTTGATCAACATTTTATAGAGGTCTTTTATATACCTCAAGTAACTAAAAATAAAGTAACAAATGCACATTCTCATTTCACAGTCACATTTGCCATGGAATATGGCAAGGTTTTCAGAATGCTGAGTGTGTGGTTCATGAGTGACATTTCTGGGCTTTCTATTTGTGGAGAAGTATCTTAAAAAAGAAACATTGTGTAAACCCATGAAGTGTCAGCCCATGGAATTTAAAAGCAATCTGAAACCGCAGCATCAATAATTTTTTTCATGTCTCATTTGGCACAGTCACATGATAAGAGAAAGCCTTTTATCCTTGAAATAACAGATAAAAATCATTACACAAAAATTGTTTRTAATTTTTCTTTCAAGGCGGCAGATCTGTCCAAAGATAGATGATCTGCAGAAAGTCATTCACAAGCATCAGAGACTGACACTCTTAAGCAACACTGTTCCAAAGCTTAGTGCTACTGCTTCAGAACTTTTTGCTTTAATGCTCTTTTATACTTCTTACCACCCACAATGCCTACTAGGAGACAACAGCCATTCCTAGAAGTCTTGCTGCAACAGGGCTGACAGGACTAGGCAGTGCACACAAACCCCAAACAATTCAAGGTGACATCAGAGTGTCAAATGGTAAAACATTCCTCTTGCTACAATGTTTTTACAGAAGTCACATTAAATTTGAAAAGTTCTAGAGCAAGCAATTCTGAATTGCTTCTGAGTCTCCTTTCCAAAAAATTGACTGAGTCAAAAAGTTGTCTGAATGGTATCTTACTCCTCAGGACATTGCATTCTTATTTTGCTCTGTTTTCTTTTTCACTGTGAAAACAAAACTCAATATTGCTGCCAAATACCGTTTCCTTCCTCTGGGTTTTAATGTAGAAAATGAACCTCTACAAACAATGCCTCTATAGAAATCCACTAATTCCACATGAAACTATTCATAAAAATAAATACCCTCCCCTTCAAACCATCAACCATGTGCTCTATTTTGAGAGAACAATGCTATCTAAAACACACACCCCCTCCCATAGCTCTTTGGTATAGCTCTGAGCTCAGAGAATTCTCTGTTGAAAGAGAATATACTCAATGAAGCAAAACTTAGGAGCTTTTCAGTCTGGCACCAAGAAATATGGCTAGAGAAAAGGAATCACAATTTTCCATTGGATTATGAGAATTTTTGAAAAAGTAATTAATCTGAAACAGAAAACTACAGACTGTATATATCACATATGAGATATCTGCAGATACTCTAAATATAAATTGCTTAAAAGGCATGCAGAATTAAGCTTTGTGWCTGCAACCATTTTTAACATTATGGCTAATATCTGAATTTTGTAAGTATTGCTGTAAATCAGTGTATTACCTTCCTTAGCTGGTTTTTCCTGTGCAGTCTTGCTGGGAATTTCTGCCTTTGGTGGTTGCATTACATCATATGTCTGTCTGTGTTTATTCCTCAATTCCTCATATGTGATGCCTTTTTTTTTCCGACTTTCTTCTGGAACTGGAGCAGGTTCTGAAAACAAACAGAAAAATACTAAATAAATATGCCATAACACACCAAAATTAGGCTTCAACATGTTCTAGAATACCAGTTAATTACTGCTCAATCCCAAATTAAAAGGAGCATGACAGCTGCAATTCTGAGTACAACAGTGAATGTACATGGTCTTCAAGTAACCCATTCCTTTCATCCTTTTAATTTTTAAATACTTTGAAATACTGGCTGTTAATTAATTAYCTTCATTTTACCATAAGAAATTCTTACAACCATGTGGTAGGTGATGGATAAGATTGCTCTGGTCACTTTACTTAAAATGTATGATAATTATACATTTGAGATATATATGACAGCTGAAGAGAAATCTTAGTGAAGCTCAAGGCTTTGCATAAAGGCTTTCAAAGACTTAAAACAATATCTACCATATGATGCCTGATGGAATTTGATCCTTTTATCTATGGTTATAATGCAGAATCTTGGTTATATAATAAAGGTTTTACTAACTATTGGTATTTGTGATGAATTGCAGTAACAATTTTCTTGACACATTTATATCTGATATTTTCATATAATTATGAAAATGAACCAAGTCACATGAAAGGGCTTTCTTAGCGAAAAAAAMCATTTTTCATAAGTAAGTTGAAAAAATCCACACTAATTCAAAGTACAAAACCCRGCATTTGATAGTAACTTCCTCCTTTGTGTACCAGAGACACCTAAATTCAGAATCCTGTGTTTCCCCTGCAATAGCTGAGGGCAGTTCATACTGGAAGGAGGGGAACAGCTACACGGTACTTGAAAACCATTTTAGTTGTCTGTGAGAAAATCAGACTGTTGGTGGATAGAACACAATAYCCATTCAGTTCCCAGGAGACACAAATGTTTGTCATATTGTGAAAAAATTTAGAAAACCCTAAATCTAATTTAGAGTTAGAACTCAAATAAAATTAATATTCATCTTCTGTGTAAAAACAATTCTTGTAATTCTTTCAGCTCTTTAATTCAAAACCCCTATATTGTGCCATGTGTATTTGCATGGGATGTGAATGCATAGTTAAGTAAGAGCAGTATCTAAAAGAAAGGCAGAGTCTTTGCAGTACAAACTGTTAAATACCAAGACTCACCTTGAACAGTGTAATCAGTAATTCCTGTAGGTGAAGACTCATTCAGAGAAGCACTGAATGGAATGGGCTCATAACTTGAGAGGGCTCTATCTGTTGAGCTGTAATCATCTGAGTAGCCAGAAGAAGGTGGGAATCCAGCACTTGGAGAAGATGACTCAGCAAATGACTGAGAAGGTACATCTGAAAATTCAGATTTACGACTGGAACGGCTGCAAAAGAATAGAACTGAATGTTAAATACGAAAATACTGACGTTAAACATGGACCTGTAAGAGTAACAATTCTTTCAATTCAAGAAAATGTTATTTCATTTAAAATAGTTTAGCTTCCAACTGAATCATCATCTTAAAAAGTTTTTGGGATGCTTTGGGTGTTTTCTTTACATTGCAAAAATGCCTATAGTCCCTTCCCCAACATTCTTCCCTTCCTCGGAGAACCTTAGCTCATACATCCAGAACAAGAGAGAAAAGAGACAAAACACTTTGCACTTCACAATAACTGAAGTTTCAATCCTTTTCCCCTGAGAAATCTTAAGGCAAAAACACCCCACATCAGACACAAATAGTACATGGTGTGCCCATGTAACTAGTGGCAGTATGAACCATAGTTAATTTTAAAAGCCTTTTAGGAAGAATTTAATATTTAAAACCCTTCATCATTAGAAGATGCTGTAATTGATCAGGACTGAACAGCAGAAGGAGAACAAACAGCTATCTCAGGAAAATTAAATTATGAAAATTAATCAAGTTGCTAAATGCTGCAAAAATATTAATTAATCTTCTCTTGAGACAGAAAGGTACTATCATATAAAGAATATTTTGGAAATTGGTGCCAGATATCTTTAATTATTCACTATATTCTTAGAATGGCCTTGCAAGCCACTACACAACACGTCCCTCTATTAGGAATGCCACCACTTTGTGCCACTAGAACATCTCTAGAGTAGTTATTAATTTTTTACTTTTAACTTCTGCTTAGCTGTACTTTTCGTTCTAAAATAAAGACTAATTTGCAATTAGTCTTTATTTAAATCTCATAATAAACATACAGAACAAAGCCACTTTATTGCCCCAATTATGTTTTTAAAATATATGCAAACACAGCTTTAAAAAACTATCTAATCTTTTAGCTCCCTACTGCAAATCAAATTACCAAAATACATTAATTAGTAGACATACAATGCCCAGGAAAGTGTAATGATTTCTGTTGCAGGGTTAAAAGGGCAGCATGTATGGATAATAATGCAATTGAAATGAATTTCAATTATTTATTCAACCAAGGAAAAGGAATTTTTTACTTAAGAAATAAAACTTTACAGACACAAATTGGCCATTAACAGTTGAAGGGATTCATTG
This sequence comes from Alauda arvensis, assembly GCA_902810485.1. Classification (NCBI taxonomy): domain Eukaryota; kingdom Metazoa; phylum Chordata; class Aves; order Passeriformes; family Alaudidae; genus Alauda; species Alauda arvensis. Next base: position 755,840 of record CADDXX010000138.1, on the reverse strand, counting down.
GTGTGGCAGATGATGGCACTTAAACAAGTTCTCATGTAAACACAATTAATGAGCATGAGAATTTCACATTAGAAACTGGAGGGGGATGAAGAGACAAGTGCAACTCCAGCTGATTCTATATAGTAAGTGTATGAAATGATAATGCCTGAAATTGTTTAATGTCATAAAACCATAATCATCTCATAATAAAGGTAAATCTTGCAGACAAAATAAAAACTGTCATAAATGTGAATGTATAATGTAATTAAGAATTTAAGCAAACATAYATTTAACATGTAAGTTTGCTTAAATCTCAGCACATACACATGCTTCTCACTATCCAAACACTATTTTCCCAGTTTTGAATCAAGGGTTTAAGTGACATATTCTGAAAGCAGCTTGCATTTAAAAACCAGTTGAAGTAGAAAACATTCTGGAAGAAAACAGGAAATAGTTTTAAGAACCTGATGAGTTTCTCATATGTACAGCATAATGCTGTTACAGATGTAAAGGATTTAAACAAACAGCAGTAAGTTTGACCACCATGCTTCTTCCTGCACTGATATTGTTTACTGAGCTCTTTCCTTTGATAAACACTGAAATCATTTCCACCCTTTTCCTACTTCAGTCAAACTAAACTATGGGAAAAACTTCCAGAATGTAACTCTATTTTATGTCAGTTAATTTAGTTTACTTTTAAACTAAGGAGGCAACTTGTGCTGTCACACTTCTGTAAGTAAATTCCTTGGGAAACACTCTTTAATTTTACAAGGAATACACTTTGCTAAGTAAAATGTTTCTTTTTCTACTCCTCAGAGTGATCAGTTGTACGTAAAGAGCCCAAAATACATATTTTATAGCTTGCCAACTGATATGAATACAGATTCCTGAAAGTGGTGGTTTTGAGGTAATGGGGAATGAGGGAAGGTGCAGCTCTGAAGGTGTTGGAAAGCTGCAAAAGTAGTATTGATCTGTTAGTGTTTAAAATACCCTATTCAGAATATGTTTTAAAGTTAAAAGATACTTAAATTCTTACTTAGGTGAACTATGTCTCTGAGCTTGTCGTAGAACATCTCCTATTGGGGAATCCTTCAGTTTCTTAAATTTCTCGCTACAGATTGGCAAGTAGGATATCTTTCCAGCCAGGTATCCACACATTCCAGCAACTTTTTAAAGAGAAAAAAAGATGGGTTTACATGCTATACTATAATATCCAACATTGTTTTAAAATAATAATTTCAAATAAATCATGTAGTATCTTGAATAAAAGAAAATCAGTTTAGATCTAAACCAAAACCATGCAGTAATCATCTCTGCTGCTTCTGCAGAGAAAAGGGTACTAAAACCAACTGAAAAGCAACAGCTGAACAGAGACATAAAGCAATGATTTAGACATGGTGTGAGCACCATTTCAGCTAGTACTTGGTGAATGAAACATGAAAAAAAAAAAAGAAGAATTGCATCGTTTTTTTTCCAAGATCGAGGAATCCCAATTTACTGTCAGTGATGACAAACCAATCACAAATAAATACAGGCAGTAAATTCTGCTAATTTAATCCATCAGAACGATCAGGCTTTACAAGTGTGAGGAGAGGTCTAAATCAACTTAGCAGTAGGGTCAGTATTTTCTGTAAAGATTCTGTGATTTGGCAGCCAGAGGGCAAACAACTGAATTAGCTGAACCCTTGTAATCACTAAGCAAATTGTTTCAATTTAGTGCATGAGCTACTTCCATCTGCTGCAAGGGACATAAGGATAAATTACTAAGATAGCTCTTTCTGGGCTTAAAACTTACTATTTCCATCAACTGGCTCCTTCAAGTTTTATGAGTGGGTCAGTGGCGTATGAAGGATTCCATGGGAATTAACCATTTTCTTGTTGACTTTGTAGGGGAAAATGACTAGACCCCTTTCATGTGCAATGAGTATTTCCTAAATATAAGGACTAAGAGGTTTGATTATCTCTAAGTCAAGAAAGAGTTAATTATCAGTAACATTAATCCTCTGCAATTCTCAGCTGTACATTACATTGCCTGGGAACCAACATAAAGGGGATTTTACCCTAGCTTGCTGTACTGGTACTGAAATTGTGATTCATGTTCTAATGTCTTGTTTTCAAAAGAAGGGTAAAAGTCCTTTTCCAAGGAAATAGAGAAGAACAGCCACAACTATGAGTGAAGTTTACAAACGAGGAATGTAAGGGTTTAGCTGTTTAGCAGGTTAAAAAAACCCACACACCTCATATACAATAAATACGTGCAGAGAGAAAAATTACAAGCCCTTAGATTGGCCTAAGAAGAAGTCAACCTAAATATTTAGCAAAATAAAGCTTAACAGAAAAGCTGATTACTCTTCTGCATAAATTACAAAGAGAAAGTTTTTTTTTCTCGAGGCCTTCTGGTAAAGAGAAGGGGAAGTATCTCTCTGGAAGTTGTTTCACTCAAAATAATCAGTGGCCAAAGCATTTGGTTTATTTTATTACAGAACTAACAGCCAGATGATCCATGATTTTGAACTTAGCACAGTAAATTAGGAAYTGTTCCTTGCTTCTACATTCACTGTGACAAGAAGCTGATGAGACATGGCCAGGTCCCACTGCAGACCAACATGAAGTACCTACAGGCACAGGAACCTTCCCCTCTTCGTCAAAGACAGAGAGAGGACCAAGGGCTCTCAGAGAGAAGGGGATGCTGTCAATGTAGTGACAGCCATGACTAAATAGAAGTTTCAGTAAATTGTCAAGAGTACCTAGAAAACTACTGAGAGAAGTATAGTAATTTCTACAGGCAGGACATGCTGGCCAGCTCAGCTGCACCTTATTTTTCCCCCTGATTTCAATAAATTAGTTCTATTAAGTAAGAAGAATGTGGCCCTTATGTGTAGGAGTGATTGGGGAAATAGCAGTTCTATTATTTATTAGAAATGTTTGTGTTATGCCATTGTTTGGTGTTCAAAGAAAGTAACCAGAATTTAGCATAAACAACTGGAGCCCTAGTCTCTCACATTCATTTATCTGCTTAAACAACACTTCCTTGACCACAAATCACAGGGTTACCCCTCTTCCCACTGAAGTAAACTGGCTGTATCTGCACAGATTGGCAAGATGGCAACTTCCTGTTTTACTGTCTTGTATTACATTGAAAAGGTTAATTTATTAAGTTAATAATTTATTTTTGATTATACTTAATCCAAAAATCATTCACATGAAATTGCTTTTTTCCTWCTATTGTRCATACATAATRTCCAGGAAAAAAAAAGTAATTAAAATAGCCTGAATGGGACACGTGAGATACATGAATAAAGACCTTCAAATTAGGAAGGGAGGGGTGGGTGTATTCTGGCAATGTAATTTAAAGTAAGGTTGCACAGTCTCTATTTACAATGTTTTTATCTTAAATGATTATGTTACATTTATCAAGCAATTTTATACAAACCTTATAAACAAAAGTTGCCCAAAATATGCAGTACAAATTCAGGCAGTAAATAAATCACTGAATCATAAAATGGCTTGGGTTGCAAAGGGACTTTACAGATCATCTAGTTCTAACCCTGCTGCCATGAACAGGGACATCCCTCACTAAGCCTGGTTGTTCAGGGCTTCATCCAACCTGGCCTTGAACACTTCCAGGAATGAGACACCAACAAACATCCTGGACAATCTGTTCCAGTGCCTCACTGCCCTCAGTAAAGRATTTCTTTCAACCATCTAATCTAAATCTCTCCTCTTCTGGTTTAAAACCATTGGTCACACTGGGCAATAGGGAAAGGTCCAGAAAAAGAACATACAGCATGAATATAAGCTGACTTTATATGTAAATTTTACTTACATGCAACTTTAATAAAAGAGCCAAATCTTGAGGTATCTCTTAGAACACCTGAAAATGAGGATGAAMTCAGACATTAAGATAAAGATATTTGATATTACATAAAAKATATGTAATCAGATATTAAAAATTAAATTGAAAAACCTCACCTGTAATTATGTTTGTAGAAGCAGGTTACTCTTACATTTAACATTAAAGAAAAATTTTAAAACACCCTAATATCTGAATTCCCCATAAAATTAAAAAATCTAGGAATGATCTCTTTAATAGTATTTAATCACAGGGTTATTAACACACTGAGAACATATTTTTSTATAATCAGTGAGATATTGCACTTGTCACACAACATAAAATACACATGAACTTGATTTTAAGTTCAGCTCCTCCTTTATGTTGAGGAACTGCAAATCATGTGGCTGCAGAATCTAAACTTCTTTTAGTTACAAGTAGATTGGACATTACATTATCATAATAACTTTCCTAACAGCAGAAAGATATTTCAACTGAGCAAATCAAAATGAAACTGAATTGTTTTTACATTTTACCTTTTCTAATTAGGAAACTAGTACCAAGCATGCTCACTGCAGCCAAAGGAAAAGCTGTGAAGAAGAAAAAAAAGCTGCTTAATATACAATTTTCAGTTGTATATTGAGAGTTGCTATGCCTTCTATTGCTATGCCTTATATTATACAAATGAGCTATACAAAAGCTCATTTGTATAATATAAGGATATATATATATGTAAATAAAATTATAAACGGTATATAAATTATCAAAAATTGTCAATTTCAATTTTTAAGCCCCTACTACAAATTATGTGGTACTAATTAATGAGTCATCCTGCCTGCATTATACGTCATGTTTCCTAAAATACAAAAGCCAGTGTCAGATGAAATAAAGCCCTCCAGACAAGACTCCAGGTCTGGCTACAACTGCTACAGCATCAAGGTGCAGAATGTTAAGCTAGAGAGGCACRCACAGTTCTTCACAACAGGAGGAAGTTATAGAGAGGCCAGTGCCTCTAAAGATTGTTGATAAYCAAAACTCTTGATGTTTTAAGACAAGAACTTTGGAAAAAAGTTTAACTTTTATAGAGCTATAAATCAGATTGATTAAAATTAGGCAATGTTTTATTCACCAGCAAATTAAAGAACAGGGCAACTTCTTCTGGAGCTTACAGATCAAATTATACAACCTAGGGTTAGGGTCAGGAATGCAGAGTAAACAACACTGGGATACCATCACTGCCTACCACAGCCAGCCTAGCAATTCATGTCAATTTTTATTATACTGAAAGACTTTATGTGGCAAGAAGCATTTGGGGATCTCAAAGAACAAAATGAATGYTGCTTTCAAGCAATGATAATTATTTTATTGGGAAGGTAACTGTGCAACTATGCATAAAGACCACCACCCCTGCACAAGATACAGGGACAATGAAGTCACAAACACGACAGAAGGCTAAAGTTATTTACAGTAAAGATTTAGATATGCCATAATGACATTTATTTCATGCAAGTCTGAAAACGTAGGTATTACAAAAAGGCCCAATGACTARGAGAGAAATTTTTGCAACAGCACTAGACAATTGAAGTGTTTTTAATGCATGCATTTGCTAAGTTCATATTTGAAGACAAACTATATTTTTGGAGAGGAAAGCATTAAAGAATACTTTGCAAATGAACAGCTAATTCCCTCACAAATTCTGACATCTAAACTAGGTTAGCAGTCCCACCAGCATCTCAGGGTAAATGCAACTAGATGTCACTTTTAAGAAGAAATATTGGCTCCTTGGTTCAAAGCAAGATTACAGCAAAACTTCAGAATAGAGGATAAAACCTTCAACCTATTAGGTATTAAAAACCTGATGCTTTTAGAGATTCCAGACCTAGATTTTCCTAAATTTACTGTTCTAGATTTTCTGAGATATGACAGCACAGATTTAAAACTGAATTGTAAAACCCCAACAACACAAAAYGAAAACAAAMAAAAAACCCCAACAAAACAAGGGGAGAATGTATAAAAAAAATACATCCAAAAATTATTACCAAGGATTGCAGTMTAACCCTTAGAAGTTTGAAATTATTTACAGACCTAACACAAACATTCCAGATATCAAAACCAAGCTATACTAGTATGTGAGCATATAAGTAACTAAAAATTATTTTAAAAAAGCTAAATGAAAATACCTAAAAATTAATATGAATTATCCAACTGTAGGAAAAAATCCCCAACAAAAAAAAACCTTAATAAATCAGAAAATATCAATGCTATGGACAAAGGGTACTTTTTCTGCTTCAGGAACAAAATAAATCTTGGGAAAATAATGAAATGGAAGGCCAATACATCAACAGCACATAAGAATGATAATATAATGTAGGAAAGTCAAAATTGTTTTATGGGGAGAAAGTTGTATCAGTATGACTTGATTTTGTTAGCAAGATCAGAAGTGCAAAGGATAAAGTTGAATGTTACAGTGTGAATTTTTAGGAGTGTAAGAATTTATATGATAATGTGATTACAAACTAGTAACTCCAGTAAAACATATATTAAACTGACTTGTGAAATGACTAGTGGCAGAAGCTGTCAAGAGAAACTATGTCAAAACACAGATGGTTTATAAGAATGAGTAAAATTTGCTACAGYTTGAAATTTGAATAAACAAACTGAAAAGAAACARATKTATAGTAACTTCAGTGAATAACAAAAGCTTACATAATACAAAGTGAGGATTTCAGGGCAGTCAAACAAGCAGCCTCGTGCAAAGGGGAGTTCAAGCAATAAATATTTAATACAGTGAATACAACACTCTAGTATGTGCATGCAGAGCAGGGAAACAGACAGGAGACCTAGGAAACAGTGATGGACTTTAGGCTCTCCCAGTGAGATAACAGCACAGTACACAACCCCTGGAAAAAAATATCTGTTACTGTTGTAGCTCCCTAAAGAGAAATAACTCAAGAAAGTAACTTAGGGCTCTCAAGTAATACCTACATGTTGTTTTTTCAGTGAGTATATGAAGATGCACAAGGCAATGAGCTACAYTGCCAAGCWGCAGAACAGCTCAGGAACAAATAACTCTCTCTCCTCTTTGTCTTCCAGAAGACAGATTATCAATAAACCATAACCAATCATCACTGTACCTACCAAATGTACCTGCCTCTTCCTTATAAAATTATACAGAAAATGACTATGTAAATGACTATGTAGTAAATATGTTGCAGATTTCCAAGTATTCGTGTAAAAGTGGATGAGAAGAATGTCAAACCAATGGAGAAAGACAAAACTTTGAATCATTATTCAAAATCACAATGCCTTAGGAGYTGTCCCTGAAAGTATTGGCTTCCATGAGAAATCAGAGCCCCACTGGGCTAAAATTAGCAGATCAGCTGCTAAATTCTTCATCTGYCCTGGTTTTTGCCAAGCCACCTATCTGCATCAGGAGTAACCTAGTAGCGTATGATAAAACAGCAGGTAACAACCACATCAGAAGGCACCTGACCAGGTGTACAAAAATCCAGCATGCCTCGAACCTTAGGGTTACAGAAACCATGCACAGACACAGCAATTTTCTCTACAAGTTGAACAGAGTGACTACTTATATATTGTTCTCTTCACAAGTCTCTATAAAGATGAAAAGCAATGGTTATAAGTTAAACTATTTTATTCTTGYATGTTAAAGATAACAATAAAAACTGAAAATAAAAATGCAGAAATAACACAAAAGAAAGTCCAGTAATATAAATGAGACTCATTAATTAGCTCTATTTTCAGACTTTTAMTAAACACATTAACTTAAAATATKAAGAGATCTTTTTATAAGGCAATAAACWTAGAAATTATGTTGCACCTTTTAAGAAACTGCTGCAAACTCCTAGTAAATACTACATGGATCAGCATTTGCTGGGACACAAGTGAGTACATGTGAAGCTTGTTAATGCACTGTTGTGCTGTATTGACCTCGGTAATGCCTCAGGTAACAGCAAAAGCTWAGGRTGGAAGGAAAGCAACCAAGTTTACCAGCAAGGTGAACTTACCTCTGTASCGGAAACTCTCTTCAGCACATTCCTTGAGCAGTCTTCTTTCCTCCTCTGTCGGAATATAAGGCTTAGGTACTTCCCTCTTTAATTAGAGAAATAAATTAGAAAATAATGGGCAAAAGAACAGTTTGAGGGCAGTTTTCAAAAAACTTAACGTCTAACTTTCACACCTTGTAGTTTCTRTACTTTCACCCAGCTATACTTAAGAAAGCAGTGCCTTTTGTCCATAAATGTCACATGAAATGTATCATTAAAAAAAATCCAATGTTCCTAATAATGATATGAGAAAGCAAAAAATACTTTGTGCATAGTCAGATSCCRACTCAGCTCAGACCTTTTAMTTCAGAAAAGCCTGCTCTGGTCCTTYTAACTAGCCTTCCAAATAGCTGACATCTGACAGATCATTAAGTTGCCTTTTTACAGTATTTCTCAGGGTTTCAAAGACAACAGGGTGTGTTGTTGGTTCACACGGATGTGATTCAGCTGAGCTGACCGGCTGTTTGGCCGGCGTGTGAGAGGTTTGTGTGGAGGTGCTGACCCTGTCCTGCCRGCCCCGAGAAGCACGGCTGTGAGAAGGCCATCAGAACCAGGGGAACAGAGAATCACAGAATCAACTCGCTTGGAAGAGTCCTCTGAGGTCTTTAGGATCTAGCCTTCCCAAGGCAACAACTRAACACCACTTTTTCAACTGGACAGTGGCACTAAGTGCCATGTCCAGTCTGTCCTTAAACACCACTAGGGACGGTGACTCCAAAATCTCCCTGAGCAGTCCATTCCAAYATCTAATGACCCTTCCCGTGAAGAAATTCCATCTAATGTCTAACCTAAACCTCCACTGGCGCAGTTCAATACTGTGCTCTCTTGCCCTTGTCGCTGGTTGCCTGGGAGAAGAGGCCAATCSCCACCTGCTAACAACGTCCTTTCAGGGAGTTGTAGACAGTGATAAGGTCTCCCTGAGCCTCCTTTTCCCCAGGATAACCCCAGCTTCTATAGCCACTCCTCATAGGACTTGTACTCCAGATCCCCCAAGAGCTCCGTGCCCTTCTCTGGATTTGCTCCACCACTTCAGTGCCCCTCCTAAATTGGAGTCCAATCTGAACGCAATACTGGAGGTGTGGCCGCACCAGTGCCTTAGAGGGGGATGGTGACTTCCCTGGTCCTGCAGGCCACACTATTCCTGCTACAGGCCAGGATGCATGCCCTAGGTACCTGACCACAGCGTTGGCTCACGGTCAGACATGAACACCTCCTCACCGCCTGCCAGAACCCCTCGCCCGGCCCCCGACAGGCCTCAAGGGCACCGGCCCCACGGGAAGCTCAGGGCAGGGGCGGCAGAGCGGCTAACAGGAATCTCCTTTCCCTGACCCGAGCCCGCCGCCTCGCCCCCCGCCTCGCCGCCCCCAGCCCCGCCGGGTTTCCCCGMGGCAGCAGCGCCGAAGCCGCGCAATTACCTGGGCCGCGTCCCCGCCGGGCCCGGGMCCCTGCCCGGCCTCCATGGCCGCCGTGACCCGGAACTGCGCGCGGCGCCGCAGCGCGAGGGGCGCATGCGCGCAGCCGCCAGCGCCGCAGGGCGGCCGGGCCTCGGCGCGGCTGGGCTGGCTCGGGGTGGTGCCTGCCCTGGGGACGGGCTCCTGTTCCGGATAAAGGGCAGCAAAAAGCTTTTGTGYGTCCCTGCCTAGCTCCTGCTGTAGGTGCGTTACCCACAGGTTTGTTAAACGCTTGATAAAGATGCTTGTCCAGCATTTCCTAAAAGGAAAGGATCTCTGTTGCCTAAAAACCGTGTTTTTCTGAACCGGGACTAAGCAAGGGTCTGGTGGGCAACTCTTGACCCGAAAGTGGTATAGATTTGGTGGTTAGGATTGTCTTGGAGTGGAAGATTAGGAAGTTGTGTGCTTGACTCTAGCTAATGCYGTGGAAATGGCAGCTTTAGCGGATGCTTGCAGTTTACGAGAAATAAGGAAAAGTTGAGGGGAAAAAGAAGTATGTTTTTGACAGTGCAATGTAGGTCTTGGCTTTTTCTTGTAAGCARGCAGTACTGTGGCTTGAGTTCACCATTTGCTGATATGCCCGTACTTGCCTGTGGAATGTACCACTCCCTTTAAGCCTGTCGTAGAGCAAGCCACTGTTTTGGCTTAAATTTCTGCTTTCTGACGGCTGTACAAAAAAGGGTTCTTGCCTGAAGAAAGGAGAAGGAAGGTCTTTGAGATTGAAGGTCTGAAACTGGTAGAGAACTATAAAAGGAACACTGTGGACATGTGAAGGGCCTAGGGCAAACAGATTAATGAAAGCTGTAGAGGAGATTGAATTCTTGAAACAAGATGGGWGGATACAACCAGAAACTATGTATAGTGGGGTTCTTTTATTCATATCTCTCATCATACAATAAATACATTTCTAATTTMGCTGAGTTTGGAAGCAATTGGTGTTATCAGACAATCTTTATCTCTGCTTGTCACCTGGGCMCATGCTAATGAAACATTCTCCAATACATGATCATCCATGATGCACATTATTTGTTGGAAGGCAAAAGATTTTGGCCTCATCAACTCAAGACAGTTTTGTTTATGGGACTATAGCACCTTTATTAAGATAACTTATTTCATGCTTTTTTCCACTTATCTTTCAGTACATTCTAGGCAAAGAATACAATGGGTCTTTTAAGTCTGAACTTTTGTGGGGTAGGACATGCTTATGAATTGCACCTCCTCTTAACACGGAGCTTCAGTGGAGAGGAAATGACAGTCTCYTTCATTGTAGAAAGTAATGACTCTGAGCTGCTGTTTTGCTTCTCTATTGTAAAATTAATAGTTATCCATTCAGTTTTCTCACTTCACTGTCTTCAAGTCTCTTAGACTTATAATAGGAAAAAATAATTAAAATAATGCAGCAAACTGGTGAGTTTACCATCAATTGAAAAACCTTACCTAGTACAGCTTGCGTGTGRSAAACTTAAAGGTTTCACCTGGCTACATACRTCCATTTGTTGGCTTAGAACTTCASTTGTAGGGCCATATGCAGCACARATRGTAGAGCATATMTGCATCCTTGGCAGTTCSTTCTCTGTACTCAAGACCTGTTTTTGGAGTTCATTCATTGGAACAAATGTTAACAAGGACACCCTTTCTGACCCTCTGGTCTATTTTTACAACTTCCTTTATACTCATGCTATCTTTCATRCAACTCTGAGAACTTCAGTTTACCATCAGTGATGGCATCACCAAGTCCTTCTGATAAACATAAAATGTTGTTCTCTTGCAAGGCTTAAGGCTAGATATTTAACCCCTTTCCTGAATACTATTTTCTCTACTTTCTGCTTTAACAGGTGCCATTATGCAATATKCCATTTTTTGTTTATAAATCTATGCACTAGAGTAGTTTTTAAGAACTCTCAGGGATCTTGAACTGTTTGTTTTAACAATAGGCACAGTGGTAGTTKGACGCTTCAGGAGCTGCTTTATAATTGCTGTTCTGTGTTGTTTTAAACACAAAAATGATAGCTTATTTGTAATAGCATAAAGTTATATATTTTTGGGCCACTTTAGGAGTAAAAATTATTTTTAGAAGCATTACAACTCACGTATCTATGTCTCCAAACTTTTTCTCTTTTATGACTTAGTATCATCTAAGAATGAAGAATATATTTGAGATTCAAAATACTGTAATACAAACATTTGATAGTTAACCTTTAGAAATTGGAAGTTATTTCTTGTAAAGGAGGTGCCTCAAAGGAAAAATGAAAACTTTCAAATGATGAGATTCTCTTAAAACKAACTGATTACTTATGTTAACAAGTTGGAAGGTGTGAAAGTCACATGGTTTCTAATTGCAGTACTTTGCAAAACAAAGTGGTGAATATTCAGAACTCTTGAAGGTGGAGCTCAAAGAATTATTAGGGTGAGCAGTCTGTCAAGTGGTTTAAAAGTTTATCTTTCTRATAAATTTTTTTCATCCCCTTGTTAACAGTCAGTGACAGGTTTTATATAACTCCGCTGCAAAACAAAGAGGTGGCCTAACCAATGAGTTTTACAATACTGTATAAGACATAACTAAAACCATTAGATAATGAAAGAGTTGGGGTAAACACTGACCTGGTAAGGAAAGTCTCCAAAACAAGTACTGGAAGTGTATGCACTCAAGTACATAGAACAATGTGAATGGTGACTTTTTTTTTTCTCCTGTTTTTTGCTTGGTGCTCTGGACAATACAGTAAAATCCAGCTGAGTGGTTCTGGTGGCTGCCAAGAGTTAACAGGACTGTATTTGGAAAAATCTCTCTCTAATGAGGAAATAACAGTGGCTCATAAAAAAAAAAAAAAAAAAAAAAAAAAAAAAAAAAAAAGAGCATTGTTGTCACTACTACAACTGGTGGCAAACAAAGAATCAGTTATTTGCCTGAAGCATTATGGTACATCAGCAAGAACCAAGAGTGGGTGTCTTTGAGGAGCTGATAGTCAAAGCCTCAATTAGTAAGGACTTTACCCACATAGATAATGATTGGTATTAATATTCACTGGTACTACAATGTATTTTGGAAATTGCTTTACATGGTAACTAATCCTTAGACCTACTTTGTAAAGCTGGTAGGTAAAGGAGCATTTGGGTTCTCAAAGTGATTGTGCATCTTGTAAAGTTCAGGTGCTCAGGRTTAAATACCAGTGGTCTCATTTCCATTGGTGGTGAGGCTCTGGTGCTCTTGTCTCTGTTACATGCATTCATTGGGAAGATCACTGAGCCCCTAACTCAGAATAACTTCAAAATCAGAAGCAAGTTGTGACTTTGCTTCAATCARTTGTCTGAAATGATGCATAACACCAGTAGCAATGAATCCTGTTTTTCTTGTTAGGTGCTCTATCATCCACATTTGGACTGTGATACAACTGTTAAAATACAGTAAAAAATACTCCACACAATTCTTAAATCTACAGGGAATAGTTAACCTCAACTACCAGGATACCTTTATTTTTTTTTTCCTCTCCTGCTTTCTTTTCCTCCTGGTTGCTGCAAGTTGATGTACGTTATCTGGCTTAAGGGTATGCAGCCTATGGACATATGTAGTTGAGCATGGAGGGGCTTTTACTCCAAATAAACTATAATCGTACAAAGTGTGGTACAGAACTTTCACCTTCTTCTAATAGAAATTGTTACAACTGTTGTGCTGGTGCTTTTGTTCTTTTTAATTTTCACTCAGTTCTGGTTTTGTTGGAAAGGCTCATTATAATACAGTACTTGCATRACAGGCTTATGTTTAACAGTGGGAGAATGTTGACTTCAGGATTCTTTCTAATACTGTTTTGCAAATCTTGTGTTATTTTATCACACTTTAAATGTATTTATTTTTCTTTCTTTCCTCCTCCCATCCATTTTTTTTTTTAAAGCCTGGAAGCTTTGAGGCACTTCAGCAGAAAATATAGTTACTTTCTAACCAGTTAAAACATCAGTGTTGGTACTGTTTCTATTAACATTGGCTCCCAGATCTTCGCATTGTTCAGAAATACATTGTTACTTCCAACCACCAGACCTGTTGTATTTGTGAAATCCTGGCCAGTCCCAGTAGCAGCTCAGTTTTTTGAGGATGATGTTGTGAATTATCTTATTACTCCGCGATAAGTTAATAATTACCTTATTACCTTGGCGCCTGTGGGAACTACMTGAAATCAAAGCGAATATCCAATGGCCAGAGCAGTCCAAGTGCTTTATATGCCATGCAGGGGTGGCGGCAGCTTGCCCTGCCCTGCCCCGCAGGCTTCCTGGGAGCCAGGCTGCCTGTGCGGGGGAAGCCCGGCGGTTCGCGTAGGTAGAACAACGCGAGTAATTCCTGACAAAAAGGCGGTATCTCAGCATTTGTGCAGCTGGCCGAGACACAAATATTTGCCCTTATGCGCTTGGGGGAAGGGGCGGACTTTCCGACCGCTTCCTATGGCCGAAAGGAGCGCCCTGACGGCTCGGGCACGGCGCGGCGGGACCTCTGCGGGGCCTCATCACCTCAGCAGCCAGGACACTTCCTTGATGTTTCCCAGCCACGCTGCTGCGTACCCAGAAAGCCATTTGATTCCCGACTACCGTGATGATACCGCCCTTCTTAACGGCAGCGATCGGTCCTGCTCTCTCCGGGGGCGCGGAGGTTTCCAGGGGCCGCCCTYCCCGCCGGGCTGCCCGGTGCGGGGCTGCGCGGAGCSGCCGGGGCGCTGCTCGGACGGGAGCCGGGGGGGCTCGAGGGGAGCGGCGCCCGGAGTGCTCCGGGGGCGGGACCGACACCGCCCCGGCCTATCACAGCCACGGGAAGCGGGCGGGCACCGCCAATCGGGGCCTCGGCTCGCCCCTCGCCGTCTCGCGATTGGCCGCGGTGCGGAGGGGCGGTGCCACGGGGGCGGGCCGAGAGCTCGGGAGCCAACGGCGAGGGGGYGCGGGGGCGGGGCCGTGTGAGTGCTGCGCGCGTGCCCCAGTGAGCGCCGGGGCGGGGCGGG